>JAOXYF010000018.1:1342411-1382865 GCA_028565775.1 Sternarchorhynchus goeldii | reverse complement strand
TGTGTGTGTGTGTGTGTGTGTGTGTGTGTGTGTGTGTGTGTGTGTGTGTGTGTGTGTGTGTGTGTGTGCTTGGCAGAGAATCGTTGGTTCAGACATTGCTGAGCTCCTGATGCAGGACTGCCGGTCTGTAAGTGTGTGTGATGGCGGCAGGGACATGGGGAGCCTCATTGACCTGAGCGAAACTCCCACCACCGAGACAGAGAATCTCAACGCTGCTGACCTGCTGACCGGAAACCCCCTCAGCACAGAAGAGAGTAAAACGCAAGGCCTGCAGAACTACACCAGGCTCCTGCTGGAAGGCAGGAAGAAGGTTGTCCATGTTTCACCATTTGTCTTTTACTTTGTCCTGTTTATTTTTCATTGTCATTCATGGCATTTGGCTGATGATTTTATCTAAAGCAGCTTTTACATCTTGAGCAGTTGAGGGTTAAGAGTCTTCCTCAGGGACCCAACAGTGGCACCTTGGTAGTACTTTGACCACTGAGCTCCCATCACCCATAATGAATCCAGTAAACAGTAAACTTAAATGATTCAGATGAATTGGGAATCATTACAGCCATGATGACAGGAATGATTGCTTTAGCAGCAGAATGATTTGAATAACAGCACCACTTCCCTCATTAATATATGTAAGCAGATATGAATAGAAGACTGTCTGACTCAGCTGTGGTACTGAGATACTGGCTGTTGTCAAATGAACAAGGCTGAAGACTGTAGTTATTGCCACAGTACAGTATTTAGGAACTCAGTCCTGCTCCTAACGCTGGTCCCACAAAACCATTTCTCTTCACATCCAGGAGGCACTGGAGATGGCTATGCGAAGCAGTTTGTGGGGTCACGCCCTCTTTCTGGCCAGCAAGATGGACGGCAGGACGTACACCGGCGTGCTGAGCAGGTGGGTGTGGCCTAGAAGAGATCGCCGTCATCCACCGCGGTGAGAGCGTGGCTTTCTTCTGGCTGCCATGCTGGGTCCTGAATGCCTTCTAGTAATGAAGGTGCCTTTTGCTTATTTTAAGTAATGAGAGAATTTGGTTTGTGGAAGCACATTACGCATGCCGTTAGCACTGCGGTAGCAGCAGGGATCAGGAACTGAGCTGTCCCTGGACCAGGCCTGTTTCAGTGTCCGTCACGGCTGGGGCAGCTTCTACACACACACCTCTACACACACATCTCTACGTTGCCACTCAGATGTCTGCTGTAGAATCAGTTCCTGGACTCTTTCACTCTGCAAACTTTGAGTGATTGCGCTAAATTCCCACCTCTTATTTTGGGGGACATTTATCTTTCAAAGTTACAGAGATGTTAATAAATATGTTTGACGCAAAAAAGAAAAACACGAATTAGACTTGATCCATCATGTCTTGGGGTGGTATGTCTCACAGACCTTATACACCCGCCATGTCAATGTATAAACGTATGGGGAGATGCACACCTCCATGTCACTCTGCTGTATATCTCTATCATAGCTGCCTCCTGTCCCAACTCGGTGATCCATGTGCAACTGGAATATCGACGTTCCTGTGATCACCTCGGCAGAGTGCAATCTAATCCCTCTGCTCTGTGTGTCAGAGCAACAGGTGACTCGGGCAACCTGAGTCTGATTTATTTTGGGCAGACGTGGTGCTGCCTCCTGTTGCATGTTCTGCTGTGTGTGCGTGTGTGTGTGTGTGTGTGTGTGTGTGTGTGTGTGTAAGTGTAAGCATGTATATGTGTGTGTGTACACATGGTTTACGATGCCATGTTTTATTTTGTTTTGTTTATGCATGGTGTGTTCTTTCCTCCTGTGGTTTCCTGAGTTGTGCTCAGTGCATAATTCTGTCCTGCTGTGTAGATGCAGGAAGAGCAGCTTGGTGATACCGTCAGATGGGTGATACCGTGTGTAATGTGATACCGAGCTGAGCTGGAGCATGGCCACTTCCTGTCCACGTGTAGCTGATGCGTATCTGTGTTAGACAGAGTGTTTGTATCTTGGAGTGCTGTGTGTAAACATGAGCAATGTAGGAAAGGTTGAGATAAAATGTGTGTGTGTGTGTGTGTGTGTGTGCACGTGTGCGTGCAACAGATTTACAGGCAGTTTGGTTCCCAGTGATCCACTCCAAACACTTTTCCAGCTGCTTTCTGGGAGGGTTCCAGTTGTTGCCACGGTAATATTTGGCTATATTTTGGTTTACAGTAAAAGTACTGCAGATGCCTGCAGTATTACTCCACTCCTCTCCTCTCCTCTGTTTGGTGTCCTCTCTCTAGTCCTACAATAGAGAGAAGTGGGGAGACTGGAAGCCTCATCTCGCTGTTGTGTTGTCCAATGACACGGGAGATTCTGACATTCGCTACAAGTTTCTCTGTACCATGGGTGACACACTAGGTATGACCCACACACTGGGCATGAACCACACACCCAAAGCCTCTTCATGAAGCTCCACTCCCTCCTTGCTGTGTGGCACCGAGTTTTCAATGCTGCTCAAATCATTGAACTTCATCATCGTCTAATGTGTTCATCATGTAATGCACTAAACAGTTTAGCGGCGTAGTGCTGCAGAACCTTCTCTCAGAAGGTGGAGTGTGTTCTTTGTGTGTGTGTGTGTATGTGTGTATCAGCTGTGTGTGTGCGTGTTCCTCTGACAGCCTCCAGAGGCCTGCTCCATGCCGCCCACATCTGCTACATCATGGCTGACTCTCCCTTCGGCTGGTACACGAACCGCACCCACCGGCTCGTCCTACTGGGCAGCACGCAAACGTAAGCAGCCGCAGATTCTCATGATCTTTGCCCTTCAGCCTCTGCTTCCTCCCAGACTACGTTGAGCACCTGTGTGAGGCTCGTTACAGGACTTCATCCTCACCACATCTCGGGGTCCTGCCGCTGCCGCTGAGGGTCTAGGCGAGATTTGTGGAGTTGATTTGATACAGGGTCCTTTTTTTGTTGTTGTTTTTTAAATGAGCGTTAAGAATTGAAGTTAGTTCAGTATAGAAGCGCAAGAACAGAGCATCTCTTCTCATTTAAATGTAGAAGTCCTGCGTTGATGTCTCTCACCTGCTGTTGTGAACTGCTCAGCACTCGTGTGTGTGTGTGTGTGTGTGTGTGTGTGTGTGTGTGTGTGTGTGTGTGTGTGTGTGTGTGTGTGTGTGTGTGTGTGTCACTCATGACTACACAGTACTCCTTTTGCTGAGTTCTGCCAGAACTCGTCCATCCGTTGCACTGAGGTGCTGGAGTTCTGTCGGAGGCTTGGACACACGTCTTACATTATCCCTTCCTTTCAGGTAAAACACTGGCCCCTTAGTACTTAGGAAAATGGATCAGTAGATATGTTAAGATTAAGATCTAGTCCATGTGGGATGCCTTTATTTTGTCATTATACATACACATTTGTACAGTACAACAAAATGTTTTCTTCACATCTCCCAGCTTCTTTGTGAGCTGGGGTCAGAGTGCAGTCACCTGAGAGGGTTAAGGCTCTTCCTCAAGGGCTCATCAGTGGCTACCTGGTAGAGCTGAGATTCAAACCTGCAACCTTCCAATTGAGAGCCCAGAGTCTCAAAAAAATGCTGTGCTGTGCTGTGTGTCCTGCAGGTGTATAAGTTCTTGTGTGTCCTGCAGGTGTATAAGTTCCTGTACGCCTGTCGCCTGCTGGACTGGGGTCTGACCTCCCAGGCCTTCCATTACTGTGAGGGAGTGGCCAGAGCTCTGCTCAGCACACAGCAGCCACACACCACACTGCTGGAGGAAGTTATTAAGGTAACACAACACACACACACACACATCACTCACTGCTGCTGAGGATGAACTACACAGACAATTTAAAACCTGTGGACTGCATCTGATCTATAAAGTCCTCACAGGAAAACTAGGACTGATTTTACACTTCTACTAGATATAAGAAACCTATTTATAGGTTATAACCCTATTTATAATCACGCAAGAAATGTTTACTCTTTGTTATTGTTGTGCCCAATGCTTAGCCAGAGGAGAACACCCCCACCCCCTTTCTGTATATTCTGTACCTTGGTTCCTCTCAAGGTTTCTTCCTGTTGCTCTCAGGGAGTTTTTCTTTGCAGCTGTCACCCTTGGCTTGATCACTGAGTTCTAGGATTTGCAGAACCATCTTTAAAGCTGCTTTGAGACAGCGGTTGTTGTAAAAAGTGCTATATAAATACATTGTGGCTTGACTTTAGACTCGCGCGCACACACACACACACACACACACACACACGATACTGATGGAGGAGGTTATCAAGGTAACACATACACACACAAGGACAGACTGAGAGTGCGTTTGTGTGTGCATGCGTGTGTTTTTGTACATGTGCGTGTGTGCATGTTTGTGTGAGTATTTGCAAACACAAATACCCAAACATACAAACATGTGTGTGTGTGTGTGCGCGTGTGCACGCGCATGTGTGCTCCTACAGCTGGCAGACAGACTCAAACACTCTGAAGCCCAGCTCAGAGGGCCGGATTCTGCCAGTGCTGACCCAGACCCAGTCTGGCTGGTTCTGCTGCAGCGGCGCTTCCAGGCCCTACAGGTGAACCCAGACTCGGTCCCATTAAGCAGTGTCACACTCCTAGTTTAGTGGCTGATTTCACAGGCCAAATCTGTTAATGTCTTACAGTCTCAGGGGTATGAAGTATGTGAAATGTGACCTCATGCCCTCTACAGTCTCATGGACTTTAGTGACTGAGAGATTAACATATTGGGTTTTTTTTATGTCAAGTTCTCTTTTCTTGGCCACCACAAGTTTAACTGCCATGTCAGCAAGTATCAGTTCACTTCTCGCACCACAGTGATGTGTGTGGGAATTATAATCAAATCTGCTTTGATGTGCTGGGCTGTCCTCACCACCCTCTGCAGAGCTTTGTGGCTCAGAGCGGTGCGGTTCCGGTCCAGAGCAGTGTGGTCCAAACCTGGTGACAGTTAAGGCAGGACAGATCCACAAACTCCCAGAGACATAGACCTCCCCCTCACCACCCACATATGCAAATCTAAAGCTCGAGTTTATTCAGTGATTGACTTGATTGATGAGGGGACAATCTATTTTTAAGAGGTCATTTAAATATGTAAACTAGTAAAATGAATCCAACACACTTTAAACAACACTAAACATCGCAAAACAGTTCCATGTGTTCAGTAAAGTGTGATTGATTGATCCTGACATATTTAATGTTAGTAAAGTGTGATGGCTTCATGCTGACATGGTTCTACCTCGTGGCACTGAGTTTTTCTTGTGCACTGTCCTGATGTTTTGCCAGTGTAATAGGACTGCTGTAATGGTCACTTAATGGAATAAACACAGCTTTTACACTATAGCTGTAAATGCAGTACTGTTTCTTTGGGGGGAGCTATACAGTATGTGTTAATATAGCACTGTTTCTTGGGGGAGGGGGGTATACAGTATGTGTTAATACAGCACTGTTTCTTTGGGGGGGCAGGTTTGCTTTGCAGTGATGGTATTTTGTAGCTATTAATAACCAGTTTACTTGCATGATGCTTATGCACCTACTTGTCTACCTGACATTATGTGACTATGGGGAAGACCTACCACTCTGTGGGTCAGCCATTGTCTCTTGCCATTGGCTTTCAATGATCTGGGTGTGTGTTTTGATAAGTGGTGGCACGTCCCGCTGAAGTACGTATGTCTGTAGATGGGAGACACTGGCAGTCTGTTCCTGCCTGAAGAAGACCGTGTCTGGAGCAGCGAGAAGAGCGAGGAGCATGCAGGTGAACTCCTCTCTCCTGCGTCAGTAAACACATTGCCTATGCCCCTCTCATCCACCAGCGAAGAGCAGCTGCAGGTAGTGCTGTGATGGTATAAGATTTTGGACCAACAGCGACACAGATGTGGGCCTTTATCACAAATGTATGTCTTTTCCATGTTCTCCATTAGTAAGCTCACAGGTGGTTCCTCAGGCTGTTGTATGGCAGAGTTTTAGTAGATCCTGTTTGAGGGATGTGATGTGCTCTGATGAGAAACACAACCTGTTTGTACACAACAAAACCCTGAATTAACTCTTACAGACAGCGTTTGAAGCAAAGGTACACACTGTATATGTTGAATCCACAATGATAAAATGATGGCACCAACTCTAACGCAGAGGACAGTGTTTGTTTCCTTCCTTCCTTTGTTACACATCTTGTTTTTTTCTGTCTGTAGATCTTGACTCAGACATTCCGCTCACCACTGCTCAGCACACCAGTTATAATGGTGCAGATGAAGACCTGCTTAAGAAGCTTCAGTCTGTAACACAGTCCTACCCCTCAGAGGAGAATTCTTGTCCCTCCTACCCCTCAGAAGAGCAGTCCCTCACCACAGCAGCCCAAACGTATGATCCTGATGGACAGCTTCCTCAACCCTGGGCCCCAGTTCCTGTTTACCAACCACAGAACACTTTGGCAGTACCTCCGGAGCAGTTCTGGGGCAAGCCTGGGTTTCCATTGGTGGCTGCAGGCCAGATTGGGACGAATCATGTGGATACCTCACACCATCCCAACACCATCGGTCTGGTCCCGGGGAGCGGCAGTGATATGGGTTAGAGTGGCAATGGAGTTGAGCTCTTTAAAGCCAAGAGCACAGTGACTCTGCATTCTCCCCAAACACGTCAACAAACTTAACCCGTGTGGTTATTCTCTAGAATGTTCTTTTCCATTCACATTTGGCTTGTATGTTGTGCTGGAACACAACAACATTCTGTAGCCATGTGCCCTGGCTTTAACCCAATTACTTTTTGTTGTGCTTGATTACATTTCAGTAGTGAACCTCATTCATGAATGTAATGCAGCAAGCTGTGTAATTGTTATATTTATCCTGTGTGTGTGTGTGTGTGTGTGTGTGTGTGTGTGTGTGTGTGTGTGTGTGTGGGTTTGTTTTGCTGATAGATATTGGTTTCTCACCTGGTGCAAACATGGTAAGAAAGGAGTTATGTTCATTATTTCAAATACAGACAAATTTACAATGCCAAATAGTTTACTTGTTAATGAAATTATTCTAAGAGTGTTTATGAATAATGGCTAGCATGTTTTCAGCTTGTTTTATGCAGTATATATGAATCTGTGTAATTCTTTCTAGATGGATACCTCTGAAAATGCAGTTGCTCTTGGTGCTGTTGGCACAGATGCTCCCAAACCACCTGAGGCTGGTGGTGTCCAGGGGAACAACCTCACAACACCAGGAAAGGTACATGTGCCCTCATCAGCTGGTTTCAAGCAGTGTTAAGTTGCCATTTCTGATGCCATGCATCTGCTGTTCTTGTACCACTTCTTTCTGAACAGGCTTCAAAGTCTGGGTGGTTTAGTGGATGGTTCAGATCAAAGCCTAAAGAAACCACCCAGGATCAAAACAAGCAAGCCGAACCTGGTCTCACGACGCCCGACAATGTAAAATGCAATATTTATAACCTCTGACAGATGTTTAAGGATAAGTGACCACAACTAGATGCTCCAGAACAGAACAAGCACTTAGTTTATGAGAAATCTGTTTATGGCTTGTGTTCTCTGATGGAAATATATCCACAAAAATATGTATTAGATGTGGTTTCATCAGTGTTTGCAGTAGTGAATTCTAAGAGGCTACCAATCCTTTTAAAACCCAAGATTGAATTTTGTGTATTTTGAATTTAAGGTTGACGTTCATCTAATGCTTGCAGTTTACTTTTCACCATTTAAGTAGTTTTACTACATTAGCATTGAAAGTGATGCCTTGGTAGATCCTTATATGAACTTTAGTAAGTTGAGGATTTGGTCAGTGAATCAAAACAAGCTACCAAAAGTAGCTCATAAGTAACTCATTCTTGTTTTTTCTCTTTTTGTGCCATGTGACAAATTAAATTTTATCTTTTTTTGTAGCAGTCAACCATCGCCCCCAGTTTCCCAAGCACTTGCCTGCCTGGAGCAGTCGGCCCCCCTCCCAGCTCACTCCTGTCCCAGCCCACATCAGCCAGTACCAATCCCTTCTCGAGGAGAGCTGGTAAGCTCGCAGCTCTGCCGTGTCTTTGTGATTTGACATGTGTATGACATCAGCTGAGGGACAGGGGCTTTTGTGATGTCATGTCTATGACATCAAGGGCTTTTTGTGGTGTCAGGTGTATGATGTCAGCTGAGGGACAGGGGCTTTTGTGAGTGTGAGTTTTTTAAGTCTTGTTTTTGTAAATTTACAAAAATCTACAACAGAGTCATCAGCATCAGCTTGAAGAATGTACAACTGTCTCTTTTACCTCAGAAGGTTGTGGAGGTCTGATATAAACCCTCATATCCTCAGGACATTTTACACATGCACTGTGGGGAAACATCCTGTCAGAGGGCGGTGAGGACATGATGTGCAAGACATTAGTATAACGCTGAATATTTGCACATCTATATTTTTGCCTTTTTAAGATGTGTATGTAGTTATATTGATGTTTATATTTTGTATAAATGAGAACTGCAAGAATATAAGGAGTAGGCACTGAAGTTTTTTAACTTGCCTTATTCCTGTGTACGTGCAGTGTGTAAAACTGTGAAAAACTTTTGGTTAGACCAGTAAACCCAACCATCAGTATTATAATGCTTTATTCTGGGTTTATTGGCTGTGTGACTGGGTTTCCTGTGCCAAAATTCCTTTACAGACAGCAACAGGGTTTTTTTCTGAAGCCTGCTAAAACAAAGGCCCCCCCCCCCCTCATGTTGTCATGAATATGAGTGTCTTGTGGTGAATTCCATTTTTTCCAGTGTAACTGGTGTAACTAGACTCTTGTTTTCTTTTAGGGCAGAAGCCAGGTGTGACGATGGCTCAGAACTTTGGGTCCATGTCGAATGTAATTGTCCAGAACATATGAAGCACATACAGAGATGTGTAAAGACTCTGGGTTTGAAAACTAAAAGTTTGTGATTTGGTATCACTGGTGTCATTGATTAATTCTACCAGCTTGCTTTAGTACATTAGCAAATGAAGTTAGTTGGAGAGAATCTTGGAGAGAGGTATTGTACAAGTGTGTGTGTGTGGTTTACGTTGTTTTTCTTACAGGGTCCCTAATGCTGCTTCGCACGCTAGGATTCCACCTTCTGAGTTCCTGGAGCAAATCATTCCAGGGTCCAATAACAAACCGGACTCCAGATCACCTCATTGGCCCCAGAGGACACTGGTCATCACTCACAATCCTTTTTTGTTGTCATAGCTGATTTCTGAAGTTCCAGAACGCTACACAAATTCTGGAACATTCTGGAACGCTGAAGATTTGGGCCTTTGAAATCTTGGGAAGCACACTCTAACTAAAGCAGTGGAACAACTCTGATGGATTGCGCTGACTGGAGATCTGCACTAGAAGTGAGGAGGGTGGGCATAGCAGGGGAGGGTCTGGGACAACAGGGTTCTTGGGGAGGGGCCTAATATGTTCCCTTCAATGAGTAGAGCTTTCTCTACTGGAGATTTTTTGATCAGTAATTGATAAATTATATATTAAGATCAGTATGCTATGATCAGTTAGTCCTAAAACACTAGACAAAGGCCATCATGGTGCTTGTGAGCTACTCAGTTTATATACGATTTATAATTTTGAAAGTTTTGTAAATAGTATTTTGTAAAAATGTTAAAGTAATTCCAGTCGATTGATATGATAATTACAAGGATTTTTTTTGTGTGCAAGGCAAGAAAATACCTCAGTTTTTTTTTGCATGCTGAATCTAATTGTGTCTTCAGAATTTCTCATAGATTTTTGTTTGTTTGTTTTCTCTGTCACTTAAAAAATCATGCCTCACAGAAAAATTCTGAAAACAGATTTATAGTTCAGCGTAAAACGTTCTTTAAAGTCCAGCTATTTTACTTTGTGGGACAAAAAGTTTTTTTGAATGTTTGAAATGAATGTCCTCAGTTTATATATATTTTTTTCTCCATGTATTAATTCATGCAAGACTTTACATAACCTGATGTTTGCTTTGCACTTGGGAATGGCACTATTATTTAGAAGCACGGGGACCGGGGTAATGGAAATACCTCAGGGAGTTACAGACTTTTCCAGTTAGGACAGCAGACTTTCAAGGGAAGATCGATTCTGTCTCCTTTTACCATGTGCATGCTCTGCTATGTTCCACTGGGGACGGCTCTTCCGGCAAGAATATGAAACACTTGAACATTACAAGGTACTTGTACAAGAAAGAGAGTGAACAGAATTGCATTTTTTTTGGTACAGCTATGCACATGAATTACAGGTGTATCCTTTGTTTGGATGATGGTAATTTAGAACTTTGCTGAAAGCACACAATACTAAAACTTGTTTTGTGATTTTTGCATGTTAAGACCAAGCCTGTATACCAAATATTCACCATTTATTAAAATCTTTATTTTTACGGTGCAAATGGCTGAAACACTTAGAGATTAACAGCTTTATGAAGGATGGAAAAAAGCCCTGTAAATTACACTATACTTCTGTAACCCTGTAAATTACACTATACTTCTGTAACCCTGTAAATTACACAATACTTCTAAACTTCTTTTACACATTATATTCCAGCTAAAAGAAAGAAAGCAAAAATCCCTTTTCTTTTAGTTCAATACTCATAGTTCAGTATAGAAAATCATGTACATAAAATACAGAGAAAAAAAATTTATAGGAGTCACCAAAGTTGTTTGTAACTGCCCCAGGCTGACGTGGTATATAAACAGCACAGTGCACATTATACAGAAAACCTTATAGTTTGTATTTTATCTCAAAACTATAGTACACATAAAACAAATCATCAAAAATGATTGAATCCTGGATTTTCTCTATTAATTGTCATGGTGTGGATGTCCTCTACTGGCAGCCACCAGGGCGGCGACAGCCCTCGCGCGGACCTTGTTTGTTTTTTCCATTACTCGTATTGTTACGTCCACGTTGCCCTTATGAGGTTGTTATGCAACTCTTCTGTTTGGGTTCAGTTATTAAAAACCCTTCAGTCGGAGACCTGCGTCCACTTCCTTTTTGTGTTTGTGCCTTCAGAGGTGTATCAAGCTTTTTCAAAAAAATTTTTTTTTCTGAAATTATTTTAATCTGACAAAAGTCGGGGGGATGGAATCATGTTAAAGCGAAAGTGTGGGTGTTGAAACAAACGCACCCCCCCCCCCTCGTGTCAGGGATGTTACAAATCTTTTGGCATTCATAAAACAGTCAATAATGTGAGGAATCTAAATCTGATGGTCATGACTCACTGCTGTAGTCGTCAAACCATCCTGCCGCTTGTCATCACCCTGTAAAAAGGTATTTTGAACGAGCAAAGGCAAGAAATGAGATGAAAGATCCCTGCATGCACAACATAATGACTGACATGGAAGTGCTGCTTTAATGTGTGACGGAAATGATGGGTAATACAGTCAGAGAGAAAGAACGTGCAAGTGGGTGGCTGAGATAAACCTGAGACGAACATGTCCAGGAGTGGTGCGCTTTAGTGAGTAAACCTGAGACCACAGAGAGTTCAGCCTGACCATAAGAGTCTTGTGAGGTATGTTAATAGACTCCTGTAAATATGTCACAGAGAAGCCTGTTTTACTTTGAACACTTACTCAACTAAGCCAGTGTAGTGAAAAAGGAAGTGAACATTCTGGTGGTGGTTGGTGGAGAGGACTATTGTGGATTAAATTAGCTCAGACAGCAGAGGTTTTATGGCTTAGCATGTGTTTGGCCAGCTGGGAGTCACAAGGAAAGGATTTACTGCACTGCGGGCACACGAAGATCCTACCATTACATTGCTGCTGCAGCAGATGGCGCTGCAGAGCCGAGTGGTGGCTGAAGGACTCTCCGCAGACCTGGCAGGTGTAGGGCTGGTGGTGGGAGGGGACGGCTGTGACCACACACCTGTATGGGCGGAGCCCTACATCGACGCTCATGTGCTCGGCCAGGTGCGTCCGCGGCCTGTTGAAGGGCTCGTCGTCTGTATGCAGGTTACGCTCATGTTTGCGCAAGTCAGACGAACGCACAAACTCCTTGCCACACTCGGCACAAACGTACGGCCTCTCGCCTGTGTGCGTGCGGATGTGCTTGCGGTAGTCGGACGACCAGGTATAAGCCTTGCTGCACAGTGCACAGCGGTAGGGCTTCTCGCCCGTGTGCAGCCGCCGGTGCTGCTGGAGGGTGCCCAGGTGGGCATATGCCTTTCCACACAGGTCGCAGAGGTGCGGCTTCAGCCCGCTGTGGGTATCCATGTGGCTCAGCAGATTGCTGGGTTTCTTGAATGCCCAGATGCACAAAGTGCATTTGTAAGGACGGGTACATGCATCTCCCTCCACACGTTGCTTCCTTGGAGCACTGAACGCTGACAGCGGCCAGTCTGGGCATTCCCGCTCCTCCTGGGAGTTTGGGCCATGTTCTTGTTGCGATGCTGGTGCCAATACCAAGTCACATGACTTTCTGGAGACATCTTCCAGTTTCACCCTGCCTGTTGCAAAACAAGGCACTTCTTCTGTCTCAGTTGTGTGATTGTCTGACGCACAGAGATCCTGCTCTGCTATGTGATTGGCTGACACATTGGGATCCTGCTGTTTTGGGTGATTGGTTGAGGTGCTTGGTGTTAGCTCTGCCATGTGATTGGCTGAGACACTAGCATGCTGCTCTGCCATGTGATTGGTTGAGTTGCTCGGATCCTGCTTTGCCATGTGATCGACCAAGACTTTAACATCTTGGTCTGATCCAGCTTTCTGACTAACATCTTCAGACTTGTATGGTCCTCCTTTTTCTACATAGGAACACTTAACCAAACTCTCAGAGAAGCTCCATCCATCTGGGGTGGCTGGCTTCAGGTCAACCATTGCACTGACACAACCAGCACAGGACAATGTTTCTTCAACACCATTTAGAGTGAACCCCCCTCTTCTGCAGTCAGTGGTGGCCTCACTTTCTGCTGGTACATAGCGCCTCTTACTGACCAGTGTCTTTCTGATGCTTCTTTTTGATATGTAGGCTTTATCACTGTAGGTGTTTGACTTCAAGTGGTTCGAAATTTCTGCCATTTTTTGAATGGTTGTTAATGGAGATTTGTTTTCTTTGCTTGTGGATTGCAGAGAGCTGACATACATACCTGACTGGTGTGTGTGGTACCTACGAGGAGGAATATGAGAAACAGAATTTTCACTATGGGTATTGACCTCTGCGCATTTGTCAGATGAGTGCGCTCAAAATAATCTGTTATCAAAGTCGATGTTCAATGGACACACATTAAAACTGAGCTGTGTATGTGTGTGTGTACGCTGTGTTTCTCTGATAAGCTTATAGCCTAGTTTATTATATAGAGCATTTTAAAACCCATTTAAGAACTTAGTAGACGAATAGTTAAATTCAGGCAAATACGTATGTACCCAGCTGTTAAAAATCTTAAAAACATTATGTCATGGCTCTGTGACACTGGAATTTATAAAGTTTTTAAGATCAATATTTACGACAGCTGCGGAAACCCACTAGCAGGCAAGACTCAGGGAACAGATAGCTACGTTTGTTTTAATAAACTAAACAAACGACTCTGATCGTTAGATATGTTGCAGTATATTTCCCATCCAGTTTTGGTTTAAACAATGCACGTGCATAAGTTCGAACGCCTTACCTCGACACAACACGTCCGGTGATGTCGTATTCACCGTGATCAATTTGTTTTTACCAGCGATACAGCGCGGTACAGAGCAGTACAGATCGGTACAGAACGATACAGAATAGTTTCCAGGGCCGCTGAAATGCTATAGGAGGTGACATCCCACCTCTTCAGGAGCGCAGCAACGATCCGGCAGAAATCAGCAAATTAAAAACGGCACATGATAGCAACCCTCACGCCTACCCAAGGAGTTTGATAAGCTTATTTCCCCCTTCCCCGTGTTTTGTTATTTCACTTGATTCGTTTAGTTTTCATTACAATTAAACTACCATGCCTGTTTTTACGGTCTCATAAACAATAACGACTTATTAGACTACGTTTGGATCCCTACAAATCATAACTGCACAAACAACGTAAAAATAGTTTATAAACGTTAAATTAGCTGTCAAGAATGTCGGGGCTTTGCGTTGGAATGGTGAACTCAATATGCTGAAGTCTTGCAATGAGTGAGTACAGGAATAACATGTGCTGATACCAGGCGTTAGCCGACACTCGATAGCTCCCAGGCGGAATACGTACATGCAAATAAGTGGAATATGAAAAATGATAACACAGCTAGGGTTAGGGGTAGTCCCCTGCGATACCAGCGCAAACACCTGTTAGTATGCACTTCCCAAGTCTGTCAGGCAACGGTAGTTTGGGGTTCACGGGGGGAATTCCAGTACCGAGGACAGCGCTGCAGAGAAACAGCGCCGCGTGCGCTGTGAGTAGCCGTTTAGACTTTACACTGCCCCGGAATACCTTTACCCGTTTGACGATTAGTCTTTGATTCAGTTGATTTTCTTATTAAGACTTTGGAACAGATCACACCTACAACTCTGTAATTTTCGACCCAGTCTTATTTATTGGCTTATTTTAATGTAATAGTGCTATCGATATGCTTTGCTTCAGTGTATGTCAGTTTAAATCTTAAGGGTTTGACCAGGGTTTACTTGAAAACTGTAACCACGTACCAACTGCAAATTACATGTCAATAAATATTTTTAATGAGCTAAATAAGTACAATTTATTCAAACGAGTTGGGAATTAATTACACTATTAAGAGTTTATGGGTTCGTTTTTTACAAATACAAATATTACATATTAAAAGCCAATGTAAAGTAAGGCCAAATAAAATGTTCAGTCTTAGTATTAGTAAATTCATAAGTCCTTAATCCAGAAATATTGTCTGATACCTGTACCAGAGACATGCATCACAGGCAACATACAGAAAGTAGGCTTAAACCTGTTTAAAAAAAAAACACAAAAGTGTTTTTAATATGCATGAAATACATTTTAATGTCCATTATAAAGTTAACAAATGTAGGCTAACTAAATTGCAGAATACATGCCATCAGATTTACCAGCAGGAATACTGAACAGAATATTATTTGGATTTTACCAGGTCATTACAATCCAGTTCTCATATAGACATGTGGTAGTTAATTTACAGTTACAGAATAATATTGCTCAGCTGATATTACAGCCAACTGAAAACTACCATTTATTAAAGTATGTACAAAGATAAACGTTACTAGTAAGAATTTATTCATTATTGTTTAAGAAAGATAACACAGTTGGCTGGATATTTCTGCAGAGCAGCTGTTTTGAAACCACTGTTATTCACAAGTGCTAAGACCATAGAAACACTGCCAAAACACTTCACAAACTTGTATTAACACTCACTACAGTGCCATTACCACGGTGTTATGACTGTGTTGGGAGCAGTCCACCACCAGAATAATAACCAGCCAGCATTAGCAGTGTGGTCAGAAAGTGGTAGTAGAGAGTGAATGACAGAATCAGCTGTGTATGTATAATATAGTGTTTAAGACAGGTGAACCTGATAAAGAGAGCATGGAGTGTATGTCCAATCCCTGTCATTAATTTTTTTTTATCCAAGGCTTGTTGTCATGTTTTGCAATGTGATTACATAACATGGGTCACACATTCTCTGTTGCTATGCAGACCTGCTCCCTGTTTTATTTTCGTATTCTAACACACCTGAGGCAGGTAAGGCATGAGAGGTACTGGGTTCCAGTACTAGAGATGAAAAGTTTTTTTTTACTAAGATTATATCAATGATAAAGTAATTCTGCTAATCTTCCACATAATGTTTTCCTTCATGTGATGTTACAACCCTGACATCTATAATTACATCCATAATACATGACATATTCATAGATTTTTTAAAAACTCAGAAAGATATAAATAAGGACTAATACAGTGTGGGAAATATTCCACAAGCATGTCTTGTGAAGTGTAGAGGTGCCATGCGCGTCTGTGTGAGAGACAGAGAGATGGAGAGATACTGATACATTGAGGGGAATCCTAATTTTCAGCATAAACAAGTTTGTAGCAAGCAAGCCTGCATGTAGTCATAGTTTCCTTCCTTGTGTTCTTGACTTGCTTTCTTGTTTCACCTGTTTAGCTTGTTAAAACCTTCTATTTATACCCTATGTGTTCTTTCTCACTGTCCTGCTCTTACCTCGGCATGTCAGAATCCGATATGGTAGTCTGTGGTGCAGGACAAGATGAGAAGGTGTGGGTGTGACAGGAATTTGCTTGCAGGAGGGGGAAAACTCTTAAGCAACACAGCATGAAAATGAGGGAAGTTTTTAAATATATCAGTAGGAACAGTTCTGAATGTTTTGCAATGTGTGGAGGATTAGGGCTTATTGGATGCACTGCAAAAAAAAATATGAATGGAAAAAAAAGTGTGTAAATCGTAATATAGTACAGGATATGGGGTGGCCACATGGCCACTGAGAGCCACTGAAAAAAATAGAAATTCCTTTTCAACGCAAGGCAAACGATATGAGATAGCCGACATTAGACTGAATTTCCACTAGAGAGCAACGTTACACTTTCGGCTAGTCCTCGTCCTACTGGTCAGTAGGACCAGTAGCCCAGTGCAAAATCTAATGTGTTACGATTAGGTCAGATCTGTTTGGATTTAACCTGCCAGTAACGAACTGAATTTATGCTCTTGACACGGAACCGTTTCTTCTCGGATGTAAAACGACTCTAATGATAACGGGATAATTATGGATGTGATTTATTTGAATTTGTTCTTACCCAAGTTTCTAGAAGACAATGCAAATGTTTTTCATAATTTTTCAAGAATAACAAAATGTTACTGTGGCTTTTTTACTGATCTCATTGCAGGGTAAGGGTAAGTGGTTAGTTGAAATGGTGAATTTATTATGGAAAACCTTTTTCATACATTACTGAAGTTATGTGAGGTTAATGCTAGAAAACAACATGCAATACCATTTCTTCCCGATAGGGTGTAGTGTTCCCTTAAGTCATCAAGGTTTACTCATCTGTTTTCTTTTCGGAGAAGAAGAACTAAACGTCTTTCCTCTCACCAGAATTTCTTAGTAAGTTTAAAATAGCGACACAATTCTTGGAGAGATGAATGAACTGGAAAAGTTATAAAATAACTTTTATTTAACCTTATTACATGACATTTATTAAGTGCTTTAATGTCAATATGAAACAGGTAAGAAATTCTGAGTCAACCCCAACTTTGTAAATATAAACCTGTTACTATAAGCGTTCTCTTTAAGAGATAATAGACAGTAATATGTTTATGAAATAAGCCCAAGGGTTTTAATTAACTGATTCATAATTTGTTTTTGCTAAAAGTCTACATTCAGTATCCATTTATAGTTGTAATGACAAGGTTCACACATTAAAATCCATAAACATGGTTACAGCAGGCATGCTGATGATATTCCAAGCCTGTGTATGTTCTCGAAGTCATTTTCGACTGGAGGCACATGCCTTTCTCATGCCAAAGTTCTTTACATTTATTCTCAGTCTGGAGAATCACTGCATGCTTCCATATTATTAAGAATCCTTCTGGCACTGGAATGTAGTTCAGTAAAAAACAGAAAAATATTTAGTTCTTATCAGATATGAAATCCATACTGCCAGTCGTCCCATTTCCAGTCAATTTGTCAATCTTAACAACCTGTAAATAATCTAGAGTTAACTAAAAAAAACAAACAAAAAAAACACATCTGAACACAAGATTCATATGCCTTTCGTTCCGATTCAGTTCTCTCCTCCAGAAAAGAACATTGTAACTGCTAAGCCCTTGAGCAAAGTCAGTAGCTGACATGGGAACAGATGTATTATCTGGCAGTGTTTGTGTTTCAGGCGGTGCCAGCCTCTCCCTGAGGCTTATGGGTTTGGAGGAGGCCCTAAACCAGGACGAGACTAGTGGCACGCTGAGGTTTGCCTGATGGAAAAAAAGTAGTTTCTGTCGTGAAAGAATCAGAGAACAGCGGGTTGAGTGATAAACTCCATTGTTATAGTGGATAGTATATATTATTAAACTTTTCAGACAAATATGACTGGATCTTATCTGCTTCTAGATCATGCATATTTTTCCAACAATTATGTATATTGCCAAGTCTAGACAATGGTGTTATTACAGAAAGTCATAGTAGTACTATTACACACAGTACTAGTGCACAATGAACTGCTGTCATTCCTAAATTAAGGCATCAATAGTAATATTCATTTTTATAGGGATAATACTTCTCATTTTAGTTACAAAATCTCAAAGTGCTTTGTATGTGCAATGTTTATGAAACAATAAGACAAAACACAAAAAATGAAAACAATATATCAGACCCACTAAGTATAGACAATCTTATGTAGACATTTTTAATCTGAATTTAAAAATGTCTATAGAGCTGACAGTTGTACTGTTCTCTCAGACCCTATTTCAGAGTTTAGGGGCTATATAAAAAAACACATTCTACCATCTACCTTGCAAGCAGTCCTTCAAGTGAATGGTGAACCTGTAGCTGAACAAAGAGCTCAGGATGGCATCTAAGGCTTCAGAAATGCTGTAAAAAAAAAAAAAAAGACATTTAATGAAGACTTTGTCAACGTGGGACACTAATGTCAAATTTCAGGAGTAGTATGCAGACTTTACACGATATGGGCTGCTTTCGACAGCAGGGAAACTAAGAACTCACTGCAGTAATCTAATCTAGAGGTCATGAAACTAAACTACACGAACTAATTCCTTAGCATTAGTTAGGATTAGCTTTATTTTTTTATTATCTGTTAAATGATAAACCAGTTTCAAGGGTTACACCAAGGTCCTTAATGCTAGTATTTAATTCCAACTTTAGATTTTGTGAAGTGAATGTCATGGGGTCAAATAGACAGATTTAATAAGACTAAAAAAAACTGCTCTTTTATGATGAGTTTATCTGTACCACGCACAAAATGATCATGGTTCAATTAATTAACATGTTGCAGGGTTTGAATGTCGGAGTGTTGAAAACAGCATTCAAATCTGTATTTGAACACATTAGAGAAAGGTTCTCCCCATTCCAACACCAGCAGTAAACCAAGCCAATTTAGCAGATGTTTTTATCTAGAGCAACTTACAAAAGTGCTTTAGTGAATGAAACACTCCTAAACATGCTGCTCTTATAATGTGTGATGTAACAGTGTTTATTGTTACAGTATATGGTGTTACAGTTTATAGTGTTACAGTCTACAGTGTTTTAATATCTGAGTATTTCTGACATGATTTCATGTGTTGCAGACTATGTTGTGTCATGTGAATGCTTTCCTATTCTCAGAATTACAAAAAGATGATTATTATTTTTTACTTGATATGCTTTTTATATAAACCATCTCTTTTTTCCTCAGGGTTAAATAAATGATCTTCAGACTTTGATGTTTAATTTCGAGATCAGTTGTGGGAGTGGTTTCACATGTAGTGATATTTGATATCTCTCTGCGTCTGTCTTCAACAAGAAGGAGTTAGAAGTCCACCCCATAGCTTGTCACGGCAGTTCGTACTGCGTCCTTGACAGCTTTTGACCAGAAGAGTGAAGTCTGTCAGCATTTAAAACACTCATTATGTCAGCGCACAGTGCTTTAATCTGACACTGTGTTTACACTGTTTCTAGAAGTGTTGTGAAGTGCATGATGAGGTTGTGTGCAGGACTTCTGTCCTGCAGAAGTGTGCTGAGAACATACAGTTCTGATGTCTTAATCCTCAGACAAACATTTGTATGGGCATTTGTCCAGTTTTGCAATCTGATCACTTCTGTAATGTAAAGCACCGTGTCCATGTTTCTGTACAGTGGAAGCGATTGTATTTGGACAAGGTACTCTATTAAACGTTCACCAACCTTGGTGGGGGGCAGTGACCAAGTCCAAGTCCTCATACATGGGTATTTCCCACACAGGCAGACACAGAGCTCTGGGTTTCCCATCTGACTTACTGGGATGTGTCAAGACAATAAGGTTCCCTTTTGTTTAAACGTTCAACTTGGCGCATCGCTGTGGCTTTTGTGCCTTGATTTACACGGGAACATGCCAAGCCATAACTTTGTGTGCAGAACTGCCAAAAGTCCTCTCTCCCTCAGCTCAGATTAGATTAGATTTCATTTATTTCATTACCATTTACATTTACATTTATGGCATTTAGCAGACGCTCTTATCCAGAGCGACTTACAGCATTTCATTTATTTTCTTTATTTCCTTTTGTGCTCTAATCTAATCTGAATGAGTTGCACCAGCATTGTGTTCATGGTGGGCAACTGCGGGCTTGTAATCTACTACCTTTATAGGACTTGGGTCCTGAGGACAAACTGCTTGGCATCATTCAGTCACGCACGTGTGCAGATATGACTACCAGAAATACTTACAGAGTTTTATGTCCATGGGAATTCTGGTCTCAAAGCAAGATACTCCGTTAATTATTTTTTTAAAATGTGTTATGTAAATGTTACATAATGCCAAAAGATCTGCCCTTAATGAGGAATTCCTGCATCATTGTGAGGTTTCTGCAGGCATTGGGGGTGGGGGATGATTGAGTTTTAAAGTACATTTAACTGATGTGTAGAACTTGCAGCTTGATTGTGGTCTAATGGGAAGCATCCCTGCTTATCACAGCTGTTCCAGGCCTTTTTAAATGGTTCTGAATTTTGTCTCCTTGAAGCATTTCTTCAGTATACCTCCATATTTCTGAGAACCAAACTGGATTCGATAAATCCTTAAGTCCAAAAAGACAGAAATAATATACCACCAAAAATAATATCCCACCAAACATGTTTTGCTTGAATCTGAGAGCTTCCCTTTAAGTGTAATCTTTTTCTTCTTTTTTTTTCCATGTTATTATTGTTGTTGTTTAGATAGTGTGTGATTTCTGGGAGCAGATAAGAGCAGGTAAGAGGATTCTGTCCTGTCCTGCTGATGTGAAAACTGAGGGCTGTGACATGTTTAGACCGGGTGGAGAATGCGTCGGCCTTTGTCATGTCACGCCGGGCACTCTTCACTTTCCTGTAATGGCCAGGGCAGACAGCAGGAGATAGGAGTCTTTAGGTGTCTTTAATGTAATGTAATTAATTAATTAATTAATTAATTAATTACTGTAATTAATGTAATTTCATTTCTAGCCCCAATGGACCTTACATGATGCTCAGTGACTTACAGCCAGCTGCAGTTAACCTCATCATTGGCTGAGGCACCTGCTGTCTGTCTTCTGATTGGCTGAGAAATGTGTAGCCTGCCCACTGATTGATTAAGCCAACAGCAGTAACCCTAGTTTTTAGTTGTGTGTATGTGTGTCTCTCTAAAAGTGATCATTGACTGTATGAGCACTGTTAAGAAGGTCGAGTTAGTTATTGCAGTACTTAAAAAAATGTGTGTATGTGTGATGTGTGTTCTTGTGTGTGCACATGTGCATGTTTGAAGTATGCAGGCGTGTGTGCATGCATATGTGCTTGTGATTGTGTGCGAGTACGTGGGTGTCTGAATGTAAATATATGCCTATCCTTGACCTTGAGATACAATGTAACTGCTTGTTACAATGTTATTTGTTGTTGGAAATGAATGTATCTCTACATTAATGCGATGACAAATTCTAAACCAAGCCAGTTTTCTCTGGTTTCTGTATTTTCAGCCCATTTCAGTATACGCAGCACACATGTTAAGTTGTCATAGAGACTGCTCAACGTTACATTATCCTGTACATTATCGTATGATAAAATATTTGTAGATATAAAAACTGAGGTCATGCAGCCTCTGGACAAGCGTGACAGAAGCGCTACTGGAAGCTGAAAATGCAAAGTCATTCACATACTTAGGCCGATGTGCTATTTTAAAAATGCTACAAATGCAAACAATGATGCTATCTGATGCTAAATGATATCTGATTCTATATATGTCTGTCTGATGCTAATTGATATCTGATGTCTGTCCTGTTTGTGAATTCACAAAGGTTTCATTGAATGGAATGAATATAACATCCTGCAGTATAACATAAGAAACAATCTGACCTGTATGAAGAAACCAGGTCTTCATACATACAGAGACCTGTATGTATGAAACTAGGCTAAAGGCAATAAAGCTAAAGTATGAAACACTGCTTAGAGAGACAACACATATTTGTTGTGTTTCTCAAAACAATGTCTAAATGCATTCCTTTAACAAAGAGAGCAAAAAGATCAGGGACCTTCATAAGGTCATACATCACTGATTCTTTAAAGCACAGGAGGAAGATGATGGTGAGGAAGGTAAATGTTTGGTTTAGCCATTGTGACTTTAGTCGTAGGACACATGACCAGTGCTGACACTGTTTCAGTGCTCAGACGAGCACAGAGGAGGAACGGCCAATCAAGGCTGGGTGTTCGTCATATCTTCAGCTGCTAGACTGAGTATCGCATAGAATGCTCTCTTTCTACAATGTTTGTGCTCTGGGCAAATATGGACCTGAACAGTATGGTGTAACATCTTTTGTTATTTGCTATGTAAAAGGTGTGTCTGGAAAATGGGTGCATGCAAAATATTTATAGGTGTGTAAGATAATGCAGGCTTTAACTACCTTAACAATCTGTATAGTTCCCATGTTTTGTGTAATGGAATTTGAATGGGTATTTATGCATGACATGCTTGTTGTGGATGTTTTATGGTGTGCAGTGATGTGTGTGTGTGTGTGTGTGTGTGTGTGTGTGTGAAGAATGCATATCATATTCGTATTTATTTGTAACCTAAACAGCACATACACGAGGGTTTACAATATGCCGAAATATGTCTGCGTGGATCTGGAACTCCTGCCACCTCCTCACACCGGGTCCTGCTGCGAGTAGAGCCCTGTCTGAGGAGGACAGACCAGAAGAGCTGAAGATAAAGAGATTGACTTGGCAGTAGTAAACAAAGCAAAGCAGTGTAAAGGCAGCAAACAGAGGCCACGCCCACATGACGCATTTGGTGGCCCGAGTGGGGTGTGACCCGCATGACTGACACTCCCAGCGTCATCAAATATTTAGCCTTGGCCTGTAGTCAGAGGTGAATGTGTTTCTCAAGCACAAATACTGTCTTGCTACACAGGAGGCCAAATCCTTGTGTGACTCATATTCTGGCATATATGATGTGCCAGAAACACAACATGCATGTGTCGAATGACACAATAGTTAAGGAGAATCTACTTCAGTGATGAAGTCATTGTAAATGTTTTACCAGAATATCAGTCATCGTTGAACGAAAAATATGATTAGTCTTAAATGCTTAGTCTTTTAGTCAAGCTAGAGGCACACATTCACCTCCACAAACCTCTGCTAGTAAAGCTAGAGAACTTCCTGAAGTAAAAGTCCTGCAATGAATAATTTTAATCACTGCCATAATTCTTCATTTCCATGAGGGAATCTTCCTAATCTAATCTATTCTAATAATTAGTTCTACTTACTGGTTTGGATATAATTCTTGGCAGGGCTTTTATTTTCTAAGCCTACATTAGACATATTTACTTGAATAGTAAAAGTGGTAAAAGGAAGTTTCTTTAATTAGGCAGACCTCATAATTAACTTTCCTGTGGCTGTTCATAATAAAAGTCTGGCTAACAGGTCACTTCCTGAGAATTCTTCACTTTTTTGTGTGTGTGTGTACATATCTCCTGTAGTTTCTGTTTGTATCTAATGGTAGTCCTTTTGTTATTTTGGACTTTTGCTCTGTAATGTAGTTGAGTGATCTTAGCCTCAGCTGATGTGCAGGGAATGACTGATGTGTCATGGAACACACACTCCCTGAGTCTGGAACATTAGGATGTTAAATAATTAATTCGTTAATTGAAAGTTAGCATAGGTGTGGTTGTGCACGTACCTCAAGGTTTGTTTTTGTTAACTCAATGCATGTCCTGCTTTTGGTTCATTACTAATTTTACTATTTACTATCTCATTAGTATTCATGTAAGGTTTTGTTGAAGTTTTAAGAGGCCACACTTGTGCGTTTTCTCTGAGGTTGTACATCTGTGGTTGTTCCTCCACAGCTGATCAGACTGGTTTCACAAGTCTGACCAGCCAGACATTTCCAGTCACACAGTAGCGTCCATTACACATGATCTGATATCCAGATCTTGTGCCGTTCTCTCTCTGTATGGGGGCTAAAGTGTCAGCCCCATTAAACCAGAATGAAACACAGGTGTTTTTGGACAAATTGTTAGAAGTATGAAGTTCCTGGACAGCATTTAGCCATAGCAACGGTGGAACTGGATCACATATCTTAATTGATTGCATGACTATTAATGGAACAGTGAGATCCAACCAAGTACTTCAAAACTCAGTAAATGGCACTAAACAGACTAACCCTTCTGAGCCTGCATTATCTTATGAAGGCATGAAACATCACAAACATATTAATATTTGCTACAGTACGCACCCAAACAAGGGAAGATACCCAGCCTGGTGATGTTTATGACTTTAGGCACTTATCAGTGATTAATATTACTAAACAATTAAAAAAAAGAAACTATAGTCCCCTAAAAAGAGAGGACAATATATAAGATAAATCTCTCTCTCTCTCTCTCTCTCTCTCTCGTTCTCTCTCGTCTATCTATCTATCTATCTATCTATCTATCTATCTATCTATCTATCTATCTATCTATCTGTCTATCTCTTTCTGAGTCTGTATTGCATAACTGCATTTACTGACATTCGACTGGTTTCAGTTTTAAAGGTGACAGAAGTAACTACCTATAGTGGAGCTGTTGGATTACATTTCTCAAATATTCAACTCCTCAGTAAAATGACAGTATAAGACTTTCTTACAGCAGAGAACATTTTGGTATTTGGCCAAGTCACTGGAGATTCAGTGAAACCAAATTTAACGTATGTTTAATTTATATAAACGAAACCTTTTATGTTATTAATTAATTGCAAATCTAAGTTACTGTGAATAAGCACTCAATAACCTTTCTCTGCTGTTTTTATAGTCTAACAAGCTAAAAAAATGTCCTTTGTCCATTAGCCTGAGTAAAATGGTCAGTACTGGGACAGCATTACTTAATTTTGCTCAGTCTAGCTCTGTCTCAAAAGATTTAGCTCTGCTTAGGGTTCCTGAGAGAAAGTCCATGAATGAGATGCTTTGTGCCTTCCTTTCAGCTCTTTAAACTATTCCAACTGAGAGATTTCACAAACCTTGACCTTTCCAGATTGTTTTTTTTTTTTTAAACCAGACCCACATTGTTGGCCCTGTACACAAATCTACACAAACACATTCTGTAATACCTTGTGGAATCCATGGAGGTGGATTTGTTGTTTACAGTATTAATAATGCCGTCACGGTTACGGTAATGACAGTTTCCCCACAGAAGCAGCAGTGTCTTGTCTAGAGCAGCTAAACTCAGCTTTACAGAAATGCAGCCAAGATTTCTTCAAGATTTGTAAGAGGGAGGCTGGATTGGGAGCCCATTGTTACATAAAGGAACTTTGTGTACTGTAGACTAATCTAGACCATTTATGCCCAATCTCTCTGAAGGAGGCTTTCTGAAGTGTGTCTCTCTCTCTCTGTCTCTCTCTTTCTCTCTCTCTCTCTCTCCCTCGTTTAGGGTTTTTCGGAAAATTCCTAAAGCTGATTAAAACACGATGCAGGAGGTTTGCAGGCAGGAGCAAGGGCTTTTTTGTGCTGGGAAGCACCACAGACTGGTGTGACATGGGCGTTAAGTTTGAGTTTTAGGATTCCTGGAATGAACTAGATCTCTTTTCCTTTAATGAACTAGATCTGTTTTCCTGGAATGAACTAGATCTGTTTTCTTTTCCATTCAAACTTTTTTCCTTTTTTTGTTTTTTTGAAGATTTGCATGCAAAATCTAGCCTGGCAAAGCAGACAGTGTCTGAGGAAGTCAGGACACTTTCAGACTAAGCACATGTTTTGTCAGGACACTTTCAGACTAAGCACATGTTTTGTCAGGACACTTTCAGACTAAGCATTTGTTTTGTCAGGACACTTTCAGACTAAGCACTTGTTTTGTCAGGACACTTTCAAACTAAGCACGTTTTGTCAGGACACTTTCATACTAAGCATGTTTTGTCAGGACACTTTCAGACTAAGCACATGTTTTGTCAGGACACTTTCAGATTAAGCACTTGTTTTGTTGTTATTTTTTTTGCAATTGTTTTGTAAATCTTTGTGTTTGGGTGATAAAACAGTATGCATCAGATATGCTGCCAAGTGACAATGGTGATTATGATGTTGTAAACACATAATTCAAAGCACTGACGTATAAAGTCACCACACCCTGTCAGAGCAATATCTGTCTGGAGTACAGCATAAACACCCAACACAGAAATATACAGTATTAGCTTCAGCATGAGATCACCATGAGATCTGGCCAATTTTTTATCTCTGCACACACGTAGGATCACTGAAACATCGGCATCCTGACTTAACCAATCTTTGTTCTCTGACCAGCATGTAAGGGATGTTGAAGTCCATCTTATTCTGTGTTTTTCCGCTGACAAGGTCCTGCACGTTTCATGAGTTTGGACAGAAGGTCTTGTCGATGTGTTCTCAGAGTTCTGCCTTTCTGAGACAAAGCTTGTGTGATCCTCCATCCTTGGGCTTTGTTTACATTGGTTTACACCCACCAGATTCAGAATGGCCTGGAGGAAAAAATACCACAATCTGTACAGAAAGTGTCAAGCAGCACGTAGGAGTGTGGAAGCAATTAGATGTTCACATTTGAGCCAAAAGATTTTCGGCATGTGCTTTGACCAGCAGTTTGAAACTGTCAAACCAGTATTCATTATGATAACCAATATTCATTATAACAACCATTGTTCATTCTAATAAACAGTATTCATTGTTGGTGTCCATGGTACAAAATGACTGCAGTCTGACTGCCAGCAGGTTCAGCCAGTGTGATTATTAAATTCCTACCAGCAAAATCTAACATTAGTAAACTCTTTTTCACACTATCTGTGGCTTTGTTCTAGGAAGGAAGCTCAGTGTCTTGCTGATGTCACTTATCCCTATGACCACCATGAAATAAGCGAATATTCATGGCTGCCACTGTGGAAGTATGGGCATGTGTGTATATTTGGTCTCCTTGTGGGGACCAAATATATCCATGATACTTAGTAAACAGTACATTTAAACTAAACTAAACAATTAAACAAAACAGTTTTATCCTATTGGGAATTTATGGCTGATTTTCTTCACTGTAGAAAATGCTTTAAAAAATGTAATTAATTAATTATTTTATTTGTTTTTAAATAAATAAAACCTAAAAGAACAAAATAGTTATTTTAGGTTACTAATGTTAAAAGTTAGGGTTAAGTATAGGTATTACATTATTTAACTAAAAGAATACATGATTCTATCTTATCATTGTGTACGTGTGTGTGTGTGTGTCTCTGGCAGACTGTTGGTTTCAGAGAGTGCCTACTAGGCTGTTGGTTTCAGAGAGTGCCTACTAGGCTGTTGGTTTCAGAGAGGCTCATCTGTGTGTTTACTCTTTAATGAGTGTCTGTCAAGCAGGGGGAACTCCACCCTGATCTCGCCAGTCCTCTGATCTGTCACTGCTGTTTGCCAGCTGGACCACAGGTACTGGAGTCATCTGATCCAAACTCAACAACACACACACACACACACACACACTGAATGTGATATTAGTAAGCCACACACACACAAACAAATGTACCAAGTACAAGTTTATTATCAACAGCAACAACAAACACACACAACTGAGTCCATATAAAGCCCATTCTTCCTGAGGGGCTGTCATATAGAGCCCATTCTTCCTGAGGGGCTGTCATATAGAGCCCTTTCTTCCTGAGGGGCTGTCATATAGAGCCCATTCTTCCTGAGGGGTTGTCATTGACTTGTTGCTGAGATGCTGATGCTAGAATCACAGCTGCAGAGAGCCGGGGGGTAGGTTGCTCTAGCGTCCTTTTCCCAGCATGCTCCCTGCTTTCCCAGCTGCTCGGGTTAAGCATGTGACCCTGACTTTAGCGTCATGTTGCTGTTTGTCCCTAAACACACCGCCCCTGGGTGCACTCAAGGGTTAAATGACAGATTTCAGCCATCCAGAGTCTTTTCATTAGTTAACTCAACTCTTTGAGCAGCCCAGTGACGTTTAACAACAGAAACAACTACCTCACTCCCACTGATAACACGCTTTAGCACATCTCCAACTCAAAGGCTAGCTCACCTCAGCTAGGCAAGACACACCAGGCACTTGCACAGTTCAGCAACACACAGTGCACAGCAGCAGCTGGTGCCGTTTCCTGCACTTGTCCTGATCTACAGGACCCTAACACACAGCACCTGTCCTGACCTACAGGACCTTAACACACAGCTGCTGTCTCTTGGTTGTATTTCTTTGAAAGGAAAATAGAATTCTCTTTTGCCTACATCTAAGGTTGATGATCAAGAATAAGCTGATCACTATACTAGAAAATCATCTTACAAAGGAAAGTCAATTGAATGAGCAGTGGGGACCAGTGTGTTTGACCCAAACTGGTTATATAACAACCAGCGACCAGCCCGCCTCCATCCTCCCTCCACAGCACAACATACACATTGTCTGGGTTCTCCCAGCTGCCATGGCAACCAATATTCACACCCCCTCCTACCCCAAGCTTTCTTCCAAACCCTGTTTTTATAGAACCCCTTTTACTTCCATTGATATCTTACTTTATGTCACTGTGTGTGTGTTGCCATGTGTATATGTGGATGTATTTACATATCTTATGTCCCAATGTTATTTTGTATATATGTATTTAAGTGTGTGTGTATGCAGGTGAGATGCTCTGTTTGTGTGTATGTTTGTGTGTGTGTGTGTGTGTGTGTGTGTGTGTGTGTGTGTGTGTGTGTACGTTTACGTTTATGAGAGAGAGGGAGAGAGATAGAGAAATCACTCAGTCATTGGCATTTACTCCTGCAGTGTAATTTAATTTCCTGACCGCACACTTCACTGATGCCATTCATGACAAGCATATGATTGTGATCACCCTGCTGTGTATGAGTGTTTGTGTGTTTGTGTGTGTGTGTGTGTGTGTGTGTGTGTGCGCGCTCTGACTGTGGGTGAAAATGCAATAAAGGAAAGCATAACGTTTAATTGTTATCATGTGTCAGCTCACAATCACTGCTCTCATAACACTGTAACTTTTAGCCAACAACTGTTCATTAGAAGGGTGTGTCAGTGGGCGGAGCAATCAGAGGGCCAGTGGGTGGAGCAATAGGTGAAACAGGCACTAGGCTGTCCTGGTGGGTTTAGTTCCAAAATTGCTATAGCACTTTTCTCCAGATCAGTGCATACAATAGAACTATTTCAGTCTGCCCTCTAACCAGAATTTTAATCAAGTTAATTTATAGTCTGCTTGCTTCACTGCCTGTATCTGAAGGCTATTACATAACACCAATACCTGACACCACCCCTCACCTGCATATGAATTGTGGACTTGGGGGGAGGGGGTGTTTGAGTCCCTCTTGTTTGCAATAGATTTCAGGCATGACTCGACTTCAGTGTTTATGAGGTCGGCCTGTTTTTTGTCTTTTTCCTCCAGTGTTTTATTACCAGGATTCAGAGTGGTTTTAAAAGCTCTTTGTTTATTGTCGATAAGTATGCCAGGAGACCTTTACTGCTGATTGGAGCCCTTCCTATAAGAAAAGAATGTTTTTAATTCCTTCAAGAATGGCATGTTTAATTAGATTTAATGGGAACTAAACCATATGTACCCTTTTGTTAGTCATTTGGTTTGTTTCTCAGGCCTCTTTTATTCTGGTGTATTTTTGTTGAAGTCATTAACCTGACAGATGCTCCACTCTCTGCATATGTATATGGTAGTATAACATAGGGAGTTCATAATATGGACAGGAGATTACTACTGTAGTGCCAGCGGGTACTGTGTACCTGTGAAATAACATAGAAAAGCTGAAATCCCAGTCTGCAGGAAAGTTTCCAGGGAGGACAAGGTTTAGAACTGCTGTTTCACATTACACAGCTTGTGTATTTCCACAGATCTATGAAGAGTATACCCTTCCTGTAGTGCTCTGTGGCAGCTGCACTGTATAGCCATCCTGGAGGGCTTTTGTGAGTAGATCTGGGTATGTTAGAGCGGAGGATGGACTTCAAAGCCACACAGCTGTAGCCACGCCTACTCCGCACGTTAAATTACACCTCTGCGACGTGGCCGATCTCCTTTCTGCCTGAGTACTGAGGGTGGGGACAGAAAACACACGTACACACATGTACATAGGCACCCCCCCCCAAAAAAAGTGTCCAACTCTATGGACTAACACGTCCCCTTCCTTACTTTGGCTCCACTTGTGAGGACAGTATAAGAATTCCTTAGGACAGTCTAAGAGTTCCAGAGGACCGTAAAAGAGGTCCAGAGTCCAGAGGAGTTCCTGAGTACTCTTTTCTTTATGCCTGAGATGCTGTTATGTTGGAATTATGTAAACCTGTTAATTAAATGTTCATTATGACGTCATTATTTCATTGTATGAATGAAAATGTGCTTTTACTTTAAAAGGCCTTGATATTACCAGTCCCAGGAGCATTCAGAATGTTTATTACAGTATCAAAATGTAGATCACATCCTACTAGAACACTGCATGGTACTGTGAATAGGTCAGGAAGCCTGTTTTAAATGTCTTGTTTACCATTCAAACACTCAATGTTGTATGCAAACTACCTTTAACTTGGACTCTGTGGTAGGACATACAAAACACACACACACACACACACGGAAGAGCAGGTTTCATACTAAGATTTCATACTTCATTTCTTCCTAACACATAACTATGGTGGAGTGATGTGAGGGGGGGGGGGGGGGTTTATGAAGGCTTTTTTTTGCCATGTCTTGCTTTCCTCTGAACGTTTTCAGATCACTACTACGACAACATGGACACCCTGTGACTTGCTACAAAGTCACATCAGGGCTACAGTCAGTGTCCTGATGTTTTGTTCTATTAGTACCTTGCCTGTGAGAATAAGAAAACTTGAATAAGCATCAGAAAAGTTACACCCTCCCTATTGCATGTGACTGCCATCACTTCTCATACATATTTTATTAAAATTTGTTTAAATAATAGATAAAGAAATTGAAAAAAGGCAGAAAAAACAAAGCAACACATTAGGGAAAAATACTATTTTAATGTCTTGGTGTCAGACAAAAGATAAACTACTTATTCTGTAACAAAGTAATAAACTGGACAGTGTAAGAATTTAAACCTTTCCATCAGGCAGTAATATGAAAGAGGTAACAAGGGGAGGCATATAAACTTTAAAATTCACCAGTTTATGCTAGACCCTGTAAGAACCAAGTTGCAAATCAGCAATCTAGAATGTGGTAACATTGTCATTAAAATAAACAAAACTCCTGATGGGTTAATAAAAACCATTAGATACATTTAGTCCAACACAAGACCACAAGGTGCATGTACAAAAATAACTAGCTGCTAGGGTTACAAGTGATAACTCTTGTCTCCACACTCCATTGTATTACATCTTAGCCAGCATGTAGAAATAAAAAACTCTGAGGGGGGGCTGCAGCAAAAACTCTTTAAATAATAATAAAATAAAAAATATAATAAACCCTTTGTGAACAACTGACCCAACATTTTGGTTTATATATATTTTTTAAGACAACCAACAATTTCCCTAGAAGAGTCCAATCTAGTTTCTGTTATATCATGCTGATCAGTCAACAAAATGGAATGTTTGAGTACAACCACAGATTCCAGTACAAAAAATATTAAAGAAAGGCCTGTACAGTGCAGAGCCTACAGGTGCCCAGTTCAGTTGTATTCCATAGGCTCCTCCCCTTCTTCACTAAGGAGACAGGTGCGAATAATGGCTTCCGTCACTGCGTAAGGGTCACAGTTGGCTGATGGTCGACGGTCTTCGAAGTATCCTCGCTTATCCTGGCCCACAGATCGTGGGATGCGAATGCTAGCTCCACGGTTAGCCACACCGGCAGAGAACTCGTTGATGTTGGACGTCTCGTGGTGGCCAGTCAGACGCCTGGCGTTGTCCCGGCCGCCGTTAGGATCGTAGACGCGAATGTGGTAGCTATGCCTCTTGCTCAGCTTCTCGATCGCTTCCTCTATATACCTGCAGCCAGAGAAGAACCAGGTGGTGATTACCTTAAACACTTTACTTGAAATTTATTTAACATGGCCAATTAGGAGTAGGATGGAGATGTGGGGGAGCAGTGAGCGGACTCTTAGGAGGAAGACCATCCTCCATTTTAACTTCCCCGGATACCAATATAGCCAATATTCCCATTTTCTGTCTTCTGTTCTGCATGATGGGATTTTCAAAACCATCACATCCATCTTCCCTTCCCGCTTTAACTTCTGCAATGATCTCGTGACTTTACAGCAAATGAGTCTCGGACTCCTAGCGCAAAACTCTTAACAAATAGCACAAACACTCTCCCTTCAAATCACAAAGGTAAGGTCTGCACTCAGCCGACCAACCAGCCAATGAAACAATCTTCTGCTGGGTCCAGTCTTACCTCAAACCCCCCTCCTCACGCATATCCTTTGTGCTAAAGTTGGTGTGGCACCCGGCACCGTTCCAGTTTCCTGTGATGGGCTTGGGATCGAAGGAGACGACCACACCAAAGTCTTCACACACCCTGTGTAGGATGAAGCGAGCAATCCAAAGATGGTCCCCCATACTGATACCTTCACAGGGACCCACTTGGAACTCCCACTGAAGAGAGGGCCAAGGAACACAGTCAACCTCACTAAACACGTGTAATTACACCATAATCAATATTTACTTTTGATGTCATGGAAATGTTTACCTGTGATGGCATAACTTCAGCATTGGTGCCACAGATCTTAACTCCAGCATACAGACAGGCCCTGTAATGAGCTTCAACAACATCTCGACCGTATGCTTTATCTGCCCCAACTCCACAGTAGTAGGGACCTTTTACACACACACACACACACAGGCTTCCAGTATGAACATTCACAGAGTCATCTGAAGCTCTGACAGGTTTTTAAAATGGAGGTAAAAGTGCCTATGAGTAAATCCATTCACCTTGTGGTCCAGGAAAGCCGTTTGAGGGCCAGCCAAAAGGATGGCCATCTATGCCAAGAATCGAGTACTCCTGTTCCATGCCGAACCAAGGATGCTGGTTCTCCACCATGTCCATTATCTTTTTACATGTCAAACGAAGGTTTGTTTCTGATACAGGAAGAAAATAAAACAACAAACAAACAAACCGCAAAAATGTCATTACGAGATCTGCCTTTTCTCCACCTGCCATTATCTGCTTGCATTTAATTTTACCAGATGTTATGTCAAAACTAGTAAATCAACTGAAATCTCCCTAATTCTTGCCTGCAGGTTTGCGGTTGTATTTCAACACTTCACATAGGACCAGCTTGTTGGGGTCCTTCCTAAATGGATCTCTGAAAATGGCTTTGGGGATTAGGTACATGTCACTGTTGGATCCCTCTGACTGGTATGTGCTTGAGCCATCAAAATTCCACTCTGGGAGATCTGTGAAGAAACACAATCGTTAGGAAAAACAACAACAACAACAACAACACAGACAGCCCAAGAAGATCAATCAAACTAAAAGAATAAGCACACATCCATCGTTAGCCTTAGGAGTTAGGTTACCTAGCTACGTCTTTCGTTAATATATGCTTAGCTAGCTGGAAAATTAAGAACGTTAATTAACCCAGCGCCTACGTTAGCTAATTATTATTCTGCTGTGGCCACAGAGTTAACAACGTGGAATAAAGCTCAACACATAGGTAGTCGGAAGAATACTTATTAAATTAATGACGTACCTTCGATGGTTTTAGGTTCAGAGTCCAGAGTCCTAGTCTTGCAACGAAGTCCTTCTCCTGTCCCGTCTATCCAGATGTACATGACCTGAACCATGTCTCCCTGAGGGAGATCCATGTACTGCTGTCTCACAGTTTTACTCAGCCTGGCACTAGATGAAGTGGCCATCTTGTTGGCTATGAGAAACCTGAAAATGATGCTGAATTTTACTCCGCACGTCTTTTCCCAAGTTTTCTTACAACGGCCTAAATAAATAATTCGTAATACCCAGTATTCCAAGTTACCAGACAGCAACATCGAAGAAAAAAATAACATCAGCGCGCCATACCGACCCCATAAGAATTTAAGAACATCGGATCATCCCGCCATTCACACAAACGGCACAATCGTGGCCAGAGACCTGCGTTATTTATAACCTAGCTTTCTGGAAACAATGGAAATAAGAGAATTTGACCATGATCAGCAGAGCTTAGTCTAGCCACTAATCAAATTAAATACCTGTTGAAACTATAGCTAGCTAGCCAGCCAGCCGACTAAAGCAGTGATGTGCTGTGATGCGGATGTGACCCGGTGTCTGGTCGCTAGCTAGGTTATTTAGCTAGCTAGGACAGAGTAGGAAAGGATAAAATAGAATAGAATATGATAGAGTAGGGTAGAGTACGACCGAATATGATATGATATCTAGCTAAGTAGGTATGCTGGTTAGCTAGTTAGGTTAATTACCGTCAGTGAAGGCAGTTTCATTACGTTTCACTAATGATGCAACAGACAAAGTAGATTGCGGCAATGTAGATATTACAACATATAGCTAGATATAGCTAGGTAATACTAAAACACTTTTTGGTTTTTAAAAGAACAATCAATCATCAACCTCCCGTGTACGTTAAGCTATTACAAGTGAAATTAATTTTTTTTCTCATGTTTTCATATGAAAATATGAACAGCCAAGTTAGGTAACCTAGTCATCTAACTAGAGGTACCTTATGATCCTGTAAGGAATAATACAACTGTCAACAGAATAGTTTTAAAAATGAAGAGCCATACCTTTAAATAAGAACAAGTAACTAATTCGTTACTAGTTGTATATACAGTTGTTTCTAAAGGATGTTCTTGTCGGTTTTTCTCTCATTCTCGTATCGACTATTAAAGCCTCGGACCGAACTTTTAAAGAACGGCATAAAATGTGCTCGTTTGTGATTGGACGAGCAGAAACGTGATCGCGTCATTGTTAACGCGTATGTTGTGGTTACCTCCTTGTTGACCCAGGACCCCTTGTGGCCACTCAAGGAAACACGGTGTTTCTCCGAGTGGAAAAACTTAATTTCGCATGCAAATGTCAAACCTACAAAACACCGTTTGTTAGGACATATATAATACTGTTGACAAAAGCAACTATAATAGAATTTAGTTTGAAGTAAGTTGTTATGCATCTCAACAGGTGTTTGTAAATCGGCACCAACTATGCGTAGCGCTTGTACGACTGTTTAACACCCGATGACTTGTAGGTTATTTGTATTTCAATTAGAACATGGACAGATGAAGCAGATTATCCTTTTGTACATTAATTCAATTATCATATAAAAAGAACTGTCCACTTTGGCTCTTTGAGAGACATTTGAATGTAAACATGGCAATACTATGTCTCGAGTGAATTAAAAAGGGACGTAAAGTTTAAGTTGGCGTAATATGCAGGCTAACGAAATTTAGTTGTACTTCATTCAGAATAACTGTAGTCGGTATTATCCAGTATATCACTACTGCTAGAAGCACAATTGTCCTGCCTCTTGAAAGATGAAGTGTTTATAATTATTTGAAGTGTAATGGTGACAGTCATCATTTGTCTTTATTCTTAATTTTTAAAATATATTTGGCCAACCCAGGTAGTTTTTTTCAGGTATGTCTGTGTGTACATCATAATATATGCCACTTACACGTAAAACTGTGTATCATTCTGATGTCGTGTGAGCAAACAAGGAACCACTTGGAACCACTTGTGTACCATTGGCTTGCCAGGACTTCACTCTATTAAAATTCCATTTTGCATGTAAAGAATTTCTCAGCTGTGTGTCACTGCAGTTCTAGAGGGTAGCTTTCACATGTTAGTACTCAAGCTTCATCCAGTAGAGTGGCTTCTTGTCTTTGTCTGGGATTTACACTGTGCACTGAAACACTCTCCAGAAGGTCAGTGCATGCAGGCCATGTGTGTTGGTTGTGAGAGGGAACTGTGGAAGCCAAGTGTGTTGTTTTTGTTAGAGGGAACTGTGGAAGCCCTCTGCCTGTCCTGCATGCATTACACACGTTTGGGAAAGTGCTGTGTGGTTGGGAATCATGAGGCACTCAGATCTGTGATTATATCCATGATGGCAAATTAACCTTCTGTGCTGGGGTGAATTACCTCAATTCAGGTGGGAAATTCAGCTCTAGTTTGGATTCCTCATCACTAAATGAGAATTAAGTACCAGATTTTAGCTTGTCAGCTGTGCTGGCAGAAATGAAATTGAGTTGACGCAGATTAAGTGAAACTGAAACCCTGCTTTCATTCCAGAGTGTGTCCAAACTGGTTTAAATAGCTGAAATACAATGAAAAAAACCCGCACCTGTTAAGGTTTGGGCTACGGTCATTCTTGTAGATGCTTTTATGGTTACATGTGTGTTATAACAGAGTTGTTGTTAGTGCTGTGTGTGTGTGTGTATGTCTGTGTGTGTGTCCAGGTGTGAAAACAAATAATGTTGCTCAGGAGCGACTCCCAGGATACATCACTTCTCCTCAGCATCACACACCTGCAGAGCGGGTGAGCAGAGTCTTTGCTGGTTGTACCATAGGGAGGCATCACCACTGCAGACCAAATCATGTGACCTGGATCACGTATCCATGCAGATGTAAAAATAGATATATTCAAATATTAGTAAATGCAAATTATCATGCAGTTATAATTATAGAAATGAGTCACTCACATAATCAAAGGTTAATCAGGAGTGAGAGTATATCTGTCTGTCTGCATTTATCTGTCTGTCTTTTTGGGCTTTCTATGTATATTTGTTTGTCTATGTGTGTTTATCTAATTCATTTATTTACCTAATAAATTTGTCTTCATTTGTCTTTTCGTGTCTATATGTCAGTCTGTTGGATTTATCTGTCTGTCTATCTGTCTGTTTGTCTGTTTATGTTTATTTGTCTGTCTGTCTGCATCTGTCTGTCTGTGTTTAATAGTCAGTAAGTCTGTGTTTATATGCTTGTGTTTATCTGTCTTTCTGTTTGTCTGTCTGTCTGTTTATGTTTATCTGTCTGCAGGCATTTGTGTTTATCAGTCATCCTATCTGTCTGTGTTTATTTGTATTTTTCTTTCTGTCTGTGTTTGTCTGTCTAACTATTGGTCTATTTGTTTATCTGTCTGTGTGAGTTGCTTCTTCTCCTCTAACCCTTCTTTCTTATAGCCACATACTTTTCATGTCAGTTTCAGTGTTGGTACTTAATAATTCACCACACCTGTTACTGAACTGAGATTGCTTTCTTATGCTTAATAAATAATAAGTCTGTGTGAAACACATTTCTGTACCTATGAGTAAATCCAGCCAGTGGGTTTAGGCAGCAACCATTGGACTGGCAACTGTTATTTTCTCCTGAAAAACAGCTATTGTTGTGCTTTCTTGATCAGTGCAATGATATTACTGAACCATGTGAGATCTTCTGAGATGTGGATATCCAGGAACCTGTAGCTGGACACCGTCTCCACCATGTCTCTGTTCTTTGAACACTGGAGCATACTTGTCATTTCATGACCTTCCTAGGTTGATGACTGGCTCTTTGGTCTTTGTAGTTCTTGAGGGACAGGTTGTTGTCAGCACTCCAACTCACCAGGTTCTGCACCTGCACTCTGTAGACTGATTCACTGCTGTTGGAAGTCTGCCCAGTCACTGTTGTGTCATCCACAAACTTTGTGATGGAGTTGAGAGTGAACGTGAGGACACAGGTGTGTGTGAATTGGGGGTAGAGGAAGGTACTCAGCATGCAGGCCTGTGGGGTGCTGGTGCACAGGTGGGGCCCCATGGGGTGCTATTGCTCAGAGTTATTGTGGAGGACATGTGGAGGCCCAGTCTCTCTGCTTGAGGACATTCAGCATCCTGGTGTACAGTGAAGACCTGTTGGTTGAGTTTGGTGTAGTGTTTAACTCTCTATCGGTGTTTATCTGCCTGTCGATCTGTTTGTCTGTCTTCATCTGCTTATTTTCTTCGTCACTGGTCCTACGGTTTTGGGCACCCATGGACAATCTGAACCAGCTGAAAACTCCTGGAAACACCTATTTTTTCTGCTACTGTCCTCGGACTCTGGGACTCTGCCAGGGCTTGTGGTTCTGCAGGGCCAGACCCTCTATGTACTTGGGTTTTTGCAATGACAGGTTTCTCTGCACGTTTAACCAGTACTTGTCCCTGTGCTTCTCTAGCCTTTGAGTCCTGCATTAAGGCACATGTAATGAAAGGCCACACTGGTGGAACACAGACCCCGTAACCATTTATTACTCCAGAGACATCTAGCTGCAAACACGACACACTCCACACTGTTCTGGGACTGTTCCGTTTAAGGGTGGGATCACTGTTTTCTAACCCAGAGCTTAAAAGCTTCTCTTCCCATCATCTTTAATGTAATGTGGCCTCCCTGTTTTTTTGATACACTGCTCCTTTGCTTTGTCTGCAGTTTCTCACTTCTCACCCAAACACAGGACAGGAGGGCCATTGTTTAAACCTTCTAAAACCCTGACAAAACTCCTTTTTGATAAGCAGACATTTTACTGATGTTATGTTTCACAGTAGCTCTTCATGGTGTCCATGGTTTATTTTATTTTCTAACCCAATGTTTGTTTCTTTACCTGCAATATTTTGAACAACAGTCAGTGGATGTTCTGCTGGTGCTTCAGTAGACACGTCTGTGAATTCCTGTCCTGTCTGAACATTACCTCAGACGCAGCTGTGACCACACACACACACACACACACACACACACACACACACACAAACTGCAAACACACACAGTAATTCAACACACAGCAGTTCCTGTAGACAGACCTGTAGCCAACTCTCTGTGTGATTGTATGATTGTCATTGCAGGTTATTTGTACTTCCAGCCCTGCACTCTCTCATTTTTGTTTTCTTATTGTTGCTTTTTGTTCCTCTCTCTCTCTCTTTCTCCCCTTTCTCTCTCTCTCTCTCTCTCTCTCTCTCTCTCTCTCTCTCTCTCTCTCTCGCTCTCTCTCTCTCTCTCTCTAGTTTTACAGGTCAGGGCCCTGAGATTCCCACTCTGAATTGTAGCCTAGGAGGAGAAAAAGATCGTTAAGAAAACCATCATAATAATAGTAATGTTAGTGACCTTTGCTTCTGTCTGAAGTGGGAATGGCTCAAAATGACCAGCAGAGGGTGCTGTTTCCTCAGACGTATTCTATCAATGGATAAAAAACATTTCTGTCATGCTTTTGCTTTTGAACGAGAACAGAGACCTTGCTGTCTCTGGACGTAGTGTATGAAGTTTGTGTTTACATTGTGTATTTACATTGTGTATTCCATCTTTGTGCGTTTGTGTAGGTTCAATCATACTGTCTTTGAAAACTGCTCCCTCATTAGTTCTTCATATTGTTTTGTGTGTGTGTGTGTGTGGTGTGTGTGTGTATATATATACATACATACATACATACAGTACTGTGCAAAAGTCTTAGGCAACCATTAAGTTTATTGTTTTATTGATTTAACAATGGTATAATGACCAATTATAATTACCAATTATAATTAATAAAGTCTCCTTATTAGAATACAGACAGAAAATACAGGACATTCCAATGCAGTGTTGAAAAACAGAAGACCAAAAGATTACTTCAAAACCCCTCAGGACAGTCTCTGCTAAAGACTTCTGGATGTGCTTATTGCCACAATGGTGGGGGGGGGGGCCCATAAATAAAAAAAAATTTATTTATTTAGAAATAAATTTATTTCTAATTTATATATATATATAAATTAATTATTATGTATGTATATATATATATATATATATATATATATATGTCATTATACCATTACTAAAATAACAAAGACCTTTGGTACAGTACTGTATATACTGTGAATACTGACATTCATTTCATGGATTTAATAGATCTGTTAGGTACTACTGTTTTACTGTAACTGCAATTGCTGTGCTTCAGGTACTAATATGAATGATGATAAGAACTATATATATATATATAGGGTAAAATACCCTGTGCCAATACATGAGTATTTAAACACATTAGTGAGTTTTACAGTAATAATACGCACAAATCCCAACTCCTAAGGCGTGTCTATCTGAAGGTGAGGACTCGTGTGTCATGATCGTTGCTGTTTGACTGCTCTGTTTCTGCACTGTGTAACTTTAAAGAGTCAAGTGCATGGAAGAGAGTCATTGTTTGTCTTACACTGATCGAGGATAGACATTTTAGCAGATGCTCATATCCAAAGTGACTTTAGTTGTCTCTGTGGGTTCAGGGACTTCCTATGTCAATGTAGAGCTGTTATTGTCTGCCTTCGTTTCCATGGGAGACAGAGGTCATTTTAACAGATGCCTGTTAAACCATCTACAGGGCCAGTCAGCCATCTGCAAGACTCAAAGTAATAACCTCTTGTACCACATTCACCAGTCACCACATTCTCTGAACACTGCTTACATGTATGTATGTGTGTGTATTTCCCGATTCTGCAAACTGAAGCTATTTTTACATTGAAATCTGCTATCTATCTATCTATCTATCTATCTATCTATCTATCTATCTATCTATCTATCTATCTATCTATCTATCTATCTA
>JAOXYF010000018.1:1302591-1316498 GCA_028565775.1 Sternarchorhynchus goeldii | reverse complement strand
CCAAACTGACATCTCTCTATATGGATATACGTTTGCTTTCTTGGATACTGAAATCCAGAGACATTTTGGAATTTTCACAAATGCTTCTGGAAAACTTTAAAATGCACTGAATTGGAGTCGTCATGGTAGACTGAGGGAGTTTTCGGCTCCTTTCCTTCGTCACAGAGCTTGTTCTGTTTCACTACTGACACATTCTGTCCCGGCTTCTGAGATTTCACCAAATCTCTCCTACTGCTTCTTTTACTAGCCATTTTACATTTGCATTTTTAAAAACTGGATTAAAAGAAAAAACCCCACTAAATTATGAATGAGGTTAGCGTTTCTAAATATGGCACAGTGTTAATATTTATAGACGAGCTTGTTGAGATAAACCTTCAGAACGGAGCGGAGAGAGAAGGGCTTTGCTTCTCCTCGTCACTGTTTCCTGTTGTTTGTTCCTCTCATCCTGTAAGAGGAACCAGCTTGAGGAATAATTCCATTTGAAAAAGCTCAAAGCAGAACTTCTACGTTATAGCACTAGAAATAGCAGCCCTCAGTATGGCAGTGTCTCTCCCCATCCCATGTGAACAGCCCTCTTCACAGGGCTTCCTCTTTCTCCTTTCAGGAAAAAAAAATAAGATATTCATGGCACATTTAAATGGTGAATTGATTTCCTGCTGGTGTGCGTGATCTCTGTGGCCTCCCTGCCAGCTGAATAAGACCTGAATGAATCTGAATCTGAATGGCGCCGGTTCTTCTGTGCGGCGGAAGCCAGTTTTGAGAAGCAGATGATCCTGTTAGCTGAAGACTGTGGAGATTGCTGCATTGGGAGTGATACACACACACACACACACACACACACACATACATAAAAATATATGTATGTATGTATGTGTGTGTGTGTGTGTGTGTGTGTGTGTGTGTGTGTGTGTGTGTGTATGTATGTATGTATGTATGTATATACACACACACAAAAGAATAAGCAGTGAGTTCAGGTTTTCGAAACAAAAGGCCTTGTGCTGTTTGATGTGTGATTTGTATACTGTATGTTGTATGTTATATATTGTGAGTTGTCTATTGACAGAGTGTCACCAACAGTTGGGACCAAATTTCTGGTGTGTTCTGGTTCATAGTTGGCCTGATTCCTGAGTCCTTTTGTTCAGGCCACATGGTAGATAGCAGAAAGAGTTCATTAGTGAAATGAACTGGGTGACAAAATCATGGCAGGACTGTTTTTCCCCATTTTTGAACATGACACATCTTCAGTTCTACATTGAAACCTTTCAGATTTCAGAGGTTTTGAGAGGATTGGCAGTGACTGCTGGATCCAGATTCATTTCACACCCGTTAGTTGTTCTACTGCATATACTGAAAGTGCTGAAAATCCAACCTTGCTTGGACCAGAAGTGTAAATGAATTCCATGACTTTTATTTGAAACCTGCTCCCATCTTCGAGTGTTGTCCATATTCCTTGGCTACTTGCTCTGTGCTGTGCGTTACAGTTCTAGGCCCTGGAAGAGAAGCCAAAATCAACGGGCATTATGGCAGTGTTGACCCTGCTGTTGTCGTTCTGGGTTCAGAGAGCTTCCCCTCAGCTTGCTCTGGGCTGGCTGGGGAAATGCGCTGAGGTGCATTTGTGCTAATGTGTGTTACAGTGCCACCTCTTGATTAATATCAGCCCTGGTACTGTGTTCTTATATTTTGTTGTCATTTCTACATTCTTCCCAGTGTCTCGTCAGCAGAGTATGTGAACAAATATGCTTGACTCTGCAAAATCTGTTTCCCCCTTTGCTTTTCATAGTCGTAAATATGCGTTTTTTAATAATTTGTCATGTCTCCATGGCGCCGAGAGGCAGATTATCAGTGGATTAGGTAACACACTGAGACTCAGTATAGTGTGGTGTGGGTATGTGTAGGGGTGTGTGTCTGTGTGTGCCTGATAGCTATCGAGGAGAAAGAATGTGTTTCATGAGCTCTGGATAATCCACCTGCCCTGCTTTGTGTGTACAGTTCTCTCATCACCCGAAGAAGAGATGGGGAGAGAGAGAGAGTGAGAGAGGAAGAGATGGAGAGAAAGAGAACGAAAGAGAGAGGAGAGAAGAAACCTCCTCTTTTCATTGTCCATCTGATAGGATTGTCACACTGGAAGCCAATCGCTCTGCTGGTGCCGTAGCATTGGAGACGCATCCATCACTCTCTGCAGAGCAGAGAAAGTAAAAGACGGACAGAAGAGTACTATCTGTCTCTCTACCTGCTCTTTTGTGAGCATAGTCTATACATAGTTATCCATAATGAGCTCAATCAATATTCAAGTCTAAAGACCATGATTGAAAAGTACCAATTAATACATCAATAAATCCTTTTTTTTGTTTTGTTTTGGTTTTTTTTGCAAAAATATCTCGAAAGTCCTAAACGGTGCAAGTTGACCATAGCAAGCCCTCATTAAAAAACACATTACCCATAAGCCCCTCTCCCCTGCCTGCTCACAGGGATGGGTTAATCTGACAGCAGCGATGCTGAGTGTCATGTGTGAATTATTCCGGAGGCAGAAGCCTGATATTTACTCTCAGACCCTGTCACTCGTCTCTCTCTCTCTCTCTCCCCCTGTGCACATATCAGCAACCACGCGCGCCTGGAGAGAAATCCAACCATTCCGTTATTCCTGTTAGACTTATTCCTGTGTGTGTGTGTGTTTGTGTGTGTGTGTATATGTATGTGTGAGAGAGATGGGATCAGGATGGGATGCGGTGGGAGATCTAGTGTGCGTGTGCCGTTGAGGAGTATTGCTGTACCCCAGTGCGCGTTGTCAGTGATGCAGACCCCGCGCTGTATTAGCTTTACATGTGTATGCGCTCAAAGCCATCAGCTCAGACACCGTAATGGAAAAACCTGCATCTTATCAAACACACCTGTCAGTCACGGAGGCGTCGGCGTGGCGATGGGGAGCGGGATGGGTCTGCGTGTGTGCACAACAGTCATCTACTCTGCACTCGGTGAGTGAGTTGACTAGTCTGCAGTATTAAGCCAGTGAACAGTGTCTGATCTCACAGTAGACGTCTGATCTCGCAGTAGACTCTCGCATAGGGTCATATGTTTGGACCTCCATCACTGAAACTGTGGAAAGGACTGTAGAAACAGCAGGTCACTTACCCTGGCTCTGCTGCTACAGGATCAGCAACAAGGGTTCACATCCCTCCAAAGAAAGTTCCAGAAAACAGGAGCAGGTTCTGTGGCCATTTGTGAGCGTGCTCTGTTAAACGGGTAAATGTGAAAATCTCTGCTAGACTAGGAGAGCGAGGTTGTGAGGAACAGTTGTGGTGGAGCTGGAGGTTTATAGGGGGCTGGTCAGGTTTTACTTCCTGGCTCTCCCTCTCTCCAGCTGGGCAGGTGACTACAGCTGCATCCCTGCTCCAATACCAGAGACGTGTTGAGCCCTTCACACCATGAAACCTCGTTATTCTCTCACCATCACAACGTATCAGGCTCCAGTCAGCACACATGACCTGAAGTGCAGGCACATTGTGTGTGTGTGTGTGTGTGTGGGTAATGAGACCAAGCCTTGCTCTCACTCACACCACCACCTCCACTGTTAGACACTAACAACTGTGGGTGCCTCAGGGTAGCCATGTGACTGGCAGCAAGAGACAGAGCATATAGCCTACCTAACTAGCTCACCTTGGAGTTATGAGTGTGTGTGTGTGTGTGTGTGTGTGTGTGAGAGAGAGAGAGAGCGCGCATGTGTGCATGTGTAACTTAGCCGCTGTGTGTCAGCGCTTTCCTGCAGGTTGGATGTAGCGTGCCCTCTGCTAGCGTGGAGCAGGAGCTGCGTGTATGTCTTTCTGCCCGCTCGCATCTCTCTGGCGTCGAGCGTGCCGCGGCCAGGCCGCTCTGCCGGTGAACGGGGAAGCCGCTCTGCGCGCTCGACTCTCTTTGCCCCTCTGGTGACTCACAGTAAACGTTCATGCTGCAACTCCAGGGTCTCCAGGGTAACTGCGCAGGATTTTGCACTCCCTCTGCCCAGCTGCCTTGTGGATAGGACTCGGAGGACGAAGATGAAGTGGGGATGCTGAGAGATGAGCAGTATGTGCAAACATCTGTGGAGATTTAGCTGCTGTCTAGGCTTCTCCCTGCCTTCCTCCACCCAGACTCCACTCAGCAGCCACTTTATTAGACACACCTCATAGTGGTACAGTTAGACTCTGTACACCTACAGACGGTATCTGTGCCAGTTTGCTGGTAGGTAAAGTTCATGTTGGCCATCCTCTAACTCCCTTTCTAACTCCTTTTCTGAGCCTGAATATGTTTGTGTGTGGGTCCCCTCTCCACCCAGCAGTGCCATGTGAAAACTCCTGCAAACTACTGCAGGTCATAACAAACATGACAAACCCAGTTCTTCAAACAGGACTCGGAAATGTTACTGTTGTACTGACAGTTGATATGCACACACATAATCATACCTGCAAACAAATGCACCTTTAAGTGGGTGTACCTAATTAAACTACACTCTTCAAACAGGTGCTGCAGTAGAGATGGACAACAGAAGAGAGTGCTTAGCTTGGACACACATTACCAAAGCAGGAAAGGCAATCAACACAGTATAGTGCAGTAATCCTGCACAAGTTATAGTGGTGTCATGGGCAACGATCCACGCTCAAAATGATAAAACAGACAAGAAATTACTCCAGCAGAGTAATTGTTACAATAAGTGGTTACACACAAATGATGGATAATGGAACACGAGTGCAACTTTAATGGTATCAGCCCAGTCTGAGATGGTTGTTACTGGTTTGCTACTCCAGTTGTGTCTGTCTATCAGTGCAGACTGGTTTCCTGCCATTACGGTGATTGTTGGCATTCTTTGGCTGTAGTGCCATCTGCCGCTACTCTGGAAACACCATTATTGCCTTTATTGACCAATTTTATTTGCCTCTTCACTATCACAAAATTTGTAATGGTGTCTAAGTTTAGAACAACTGAGGTAGCCTAGTGAGGTATGCTGTGTGTGAGATCAGAGCTCATTATCTATTCATTATCCAGATACACATTTACAAAATTCAGATTTTACTACATCACAAACCCTACAGTAAGCATGGAAAAAATCACTTTAACTAATGAAAGATTTTTTTTTACATTTTATATATTCTAAATGGGTATACTTAGTAAATTTGCTAGTGAACATATGCATCTTTCCAGTCTCCAAACAGGGCTGGGTAATATTATTATTTCAGGTGAGCTCCTTCTTGGTTGCTATGACAACGTGCAGCCGCATTTGGCCTTTGTAGATAAGATGGCCTGTCCCTGTCCTATAAAATCTCCTGAGCTGTTGGGGATTTTGTAACATGTAGTGGGAGTAAGGAGTGTTGGTTGCCTCCCCATAAGCGAGAGGGTCTGTGGTGTTTCGGAAGTGCGTTACCTCGATCAGACTTTAAAGCTTCACTGCGCAGGTATCTTGTCCTGCAGTCTGGTGACAGTGGAGAAACTGTTGAAGACAGCAGAACGAAACATGTCCAACAGCTGTTAATGCTTTGCTTGATCGTCCAACGCTCACCGTCTTGATGGATTGCCAACATTTTATGAGGTCAGAGCTGCTGTGAAATATTTTGTTAAAAAAGCTCCGATTGAGACAGCACCCCAGTGGAGATCTTACAGAGATCTCATGGAGATCTTTTCCTGTACATCCTCCAGGTGTGACGAGCAGCAGTGTGTTCTCAAGTGCTGCAAGGATGACATTGTGTTGACCGAAAGAAAACAGCATAGTCTGCATCATTTTAGCAGCAACACACACACACACACACACAAAAGGAAAATATGACAAAGCCACTGTATGAAGAGCAGTGTGATGATGGTGGTGTGTGGGTAGATCCCACTCCAGAGCTGCAGTTGCACTCCCCGGAAAAACAGGAATAACAGCCCACATCAAACCCTAGGGTCATCATTCACTGAACCCTAGGGTCATCATTCAATGGTAAACCTCAAGAACTCCACAGCATATCATCGTCTCCATAACTAACCATCAACGGATGGCTAAATACCTCCTGCTTCACATATCTTGGTGGTATCATTTGCAGTGATTGAATGCTGAATGAAGAGATTCAGAATCTCCTCAAATATACTTTTGAGGTCTTGGAAGTAGAGTCTGGAATTTAGCTTTTCCTTACTGAGCTTCTGGATTATTGGACCATGTATATCACACATAAAGCATGTAAATTCCTAAACTGTACAGTGAGTTTGTGTGCTCGCCAACATCTGGCAACATTAGGCCACGCAAACCTTGCAAGCTAATAGATTGAACGCCAATGACCTAAAGAAAACATCTAAGGCTGGTTTTCCTGACAAAGATTAGTGATAAACCCAGACTACATAGAACTGTCAATGGAGAATCCCTACTGACATTACAGTTTAAACCAGGACTTAATCCATTTCCAGGAAACCAGGTTTAAACCTTTTGCAAGGAAACAATAATACCTTGAACACATGCATTTACACGACTATGGCTTAGTAAAGTTCTATCATCATTTAGTGTCACAATTTCTGAACAAGTTTGCATGTACATGCAAAATAAAAATTTTATTATTCATAGCTTTTTTTAAAATGGCAATATTTCTTTGATCAAGAAAATACTTGAATGGTAACTGGCTTCAAAAAGCTACAAATCTTCAGCTTTTATTGATTTTCTTTCATGTCAGAAAAGGTGCAACAATAACAGTATTATATAAATGATTTAAACAGAATAGACAGAAACAGCGATTTTGCTGGATTTTTGTGAGAATATCATTGTTTCAGAACAATGAAATGACGCAGGACACCTTGAGTTTCTCACTGCACAATGTTACACAACACCAACACAAGCAGAATTACAGTCCCTCATATAATCACCATTATCTTAGACAGGTCAGATTCCACAATAGAGTAATAGAATGTCAGATTCCTGACTATCTTAACAAGTGCTGTATGATCAGACACATGAGGGCCATTGTTGTGCTCCCCTCCAAAAAATACCTTCAAAGTCTAGTTAACCTTTACCCTGAGGATATTAATACTTATTGATGTTTATTTCCATATTTTTTTACTTATTGTAAGTAAGTATAATATTGTAATGCTTTCCAAATTTGCATCCATCATAAATAAATAAGACAAAAATAAAATTCAAAAATCCTGATTGAACAAAGCTTATAGTTGATATATGCGTAGGGGTATACTATTAAAACCATCTTAAAACCACTGACATTAGCACTGTTCTTGAGGAATAATTGTTTCCTTTTAAAATCTTGTTCAGTTCATGCAGGCTTAGCGGCTACGCTAAAGCCGTGTGGCAGTAATTCCTCTAAAGTTGGGGCTACGGCCACGTGTCGTTCGCGGTGAGGAGGCGTGTGGGAGGGAGTCGGAACTCTGCGCGTCAGCAGGAGTGAGAGGAGGCGAGCTGTAACGCCTCCACCGCTTCCACCAACCGAACTCTGACGTGTACCGTTCGCTTCCGACTCTGACTCATAAATAAGAAGGAAAGTGTGGTCATCATCGGGCTTGCTGGAGAACCAGGAGCAAAGGAAGACTCGGTCACTGCCGCAAGTTTGAGTCAGTCTGAAAAATTCATGCCAAGTGTTTGAAGAAATACTGGAAGCAAGAAGGCAGTGTGCATCCAGATCTACTGACAGAGCTTACACTAAAAACTCACAGAGCACATACTGGAGAGGCCCAACATATCATCTTAATGAGAGACGGTTCGGTTCACGATGGCTATTAAAGATACCTCTGCTTATGGGTGTGTTTTATTTACATAAAACATGAGCTGCAAGGGAGGGAAATCTGTTTGTTGAAAACACAGATTTACCTTTTTCGCAATGAAGTTAGTTTTGTTGATAAAGTTGGCGAGTTTAATCAATCATTTGAAGAACGGCACGCTTCAGACTGGTCGCTAATTTCAGCACAAATTAACGTGGCGAACAGGAGGCCCTTATCCCTGCAGCATGTGCTGCACTGTATCAAGCTGTTCACATCTGCACACTCAACACACTTCACACACACACACACACAAAGGGAGAAGTCTAGCAAGGCCTCAGGGGGGTTGAGTAGCGTTCTGTCCATCCTTACCTCTCTAGCTTCTTCTCCTGTCTCTTTGGGGACTTCTCCTGTTTAGTTTAGCGTTTTTCTGGGCGAGGAACGTCTGTCTTTCCATATGTGCCCGGTTTGAGAGCGAGCTGAACTACACTCGATGTCAGACAAGGAGTTGCTGAATTATTAAGATCTCCAGATTTTCTGTGCGATGCACATCTTTGATCCATCTGTTCGGGAGACGCTCGTAGATGGGGAAGTGTGCCTTACCTTTCACTCCAACTCACAAGCTGTCGTGGATCGAGTTTGGAAGACTTTAACTTGCATTGTGGAGGTCTTGAAGTTTGCCTGTACTAATAGGCAAACCCTCCTCCTGACCATTCTCTGAACTTAACACTGCTTGACTACCCACTACTTCTGCTTGTAGAAGTTCCTTACTCTTCTACATTAATTCATAAAAAGAAACATGTCTAGCTCTAACAAATGTTGACATATTCACATCTGCCAAAGTCAGGCAGAGCAAGAACGAGAGTGTTTGCTGTGAGACCCTGAACAGGTGTCAGCGGCATGGGCCCTGCCTGGGTCAGGATTCTATCGTTGGCCCACAATCTAAGATGGACCTGTCACAGACGTGTGCTGTTGCACAGCCAATAATCTCTCAGATTGAGCAAAATTAAAAATCCAGTTTTAGAGAGATTTAGAGTCATTTGTGATTGACAAAAACTTTTTTTTTTAACTTTTACATATGAATCAGAATAACCCCGGTTTGACCTTCCTCACTGTGATACAGGTAAACTAGGCGAACCTCAGTGTCCCTCTCAATCCTCTTAGAACTGCAGAATCTGTAAATGTAAAGAGCGTGTCTGCCACTTTCTATATCTCTGTTCTGTTTGGGATTTTTGACTTTGATGATTTACCAAAGAAAGAAGGTTTAAGGCAGGAGAGGTAGGGGTGAGAGTTTGAGTAGTTCAGTGGTGTAGTGTGTTTGATTCTCAGACATGGTACAGTAGAGTATTACACAAGCACTGCACCAAGCATGTAAGTGTTTCCAGATCCTGCTTTACGATAAACCGTCTGATAGTTTAGATCCAGACCCATGTTGCCACGCCTCAGACTTCCTGTTGGGGTTAATGTTCCAGTGGTTAACATCACAGGGAAGTTCCTTAGGGATCAGTAGTCCTGTAATGTTCATATCAGACAGAACTCCAAAACATGCATTTGCGCAAAAGATACAGCGATGCTATTTGCTTAATATTGTCAATTACAGTTAAAACCTTACCTGTATAATACTGTAAATACTTAAAGAAGAAGCATAAGAATCAAAACAGAGCATATTAATATTCATTTAGAAAGCACCAATACACAAATTGTTAGAATACATGTTGTGAGTGTTGGAAACACTAGATTAACATTCAAAACTTGTTACAGAAATAAGAGACAGAAAGCATTTGCCGCACTCTAACACTAACATTGATAACTTTCCGACAACTGGACAATTACAGTGCATATTACACTTAAACTATATTAGATTGCTTCTTTTTTGGATGGCCAACTCACCACTAGTTCAGGTGAATGGATTTGAGTCTGACCTTCTGTGAATCGGTACGGTTCTCTGTGTTTTTATGGTTATTTTTTGTTTTCCAATGGACTGGTGTGTAGGCCTGGTTGCTGTGGCATCTGTACTCCGTTGCCTTGGTGACCTTTGCACTTGGCATTTCCATGATTCATATGTGCAGAGTGATGGGCTGCCTGGGGGTCAGAGGAACCTCTACACACACACACACACGCACACACACACACGCACAGACCAGGAGAGATATAGAAGGAAATAGAGGCAAACACAGAGAGAGAGAGATCAAATCTGTTCAACACTCTACACCGTTTTAATGCATTTCTATAGTTACTTGATGCTATATGCTGCGTTCATATTATCTACTGACAAAAACAGTATTTATTTCTTTATTAGTCTGCTTTACTCAACATTGTTTTCACTGCACTGGTAGATAAAATACACAGCACTGGTGATAAACTCTAGCATGAAGGCAGAAGTGTCTGTAGCCTGATAGGGTGAATTCCAAGAGCATATGACAGTAGTGTGGGTTATAAATAATAGATAAATAGTATATATGAAATGAAAGCAGTATGAAGTGAGTGGTTGTGTTTGTGTGAGGATAGGGATGGATGGAGAGAGAGGGTGGATGCATGGGGTGATGTTCTCAAAAATCAAAGCTTCACCAGCAAATGAGAGGAGAGACGACGGGGTGAGGGGGAGGGAGAGAGGGAGGCCATCCCTGGAGCAAACAGAGGGAGGAGAGGGCAAAGATGAAGGAGCACAGAGCTGATGAAAGTGTGTGTGTGTGTGTGTGTGTGTGTGTGTGTGTGAGAGAGAGAGAGGAAGATAGATATGACTTCAAAAACACAAGAGGGTAAAGATCAGATTTTTTAGCATTCTTCTCACTGGAGGTCTTTTCCATAAGATCTCTCTAATTGAAGCTCTCTCCTTTTTTCCATCAGTAGTGGTAGTTCTGCTGGGTGCTAACACAAATATTTCTGCTTGAGTGTCTGTGGGTGTGTGCATCTGTGTGTGTATGCGTGTGTTTGAGTGTGAGAGTGTGTGCATCTGTGCGTATCTGAGAGTATGTACATGCATCTGTACGTGTGTGTGCCTGTGAGTGTGAGTGTGTGTGCATCTGTGCGTATGTGTGTGTGTATAAATCTATGCATGAGCCAAAAAGCCTCAGTTTAAATGGAGCAGATGAAGCCTGCAGCATTAGAACTCTGTGACTCATGCTGATCAGTTATTCCACCCACTTGGAGGGGAGTGTCTCCCTGAGTGCCTTGTGAATAACATATGCTTCATCGTGCCACGGAACTGAAGAGGAACAGAACAAGCCCCATTTCATCCTTAAACTCTAATCTGCCCTGTTCTTTAGTGGCTCTCACACATACTACAGTTTTCCGGGGATGGGGGGCTGGGTGGTGTTTGCAAGGACGCTGGCTCCTGGTTAACGAACAGGGTCATGACAACTCAGAACCTTCTCTGAGCTCATTAGCGTACAGCATGGTGTGTGTGTATGAAAAAGTGGAAAAGACGGTTTGCTTTCAGCAGACATGAACCGAAGCTGCTGGCTCCTTCGCTGCACGCAGTATAGAGGCAGAACATCTTCTGCCAGCAAGCACCAGCACCCCTTGGTGCTGGGTTTGTGGGGATGTGGTGCACGTGTGTGTGATTGTGTCAGGAATGTTATTCCCATTTTCACAGGTTTATTTGGTTTGTTCTTCTTTTCTAGAATATTCTAATGTTTGTTCTTGCTGGATAAAGAAGTGCTTTTTTGGCTCACTGATACATTAGCTCAGCTTTCTAGTAGTAACAAGCAGGAGAAAATCCTAGATTTAAAGGTCTGGATTTTTCTGTTATTTCGACATCATTGAAATGGACCTAAGTTCTCTGGCAGCCAGGAGCACCTCGGCACACTCTCCTATTCAGACCGCGCTCAGGCTGTTAACGCTAAGAGGGGTGAAGTAGTTACGATGGGCATAAAACTTGATTGGTCCCCTTAGAGGGCTTACAAGCCTGTGTAAAATTTGTCCACCTCAAGATCAATGGCTTAAGTGTTTCCACTGAGGTTTGTACTTCACATCTCATACCTCCCCACTTCACTATATGATACACGCATATCTTTCAAAGCTGTCATAAAGAAGAGGGAAGCTTGGCCTTGGTCAGTTATGTTCAAAATATTTTCAAAGCAAAAAAGTGCTATGATTATGGATTTATAGGTTTAAAAATTCAGAGTGTAGTATGTACCAAGTTCAGAGAGGGTCGATTTGTATTTTATTACTGTTTTCGTCCTCTGTCGTTGTCTGTGTTTTAAAAAAAGCTTACAAACCATCGATCGTCAAACTATAATTATAAAGGTACTTTAGAGACTGTGTTTGGTGTGTGTTTGAGTATGTCTGTGTGTGTGTGTGTGTGTGTGTGTGTGAGATTTAAGGCCTTTTTTCTGCCAGTACTGACCCCTGGGAATTTATAAAGACCACAAGACATGCTGGTCTGTGCCTCTCAGGGTTGCCAGATCCACAAAGATGAGGGCTTGAGAAACTTTCTGTGAGGGTATGTGGGAGAAGTAATTATGAAGGAAAACAAGAAGGCGGGGTGTTCTGGAGGAAGAGGCAGGCAAGGGGGAGGGGTGTTAATAGGGTTATGTTAGGGGGATAATGACCGCTGATCCATAGCCGAACCCAGACGACTGCTTTGTGAGGTTGGCAGGGCCCGGTTCCCAGTCTCACTGCTGGACAGCTGGGCGCGGGGAGTGGCACGCTATGGAGCCCAACACGCTTCGCTAAAGAGCCCCTAATAATGACAGCGATTACAGCAATCCACTTAAACAAACGCCAAGCCAGGCAAACCTCATCATACTCGCATCAGATTGGCCCTAATGAGATAAAGACACCAATTAATCCAACGCTAATTGCCGTGGCTCGTCTGCAGTGAGGAGCCGTGGTGCCGGCGTGCTAACGAGAGCCAGCTCGTGCTACAGGCGTGAAGCGCGTTCAATCTCGCCTACGGATCACTATTATTACTCAAAGCAGTGTTTCCTTTTCACAGAGCTATCAAAAGAGCAGGTTTACACCTCACCAGGCTCAGCAGTCACACACATGCACAAATTAATTACACTTCAGTTTACAGTAAACATTTCACTTGGTCTTATGATCACCTGTTACTGTATTATTTTAATAAAATAATAAACCAAAGACTTGATTTAACCAGTTTTTTGCCAGTATTAATTAGATAACATAGATAACATCACTGGGATCTTTTTATTTCCCTTATAGCCCTTGTTTTTATACTATAAAAAAACAGCAGCACCTTAATCTAATGTTCATGAATTAATGTGTTGAGTTGGTATAAGCAGGAAAGTAATCCCACCCCAATCCATTCATAGTACTGTCACTAAAGACAGGGCAGTCTAACAGCACTGACCCCCCACCCTGCTCCCTGACTCACCTCTGCCACTCTACCCTGTGCACAGAGCTCGTTATGACCCCACCTCCATCACCCCAATCCCTTACATACAACCCCAGGGAAAACCACAGGCCCTTGGTGGAATCACCCATCTTGATGCTTCTCTCCTACTCTTTTCCACTCTCTCCCTCTCACTCTCTCTCTCTCTTTCTCTCTCTCTCTCCCACTTTATGTCCGAATCTGTTTCACTTTTTCACACTCTCGTGCTCTCTCCCACTCTTACCTGTGTTCTATCTCACTAATTGTGCGCCTTACAATTCACGATTTGCCCTTCGCTGCGTCTACACACAGTACAGGTCCCCCACCCACCTCCGCCCAGCCACCCCTCCACTTCTGACATTATGGAGGACACTTTCATCTCCTCCCAGGCTTCAGCAGTCGTATGTCCCTCCGAAAGGCTCCCTCTAAATCACTGGCTCGCAGGATCACTCTCCCTCTCCCCAAATGGCCCACCACTCCCCTATTTACCTAAGTGCATGAAGTCTGGAAGGTACAGGCCACAGGAGCAAAACCTCAACCACAGGATTCATGTCTCTGCCTCAGCCTTTATCTCTGCTCTGGGCCTCTGAACAGCTATTCAGGAAGAACCACTTTACCATGATTACAGAATGAAGTCATTACATCTGCACCTGGACACAATGTTTGTAGCAGTGTGTGTTAAGCATAAAACTCTGATTAATAACATTAAACAACTAATGTTTTGCTTTTTTTCATTTTCAGAAGCCATAGCTGATACTTCATAGTGAGACAAGATAACAGTACAGTGACACGAAAGGTGAAACACACACACACACACGCACACACACACACACACACACACACACACACACACACACACACACACACACACACACAC
>JAOXYF010000018.1:1277689-1289675 GCA_028565775.1 Sternarchorhynchus goeldii | reverse complement strand
TGTGTGTGTGTGTGTGTGTGTGTGTGAGTGTGGCTGTTTGTCTCAGAGCTTGTGTGTGTGTGTGTGTCTGTGTGTGTTGGGGGAGGAGGTAGGAGAATGTGTTTATCTCTTTGTGGGGACCAAATGTCCCCATGATAACAGAAGAACATTTGGGAACTTTTGTCTCCTATGAGGAATAAAAATAAATAGGAAAAATAAAACTACAAGAGGATTTGCTTTTGATTCCTGAGGTTAAGGTTGGGGTTTTTATTTTAGTGTGTGTGTGTACGTTTCATGTACAGTAGCAGTAATATGCATATCAGTGTATCTACTCCACATGGGTGTGTGTATATATATGTGTGTGTGTGTGTGTGTGTGTGTGTGTGTGTGTTTTATCATCAGCCTGTCAGTGTGTCTAGTTTGAGACTTGGCTCATGCCTTTATCTGGGGTGACTAACAGGCCTGTAGTGATTTGATGCAATTGCTTCTCTACACTTCTTACACAAGCACAGCAGAGTCGCTGATGTTGAATTAATACCTGCAGTGTCTGTAACGGACCAGCCGAAATGAAATCTGTAGGCATTGATTCAGAACTGGGGCTTTTGTCTGTGCGTCTGTCATGAGTAGGAAGACGTTTTAAAGTAAAAAAATACCCTGATAGTTTATGAAAAAAACCCATCCCCATGTAGAGCTGTCAGACCGCTTCCACGAAACAGACCTGAAGTGAGCGTCAGTAAAAGCACGGAGTCGTCAGGTGTCAGAAGAATGACCCGGGGCACCAGGACATGGAGGAATGACCCGGGGCACCAGGACATGGAGGAATGACCCGGGGCACCAGGACATGGAGGAATGACCAGGGGCACCAGGACATGGAGCCAGTCTGCCAGCCCAGAGAGAGTCACCAGATCGCTCCCTGCTTGTCAGCTCGAGTTGTGTCACATCCCTCAAAGATTACCACACACGCACACGTTCACATGCACACACAACACAGAGAGTGAGGTTTTAGACTACTTCAGTATGCTTCTTTATATATATATGTAATATGACAAATTAGCCAGCATCAATTAATTAAAGCCTTGGGTTGATTTTTGATGTTCAGCAGTGTGTCAGTTGGAGCAGTGTTTCACATTAAAAAAACAAGTTAACATCCCTTGTTTGACATATTTTAAAAAATATTAATGGCTTAGAAATGTTAGTTAAATGAGCACTGGATATTCAGAATTTATCACTTGATAAAGAGGGAGCATGTGCTAACAAAACCATCATCTGCCTCTCCTTTCCTGTGGAAGGACCTCCACACCACCACACCTTCATCTCATCACTGCATCCTGTCAGGAGTCATTCTGTCAGGACTCAGGAGTCATTCTTTCAGGATTTGTCCTGTCAGGAGTCAGGAGAACAGGGGCCAACGGCATTCGCCGCACTGGTGTTGTATTTTACAGGCTCGTCTGAAGTAGCCATTGTTGCTTTTAATAACTACGACAATAACGCCCCAGGGATGCATTGGCTTCACATTAGGGCGCCACTACCATGCTGTATAAAGCACTCTGCTCCAGCGCACTAACCAAACAGCTCACTAGTCCAAACTAACTGAGTGGGGAGTCATATGGGATCAGCACTCCTACAATAATTATGGTACACACTGATATGTTGCAATTTTTTGGATCCATTTCATTATTTTATTTCATCAGTAACACACTCTCCACCACACACACCCTCTCCTACACAAACATCCTCTCCTCCACGCTCAATTATAATTATCATTACAATTATATAAGCAAGTGTAATAACTTGAATGCCATACTGTACTGTTTCATGTCCTCTTTATTAACTAGATTGATATTTTCAGATTTAACACAATCTATAGATGCATCACCATAATTGGTAAATTGCTTAGCTGTGTATCTGTGATCTAGCAGTTATAATTGACCCAGTGCAGATCCTGTGAAGTTAAATGGCATACTTCAAAGGAGAACCATTCTCTGAACTTGAACTTCACTTGACTATGTCTGGTAACTTAAGCACGTGATTTGTTGACGTTTGATCTCGTTCTCCTCTCACTTGCTGATGACGTTTTCATTGCATTCACGAAGCTTTCAGTTGAGTGTTCATGATGAGTTCCCCTACCCGCGTGTCCAGTGTAAGCCAAGGGCCAAGGCTGATCCACAACACCAAACCCTGCACAGCCTTGTATCATCCCAGTGAGCATTGTGTGGAGAGCAGCTGTGAGCGACTCTTTAGCTGAGTGACTGCGTGTTGGCTCCGAGCACGACTCATGCAGATGTTTAGATGGCGGGAGGATGGCTGGTGCTACCTGCAGCCTCCCTCAGGTGTTCGCATTGCACCAGCACTTAGCAGATGGCACTGCTGCTGTTTTCCTGCCCGCGTGCCATGCCATGGCAGCTTCTGACTGCCAGGAATGGAGATGAAATGCCCCCCTCCCTGCCCCACCCCAGGGCAAAAACAAAGGCAGAGCGCATGAAGACAAGCACAGTTCTACCTCACTCCATGGGGAGGATCAGTTCCAGAGTCGTCTGCAGCTGAATAAAATGACTCACCTTGGTTGAGGAGGACCTGTGCTTTGGATGACTGTGGCTCTGTGACTGACGGCGAAGTGGCCTGAAGACGTGTTCCTGAGGCATGCGTGAGCGTTTACAGCAGAAGCATTGCATTCTTTCGGAAACCAGATCCTGCTTAGGACAGTCAACCTGTTCTCCTCAAGAAGCACATTAGAGCAGACCACAGACTCTTTACCCTGACTCTGACTGGGCAGTCTCTAGTTATGTGGTACATGGCATGAATGGAGCCCCAAGGTCTGGAGATCAACTAAATAGACATCTTTCCCTCATGCAGTCATGTGTGTGTACATGCGTGCATGTGTGTATGTCTGTATGTGTGTGCGTGTGTGTATACACGTGAGTATTTATGTACGTGTGCGCGATTGTGTATCTGCGTGTGTGTATGCGTGCGCGCGCCCTCCCACTTTCCTGTAGCCCCCTGTGGAGGAGTAGCGGTGTGGAAGACTTCGGGTCTGTAGGGCACGTTTCGGCCACACACACACACGACACTTACTGCTTGGCTGCGCACCGTGGGTCACAAGCTTACATTAGGACGAGCCGGCCAAATGCTGCCAAGCGCGGTCCTGGAACATACCTGAAAGGAGAAAAAAGAATCAACACCGACGCCGCGCTGTGCACTAGTATAAAACAACCATCTCACGCGCCAAGTAGAAGATTTATAAAAATGGGCGTGCAGTGTCAGAAGATAGTTTGCGTTTAGTCGTAAGGTTTAAGGATTTATTTAAAATAACGATTAAATTAAAATGACATGTCAGTACATTGGGGTTACGTGAATTAAGCATAATCTATCAGTAATAACTTAAATGAATAGCGGAGACGAATGGAGTCGATTGTTTTTGATAGGACTTATCTACCATGGTGGAAATAAATCTGATTCTTGGCAGCGGGCTGGAAAATGAAATGGAGTCATAGAGAGAAAATGGAGGTCTTCCCCTGGTCAGAGGGGAAACTGAAGCAGATCTCTCATGACAGACAGTATTATTTATTTTGAGTTCAGGTTCGATCCATCAGTGGAGTTGCCACCCCAGAGTGTCCCTCTGCTTACAGCGCCGCTCATATGAAAGCTTGTTCCCGCGTCTCAGCGTCTTTGCGCAATGATTGACACTCCACGAGAGGAGCCTAAAGGAGGAGCTAAAGGTCCACTTTTCCAATCACGTAGCGTGGGTGGGGCTAACGCTTCATAGTCTTGCTATGCGCTGTTAGTCCTACATGTAACAAAAGCAGGAGGATGGAACAAGTCGAAAAATCCTGCTTGTAAAGTCTTCAGACCATATCACACCGGCTCAGCGCTGCGCTGCGTTTCATCCGGACCGATTAATCAGAAGTCGTCACAACACGGGAGACAGCCCACACGTTTGAATTTACAGTCTGCAGCCAGCCCCCCCCCCCCAGATCCCCCCCCAAACGCTCGGGCAGAGTGGGTCAAGGCAGTATTACAGCTCAGATTTCATATCGAGTCCAAGACCAGCTGGAGGAAAACGCTCGCGCTTTTTTTCATCCCGACTGTGGTCAATGCTAACTAAACGAGTGAAAGTGATCGAGACGTAGCCAAGCACCGGAGGAATTTTTGAGCATACGTATATATTTTTTCTATAGCTCTGAGGAGAAGCGGTGGTGGTGGAACACACAATTCGACCGGCAGAAATGGACGAACAGCCGCGGTTGATGCACTCTCACGCCGGAGTAGGAATGGCAGGACACCCCGGGCTGCCTCAGCACATGCAGGAAGGAACCGGAGGAACTGACGGCGACGGAAGAAAACAGGACATTGGAGACATTTTACAACAAATCATGACCATTACTGATCAAAGTCTGGACGAGGCACAGGCCAGGTAAGCTGTCAAAGACGTGCAAGCTCAGCACACAATGAATGTGGTATCTCACATTTAGAGGAAGTCTGAATGTTTTGTCACCTTTTATTTTGCAGAACATTTTACCATTAAGCCGTGCATCTGGTTAGCTTCCAAATTAAGCACTATGCAATTAGTTATGCGAAAACGCAACGTACAGATTTAGGTTTGTCAAGTGGCGGTTAATTTATTTTGACTTTACCAAGAAATTGGTGATGATTCATATGCTGTTATTAAGTGGTTTCCTTCTTTTTATTTCTTTAATTATTGATGGTCGCCTAACTGATTTGTGGCACTTGTAGAACACTAAACATTTTCTGCAGTTTAAATAAAAAAAGGTTTACTAACAAGGTTTGAATTTATAAATAACATTAAATACTTGCATCATTGTAATGTAACTAGATGAAATCTCGATTATCTCTGTGGCAATTTATTGACAAAGTATCCAACCACAAATTGACCTGTAACATAATTTCACTTGTCAATGTGTCAGAACGCATGCTCCCCGTGCCACAGGGGTTACGGTTTGCTGCAATGGCAGGCGATAGACAACGTCATTGTATTTTCTGACACATAATCCCCACTTCACGTCGATAGAGATGAACAATAACCAAGACATGATTTAACTGACAACGCTGGAACTGAGCAAGGCGCTCGCTCATCAAAACCAGACACGCGCGCGCTTTACAGATGGCCTGGGTTGGGCTGCTCGCTTTAGAAAAGACAGTCTTGTGTTGTCCAGAGGAGACCAGGACGTTTAATAATTAAAAAACTTTGTTAGGCTGCATAAATAATGTCACTTGGAAATTAAGATTACATTGGAAACAAAGTTAAACACAAACGTAAGCATACTAATAATATGATTACTATTACTATTATTACTACGATAGTAACAACAACAACAATAACTATAATAATAACAATAATAATAATAATAATTATTATTATTATTCGTAGTAGTAGTAATAGAAGTAGTAGTAGTAGTTGTAATGGTGTCAGGAACCGTTGTTCTAAATGTCTAAAATTCCTAATATATTTATTGTGTCTAAAAATGGTCAGTTGCAGAATTATATAGACAAATTGCCCGCTTTTCAAGGTTTTCGAACGCTCTCACTTTCCGTTTAATTGACAACATTTCGTGAATAGCAGCAGGACAGATTACAGCTATTTACCTCGCAGTCCATCAAAGCAAAGGCGGGAAAATATTTCGCGAGCCTCTCATCACGCGAGGTATGATGAGATATGAATTGCCTTACAACGCCCTTTTTCTTTTGTTTTAGGAAACACGCGCTGAATTGTCACAGAATGAAGCCTGCGCTCTTTAACGTTTTGTGTGAAATAAAAGAAAAAACAGGTCAGTCATATTTTATTTCATTTATTTTTTTTATTTATATCGGTTATATTTCCCTTACATTTAGAATACAATCACAGGTAACAGATCTAATAATATAGCCCATATGTGAGTAGCGTTTTATCAGTCAAAATTATGCCTGATTTTTTGTTTGGTCAGAGGTTTCTAGCTTGTGTGTTCTGTGTCTGACGTGTTTCCTGACAGACAGCAATAGTCTTAAGTTGCATCATTCAGTTACATCTAATACTCTATTTCATGTTGTAACGTGACTACAAAGAAAGTAGTGTGGTCTTAGAAACAGGCCTGCCTCAAGTTTGGACATAATGGATGTAAATAAAAACAGCACAGAGAACAAGAAAACACTGGAAAAACTTTTGTTTAGCTTGTTTTTAGTGTTCTTTCTGTCTTGCATTCATTCATCCTTTCTTTATTTGTAAAAGTACATCTAATTTCAAAATCTCAGACCAGTATGCTCAGTGTTTACCACGTTGTGTACATGTTTAAAGTGAGTCCTTGTAGCAGACAGTAGAAAATGTCTGCTACAAGACATTCCTGACTGACCTCTATGCTTTCTGGGGCTCTCCTAGATCAATTTCATCTCCTTATTTGCTGTGGTTTTAGATCCAGCTCTTAAGTGCTGAGAGTGTTCACCTGAGGGAGAAGCTGTGTTCACTTGCTGAAATTTTTCCCTGCACGGGTTTAAGTGCTTAAAGATTGGAAACCATGTTGGGTTAAATTACAAGGTGCTGTGTCTTCTCAGTGTGCATATGTGTGCACGTGTATCTGTGTGTGTTTGCGTGTGCATGTACTCGTGTGTTTAAACATATGGGCCTGTCATAAAGGGAATATCGTCACAAATTAATTTGTGCCATGGCTTGTATTATTTTGGTTTCACCAAGCTGACTTAAAAGGGCATACTGCTGAAATAACACAGAAGAAGGCACAAATGCTCTTCAGAATCAATCATTCTCTCGCATATTTCCTGATAGACTTTAGAGTCGTTCTGACTCACCAACTGTATAGTTTCCCTTCAGTTCTGACCTCTTGGCGTGATGAGTAAAAGAACTGCACTGAATCTGTGGTTTATAAGACACAGAGACTCTTTCGTCTGTGGATTTGATGTGGAAACGGTTCTGGCGTGTTTCACAGTCATTAGTGCATGAAATAAAATGGAACAGATCAAGGATAAAGGAGATATCTTTTTCAATAATCTCCAGAGCCTCTCGGCTCCTCTGCCCCAGCTGTGAAGCCGGGGGAAGCTCCCCCTTCCTCTATTCAATTCTGTCTCCTCCATTGCCTTGGCATGATGTTTTCATTGAAGTTCAACGCTCCTCTCTACAGCCCCCAGAACTCCACTGTGCAGAAACAGCCTTGGCCATGAGAGAGCAGGGAGCTTTTGTGGCCTGTTAGGTTTCTCCCTCTCTGTTGTCCTGTGTGTGTGTGTGTGTGTGTATGCGCATGTGCATGTGCATTGGGGGGGTGGGTGTGTCTGGTGCTGGTGGTGGTAGGGACGGCTGTGCGCGGAGTTCTACTCCCTGGCGTTTCTTTGGGTTCATTCAGAGTTCGAGCTTCGTACAAAAGCCTGTAGTGACATGGACTCGTTCCAGATCGCTCCTCTCCTCTCTTACCTTCCTGTTTCAGCAACAGAGCCAAAGAGTCTTGCAGGTCAAAGCTGGCTCTGCTCCTGTGCCCCAGACGCGAAGACAACACAGGTACAGCACTCTGAGTGATGGTGTGAGGTTTTGAGAAGTTTTAAACTTGAGGTGTGTTTGTTTTGCTCTCTCTGTGGAGAGTGGTGTGTGCTTAGTTGGCGTCTACAGTGTAACTAGATGAAAAATCCTTTAGGGGAATCCCAGTGCTCTGTACCCCCCCCCCCACACCCCCCACCACTCTTCCACAAAGCATAGTCTGTGTAAAATATTTAGTTAATACCTTGTATAGTTTGACTCTGTCAGGGAGACTGAAGGGGGAGGTGGGGGTCCGAAAGTATCTGTGTTTTGTCTGCACATTTCCTTCAGCTTGTGGAGTGTTGAGCACCATATGACCCAGCTGCACAAGAAATGCTTATTATTGATCGTGGATTTGAAATGTTTAACTTCAAGATTTACGAGGAGTGAGCAAGAAGTGCTATACAAAAGTATATGCTAACTTTAACCAAGTTCACCTTTAATTATCTGCACTTGACCTGTTACAAACTATTGAAATGGGCAAATATCAAAAACCTATATTTTTTAAAGTATGCTGTGATTTTCTGTTTCTGTGTTGCCTGTTCATGCTAGATATATGGGCACCATACAAAAAAACCTGGAAAAACTTTTTTAAAACCCCCACTAAAGTATTTAAAGTATTTATTTCAAAACTTAATTTCTGAAAGTTTGGATTCAATATATTAAAATTAAAAATAATTAAAATCCTAGAAAATTCTTAAGGTTTAATATTTTTTATACGTTTTAATAATGTTTAATATGTTTTAAAATTGCGTTTCTGGCTAGCATTGTTTTAGCATTGACTGAATACATTTGTGGCACTTGCAGAATGTTTAATTTATGCAGTTTTATTTAATAAAAAAATGAACGCACATTTTCTACCATAGTTTTACATCAGTATTCATAGTCTAGGCATTTCAGCAGACACTGGCCTTGTAGTCTTCAACAGAGGTACTTGTCTATTATTTGCTTATTTATTTACTTCCCTTCTTCTTTTACAAAATATCAGTCCTCTTATATTTAATTTATTTTTTTACACATATTATTATTATTATTATTATTATTATTATTATTATTTCCTGTACTCTGTCAAAGTAGTATAGTTTAATCAAATGTTTAACATTAAAGTAACTGTAAAAAACTTTTTTCATAGTCTAATGTTGGTTCAGTATGTATGTACTGTACCCACAGGTATAAAATACATGTCTCTCATATATATGCTTTGCTAACAACCTTTCAGAAGCTGTTCTATATGTGTTTACACATTTTCTGTATAATCTTAATGTGCATGATAATAATAATAATCTATTTTGTAGTATAAAGTCTTGATTTACTTGAATTTATGTATTCCTATGATTGTTTTTAGTTTTTTATTTGTAGTTGAGTCAAGTTAGTTCACCGAAACATTTCAGGATTTTGTAGATAGCTGGCTTGGCTGAGCGTGTTTTGAAGCGCATTACCGCTGGTAACATAAACATTACGTAACAGTAAAATAAAAATACAAACATGTGCAAAACAAACACTAAAACTGTTAATCACTTTTTCAAGTAGGTTGTTTATATTGAACCAAGTGTTTTGACTTTCTCTGTTTTGCCAATGGTGTGCTGGTTAGTCCTGTTAGTGCTAGGGAAGCTGTGTGTGTATTTTGTTTTTCCAAGCCCATCCCTGGGTGACGGTTGACACCTGCAGGGGGGGTACTTGGTCCTAGGGCACGACCTGACCTTTTGACCCGTGCTTTGTTTTTCTTTTCTTTTTAACTGGGATGTAAGGAGTGATACAGAGAGATCCAGATAAATATAAACTAGAGCTGTGTTCGGAGAGCAGGGCACTTTATTTCAGTCCTTGCTTTACTTAGACACACCAACGTCTCTTTTTCTTTTTTTATTCGCCACTCACTTTCATTCCTTACATATTTTTCACTCTCATCCCAGTGAAGGGGATGTTATTTTATGCAGAATTTGCACGTGCGGGTGTGTTTGCACGTGAGTGTGCAGGTATGTTTGTGTATTTGTGCATGTTTGCTGATGTGTGTTCTTGCCCTAATGTAGTTAATATATTTTTCACTGGCATGTTGTAATGAAGCAACCTTTCTTTCATTTTACCAGTTAAATGACAAAACACAAAAGCACCACTTATTCATCATATATGCACTATTTGGATTTTATTAGTTTTTTTTTATAAAGAACATGCTTCTCCACTTGTGTAATTGCTTATATTAATGAACCTGAAAGTACCAGTGCCTTGTGGTGAACATTTTGGCTCTGTGGGAACAGTGCTAGGAAGGGGAAGAGAAAGGTCAGCTTGTAAACTCTGTGGTGAAGACAATAGCCGTGTCTTGTCAGAGAGTCTTTAATCCCTGGAGCGTGCAGCTCGGAGAGTTGTGCTTGAGAGGAGCTGGCTGAGCAGGGCTTTCCAAAAATACACTGACAATTCCAACCCCACTCTCTCTCTCTTTCTCTCTTTCTCTCTCTTTCTCTCTCTCTCTCTCTTTCTCTCTATCTTTCCCCCTCTCACACACACATTTGCTCCTTCTCTCTCTCCTTTTCTCTTCTTCTCCTTCTCCTCCTCTCTCTCTGTCTCTCCCTCTCTCTCTCTCACACACACACACACACACACACACACACATTGTCTGTTGGTCTGTCTGTGTCTTTCTCACGCAGGTTTAACACCTCTCGCAAACTCTTTACAATTTTCATCACTTCACCTGAGACACAGCAGTGACATAACCCAGGCTCGTACTTGAAAGGAAAAAGTGCAAATACCTCTGTGCGTCTGCACTTGTGCGTCGTTGGTTTTGTCTCAGCTTTCCTGACACATGGAAACTAGTTTCAAAGGAATGAAGGCTTGGATCTCTGGGCACTTAAGAACAAGAGTCATGGCAGTGTGTTCTGTGACGCTACCCTGAATCTTACCTACGGAAAAAAAAAATCCATGCACACAAATTGAAGAGCTACTGGAGCTGCGTCACATACTGCCTCTGAGGTACTACCTCTGAGGTACTACCTCTGAGGTACTGGGCTCCTTGGCTTGTGTCTTTGACTCCCTCAGTCCCCACTCCCCACCAAACTGAACAGGGAAATGTTTGAAGATGAACTGCACAGTTAATCAGTTCTTTCTTTTCATCTTTACTCAAACATGTGGATTTTCTTAGCTTTACTTTTCATAGTCACAATCAGTCCTGCTGTCATTGTTTTAAATGGTGGAAAATGGCCCTGCAACTCTGTAAACAAACGTCAGCGTGAGAAAGATTGTAAATGAAAAGAAGCTGATATGGTCACCATAAACATCTTATAATCATTATAAATCTAAATCTTGTAAACGTGCGTCAAAACCTCACCAATCCTCTGGCGTTTTCACCCTCCTCCCTCAAGCAAGACACATCGACCTGCTGTTTTATTTTGATCCCCCCCCCCCCCTCCATCCCTCCCTCTCTCTTGCCAACCTCAACAAAGGGCCAGTTTTCTTGCATGTGTTTGACTAGCGTAAGGTTTCACGCCCTGGGGGGACGACCCATTTATAAAGCAGAGCTGCAGGGCTGATGTAATGTTATTTTTTGAAGGGTGAGAATGGGGTGAGGAGAGGGCAGCGGAGGAATATTTGACAAGGATGAAATGAACCAGGGATCTGATTACGGGCAGGCAGAGAGGCCCCCGCGTCCAGCACGGACGCAGCTGCGGAGGACGGCCGCTCCCCTCCGCCGAGGACGGACGCCGGTAGTCGTGGTGTACAGTTACTGCTCAATAGCTCATTACAGGTGGAGTAAATCATTTGAGCCCAGGCCCCCTCAGCGCCTGCACACCCGGGCCGCTCACCCCCTGGGGGGGGGCGGCGGGAACGAGCTGGCGGAGGAATGCGGGCTGAGACGAAACGCACTGTCCTGGAGTGTTACAGCAGCTTTGGGAAGGTGGAGAACTGTGGGCAGATGATTCCTGTGCCAAAGAAAAGTGAGAGAAACAGTGTCAAAAACCCACGAGGTTATTTAGCACACGTGGGGATCCCAACTCTGAACTAGTTCCACAACTGTTGAGAATGTGTACCTTTAACATAAATGAAGAAATAAAAGTGGATACTTTAATATATTATAATAGAAGTAGATATGAAGCAATGGAATAAACCCATGAATTGGAATAAAGCAGGAAAAAAAAAAGCAAACAGGAAAAGTAGGTCTTACACTTCTGCATACTGACCCGTCCTTCCCATGTAAACCCTGCACTGTCATTCCTGAAGTATGATTTGTGGAAAAACCAGGACTGCAGTTCTGGCCCAAAGCCACAGTGATGTAAACTGGTGACCCGAAACCATTTAGTCTCCATGCTGTCAATACTGCACGCACTCGAGTCCGTTCAGATAACGTGGAGACTCCTCCTTCACTGCTCTGTAGTCTCCACCATGCTGATACAGCAGCCCTCTGAGGAAAGAGACAGAGAGAGGGAGAGAGGGGGACCAGTTAATGACTGTTTGGTGAAACACCGTTATTAACTCCTACGTGTGGAACATTCTGGATTTGCTGGCAATTTGACA
>JAOXYF010000018.1:1232069-1247379 GCA_028565775.1 Sternarchorhynchus goeldii | reverse complement strand
GGCTTGTTTTTTTTTTGTTTTTTTTTTATTCAGACTAGGAAAAGATGCTTCACTTAATAACCCATTTTCAGGAGGGAATATGTGTGTGTTGTTTCTCGTTCTTGGTGGAAACTGCTGGTGTGTGTTTGAGACGGAGAGATGGCTAGAGGAAGGTGTCAGTTGAGACTGTGTGTGTATGTGTGTGTGTGTGTGTGTGTGTTAGTCATCTGCTTCTATTTTAGTCCTCAATAAATCTGCTTTAGCCATCTCTGTTACATGCAACATAATTTTGGAAGCAATTAAACAATTACATTTTGTTTACTATGAAACATGTAAAGTAAATTTACAGTTAATTTGGAAATATGAACAAAACATTTTGTGTATAACAATGGTGAACATGTCTGCTGTGGCAGTTCAGTGCAGATTTGAGTAGGCAATGGTTTCGTCTTCTTTATTTGCATTTATTTGTATTCTGATGGGTTGTTCTGTGTTTTGTGTAAAGTGCAAAGTGATTTGTGGTATGTGTTCCTCAGGAGTCACTATACCACTGAAATGTAAAACGCAGCTTGTGTGTGTGTGTGTGTGTGTGTGTGTGTGTGTGTGTGTGTGTGTGTGTGTGTGTGTGTTCGTTCGTCCACGTGAGTCACTGGAGATGCAGGCTTGCCCACACATCTGCCTGACAGACAGGACATCCCACACATTCATTCATTAAACATCACCGTCTCCCCATCGACGCATTTCCATGACGACTCACCATGCCAACTGTCCCTGTCAACACAAGCCAGGGAGATTCGGAAGGGATTACATGTTGTTACGGCTCTTGACAGCACTAATCTGATAGGATAAGATCCACCGTTGAATGTGTTGTGCTGCGAGTATGTGGAGCTGTTGTTGCAACGTCATTCAGAACTAAACCTGAATTGGATGCCTCTATCTAATCCGGCTGTAACTTGTTATTGATAGAATTATTTTTTCACTGATATGACACATTTTGAAAAACCAAACAAATGAGCAAATACTAATACAATAATTACGTGGGGTTAGGGTTTTATAAATAGTAAAGGGGTGAAACAAAGATAAAGCCAAATTCATTCCCACTTGCTCAGTAAAACCGATTTAGAGAAATAAATATGCTGATAGTCAGTTTCTGCTTTTTAAGGCCTTCTCGAGTTCCTGTCTGACAACTCGAATGAGTTCTTGCTTCTTACGTAGTCGCTGCTTTCAAACATAAACTAATATTTGCACAGTGCACGCGGCACATTGTTTTACGCAGTGGTGATCCTGAATAAGGTTTCATGACGTGAGTGCTTCGAGACTCCAGCGAGTCCTCTGTTGCGATTCCTCCTAACGCGAATGCGGTCTGCGTTTGGCATAACTCACTCTCTTTCCCTCTCGGATATTCTTCAGACATGCAGAGACACCAGAGGGGCTCAGTTCTTGCGCTTGTCCACTTAATGCAGCCGGCAAAAATATCGCTAAGCTGTGGTGGTGGTGGCGGGCGTCATTTATAGCGCCTCAATTAATATTTCACTACGTGGGAGAGATTGGCCACAAAGCTGGCGGCCATGTTGGATGTTTAGTTAATAGAAACGGCAGAGTTGCACATTCAGCAACATAGGGGAACACAGCGCGTTCGGAGAAGGGGGATTTTTGGACAGTAGTCGTTTCGGAAAAGGCGCATAAATCTCAGGAGTCCACTATTCTTCGCATGACTCTGAAAACATAGCAGATTCCGGAGCCTTTTCTCGGAAATTAAATGAAAAGCCCTCGATAAACGAGCAGACAGTGAAAAAAAAATTCGTCGGCTAAGCCCGTGGTCTTGGGTTTTTATTAAATATTGATTTGATTTGCTAAAGGCCAGATTGTAGGGTGAGCAAATGTCACCGACTCCCTTTTGCTTTGTGTTGGTTCCTTTCAAATTCTGCTCCGTGGGAGCGTTTTGGATTTAACACCCAATAACGTCTTTGCCCTTTTGGATGTGGTCTTTACAGACAGTAAAGAAATGATAGTGATAATAATTACAGCATTAACAAAAGAAAAGCTCCACACTAGAACCTGATATTTGATGTATAAGCAAGTAGTGCTCACCTGTGTGAACATATACTCAGATAGATTAGTCGAGTAGTAGAGAAGCTGCATGATATTGACACAAATATCATAATTAGACTATTAAACTGCCTTTTGTTACAACTGTAACATGCCTTGTAACATATTATTAATACACTGGCAAACCCTTAATATGCACTGTTACACACAGTCACATTATTTATACTGTTACTTTTTGCCAGTATTACGATAACAAGCAATATGTCACGTGAGCTCCATCACGTCTGTTTCACTGGTTCTACCATGGGATCTTCTCACTGCCTACAAGTCTAGGTCTGTTTGGTACAGTACAGTATTAGAGCAAATTTACCAGCATAATAGCTAAACTCTGTATAGAGAAGCCAAAACAAACAAACAAAAAAAACAGCAACTGTGAGAATCCAAACATGGCCTGCCTAGGTCTGGTCCAACAGCACCAGACCAGCTGTGAGGTGCTGGTAACAGTGGTGTAGACGAACTACCGACCAGAGAATGAGAACAGGAGAAGCAATGAAATCAACCCCGTGCCGACCTTCACTACATTGCTCTGTTGGAAAGAGAGTAAGCATGTGGAACCAAGGCTGGAAAACATTAGGAGGAATCAATTAGCCTGCCATTACAGAGTAAAGTGTCCCTCACTGAGTCGTGTAATTATGACCTTCATATAGGCTGGTTTATGAAAGCACAATACCCCCCCCCCCTCCCCAATTTCTCTCTCTCCCTCTCGTTCTTTCCCTCATTTGCCCTTAATTGTATTTATTCAAGATAATCCATTCTGTGGCTTTAATTATGTGCTTTAGGTTAAGAGAGTGATAAATAAATCATCATTTGTCTTGGTTAGGCATGGTTGGTGGTTCATGCGTGCAGACAGTCATACAGCATATGGTCCTCTGCATGGTATCTTAAGCTGTTTCAACAGCGAAGCATTAGGAAGTCATCACTGGACTCCCCACGCCTTTTTTAACATTGAAAAAATATTCTAATCTTTCATCTCCATAATCTTAGTATATCTGCTTTACCACATACAAACAGCACACCTGTCTCAGTATAGTACTGAGCTGCCAATGCCAGAGTTTCTAAAATAAACAATATTTTGAAAATGAATAATAGATGAAACCCATTTACACCATGATCTGGATGAACTCCACACAGGCAGCTGAATCGAATGGGAAAGCCAGTGGGTAACAGGCGTTTGGGGAGCAGCTGTTCTTCCAGCACCTGTGTAGAGGCCTGTGCTGGTCTTTGAGCGATGCCAGCAGAACCCTGCCCTTGGTCTCTGGGTGGCATGCTCTGCTCTGTCAGTTCCTGAGCCTGGTGTGATGCCTGTCGACTGCCCTGGTCCTCTGGACCTAGCATGCCCCAAACCAGGCAGCTCACATGGCCTTGCTGGAGTGGAGATCGGAGCGCTGGATTGTAGATCGGAGCGCTGGATTGTAGATCGGAACGCTGGAGTGGAGATCGGAGCGCTGGAGTGGAGATCGGAACGCTGGATTGTAGATCGGAGCGCTGGAGTGGAGATCGGAGCGCTGGAGTGGAGATCGGAACGCTGGAGTGGAGATTGGAATACTGAATTGCTTCATTGCTTTAAAACTCACTCATTCCCGATCGCTGCACGCTGGGTTTGGCTTTAAGTGTGCGGACGCCTCGTAAATCCAGGCGGAGGTTTTTTATTGTGGCAGGGACATGGTTGCATGTGGTCTCATAAATTCTGGCCATCTCAAAGAGGATTCACGTCATCAGGCATCTGCAGCAGTCAAGCCTCTGAACTTTTCCTTTGGTCGTTATGTAGTTTTAATTATTTTAATGTTGGATTGCACTTAGCATTTTTCTGCCCTGTACTAACCAAACAGATCTTGTTTTTATTTTATTTATTTATTTTAAGTGATGGTGAATGTGATTCGAGCCAAACAAAATTAACATGCAAAGAACACAGAGTGGAGACTTGGCGGATGACAATCAACTATTGAACTGGTGCATGAAATGTGTGTGTGTGTGTGTGTGGGGGGGGGGTCTGACAGTCTAGACGTTTTAAAATGCTGGGAAGAATCCATTTGGCCTTGAGCTTCTACTGGCCTACTGTTGTTGCCTCTCATTCTGTTTGGTCTGACCTGATGTGGAGTGAGAGAGATCAGATCTCTCTCTCTCTCTAGGTCTCTCTCTCTAGGTCTCTCTGTAGATGCGTTCACACTGAATGCTCCTTCTGGAATCTGTTTTGAGATTCCTGTAACCACTGAGCGGATGGGAGTGGTTGTTGTTCGGAAGGCTCTCCATTGCCTTAGTGAAGTGGTATTTTAGCTAATTGGCAGCTCTGGTGCATTTCTTATGCTTACACTTAGAAACATGTTGCTGTGTTGTTTTTTTTGGGTTTTTTTTTTCCCCCCTCTTTGTTCCTGTGGTTTCTTTCAGTTTGGCACTGGTAGGAACAGTGAGTCTTGCTTTCACACTCACTGGACCTTGGTATTTATGAGGTGCTAACCACAGGAACACTGTTTCCTGCTGTGCCCCTGTGTCTGTGTGTTCTGATGCCGGATCATTTCAGGAGGGCAGCAGGATCTGCTTAGGAGATCAGAGAACCTGTGGCCTTTGCTTTGTGACATTTGAGTCAAAAGTTGACTTCTACTTTTTCCCCCCTCTTTATGTAATGGTTATTAAGCATTTCTTAACTATAGTTTGTTACAAAATATGCCTCTGGCTCTGCCCACAGACTCTTCCTCTGTTTACTAGGTTGGGTTAAGTGTGGTCTCTCCTTTAACCCACGTGGCTCAGCAATGCACCATGGTTCGGTCTGCCCCACGCTGAGCCCGGGGCCTGACCTCTGACCTCTCCCACTCGCCAGCAGTCTCTGCATTTGCATGATGGCTCTTAAAAGGCAGGGTGGAGTGGGGTGACCCCCCCCCACCCCATTCCAGGGGCACCGCGGGGCTCTTTCTCTTCAGGCTGGCCCCGTGGCGAGACGCCCAAGCCCCAGCCTGGGTTAATGCACCGAGAGCCTCTCTTTGTCTCTGTATTAATGAAGTCCTCTTCTTCACTCTCCCCCTTTCACTGTCAGACAATGGGGTGCATAATCAGTATTAATGCTCGAGACGCCGGTCGACTCTGGAGCCATTTTTTGCCCAAGTGTCAAAACTTGTGAGGAAATGATTGTCAACCTTTGACATGGGTTAGATTGATTTGAGAGGCGATGAGAATTGAGTCTACTAATTAATATGGATGTGGGCACTGTACCTAGATTAAAGCGACAGAAAACACAATGAGTGGGAGTATATGTGTATATTTAGGTGTGTGTGTGTGAGAAGTGCCTCTTCATCTCAGTCAATGTATACAGTGAAACAAAAAAGAGGAAAGGAGTGATGAGAGCCCTCTAGTGGAGCATGGTGAAACTGCAGGGAGGCTCCTTGTTCCAGATTTACAGCGGTAGAGAATTACCTCTCAATGGCAAGTTCATGAAACGCACAAATAATCATAAAACTTGGCAAACTCCACTGTAGCTGTGATAATTTTTCATCCTCTATTTATTAAATGTGGAGGGATTCATTGTGAATCAATGATATCAGAGGTAATGTTCGACTCTGTTTGGATCGCTTGGCTTTCGGACTAGCTGGGCTTTTCAAGTGACTGTCCACCCTCTCTGGATTCCTTTCAGTGCTGAGTATCCGTGGAGCACAGGAGGAGGAGCCTCCAGATGCTCAGCTCATGCGATTGGACAACATGTTGCTGGCGGAGGGCGTGTCCGGACCCGAGAAAGGGGGCGGGTCAGCGGCGGCAGCGGCGGCGGCTGCTGCGTCGGGAGGAGCCGGGGCCGATAACTCAGCTGAACACTCGGATTACCGAGCCAAACTCGCCCAGATCCGCCAGATCTATCACACTGAGCTGGAGAAATACGAACAGGTGAGTAAATGTGAACAGGTGAGCACACTGGGACATCTGGTCATCCAGGACATGCTCATTCCCACTGGGAGACCACTTTTTTATTACACATTTAAATAAAAGCAGACCAAAAGTTTCTCTTTACACAGTAACAGGTTTGAGTTTCTGTCACTTTATGGACTGTCTCACTTTCCACTGGAACTGTGGAATAGCATCATAACTGTCTTACTCTCCTTTGGGACTGTAGAATAGCTTCATAACTGTCTCACTCTCCATTGGGAATGTGGAATGGATTCATAACTCTCTATCACTGCTGCAGAGTATCTCACTTATTTTACATTGTTATATCGCTTCATTAAATTGTCTTATTCTCTATCAGAGATGTAAAACAGTTCCATACACGACTCCTCCTGAGTTCTGTAACTGTCTCAGCATTGCAGTGGTAGGGTTCGGCAAAATGTCACGCTCTATAGCGATGGATTGCTGATTTTCTGTCTCACGCTGCAGAACCTGAGCTGTATCCCTGTCTGTCAGCGGCAGGGTCTGTCTCACTCTCCATCATTACAGTGGTAGAACTACAGTGATGAACAGGACAAGCAGGGTAGGGCTGATGAGCTGCAGTGCATGCTGGGTAGGGTCCAGGTGTCCTTTCTGCATCTGCTCACAGAAAGGCATTCATATCTGTCACACATGAGGACAGCAGACTTTCTTGATGAATACACACACACACACACACACACACACACACACACACACACACACTGTACAGGCAATGACCATCCTCCACTATTGTCCTTCATCTTCTCTGTAGTCGTTTTCTCTACCACGCTCCTCCTGCCACCCGAGTGTGTCCCGACGCGTCTATACTGTGTCATTTGTCCTGATCTGTGCTCGCCACGCGAACAAGCACAGTTCTCGTGCCAATAAAGCCATTTTTAAATTGAGCCTGTAACACAGCAAGTGGATTAAGGCCTCCAGTCAGTGCACACAGCTGTGCCTAATGGGATCACAGAGAGGAACCTGCAGAAAGGAGGAGGTGTTGTGCCTCGGGGAGATGGATAGGTCTGGCCATGGTTAACACACGCATCCCTGTTACAAATGATCAGCAACGTGCGCTCCACTTCCCTCCTGTATACCGCACATGTGAAATGCACTTAAAGAAATTATTTTAGGGGAAGATCAAACATATGCAGTTTTTTTGGCCATTAACCTCCGATATTGTAGGGCAGCTGAGACATGAGGCCCTAATTTTACTTGTGAAGCTAACTGTAGTTATTTACACTGGAGCTGAACATAGAACTATGACCGATGTTTTGGTGGATCGTCCATTCCTTTAACATGCTGAAATTGCTGTCTCCATAACAGGAAGTCATCTGTTATTAACCCCATAGAGCCCATGCTCTCTTGTTCTGCTGGTAAAGCGTGTGGAGGTTAGTTTTTATTTTATCATCGCAAGAGGATTTGCTCTAGGCCCGTTCAGAAGCCCACAACATGTGTGAACGACTGAAACTGCCTGCTTGTGTGGATCACTGTGATGGTTTAACCGTGATCTCTTAACTAGACATGAACTAGCTCACCTCTGTGTGATGTAATCACGTGTGTGTGTGTGTGTGTGTGTGTGTGTGTGTGTTTGTACATCCACAGGCATGTAACGAGTTCACCACCCACGTGATGAACCTGCTGCGGGAGCAGTCGCGCACGAGGCCCATCTCACCCAAGGAGATCGAGCGCATGGTCGGCATCATCCACCGCAAGTTCAGCTCCATCCAGATGCAGCTCAAACAGAGCACGTGTGAGGCCGTCATGATCCTGAGGTCCCGCTTCCTCGATGCCAGGTGTGTGTGTGTGTGTTTCGTTTGGATCTGTGTGTGCATTTCTTTCTGTTTACAGAACGGATGACATATAGCCACTGTTAAGGTGCTTTTGTTTTGTGTGTGTGTGCCTGCGTGCATGTATCTGTGCGTGTGTGTGTGAGCTCAGATCAGTGCCTACCCCACTCCCGCATTACCATGTCATTGTGTCTTCTCTCGATCTCTGTGCAGCTCTAAGCTCATGACTGGCACATCCACGTAATATAACACATGCAGTTTAACTGCGCATATTTGCATCCTCTTATGCACCGTGGTGTTACTGATCCTCCCCCAGCAGCTCTCCGTAGGGAAGCTCCATCTCTGAGCCCTTCCCCGACCCACACCGCCTGTCTGCGGTTCCGCTGGACCACATTCAGCCCCGCACATGCTGTGGAGGGTGGCGTGCTTCCCTTTTTAAATGTAATCGCTTGTTCCCTTTGATACATGCCCAGGATTTGCATACATTTTTTTGGGGATAAATCATGCTGGTAGCCTTGAGTTGGAGGCATAACATTTAAATGAGCCTCTCTCTCCTTTTCACCATGCCAGATCTATTCTGCTGCAAATGATAGTGGCAAGTCTCTCTTTCTCTCTCTCTTTCTCTCTCTCTCTGTCTCTCTCTGTCTCTCACTCTCCCCCCTCTCTCTCTCCCTTTCTCCTTCTCTCTCTCTTCCTCTCTTTCTCAATCACTCACTTTCTCTCTTTTACTTTCTGTCTCTCCCTCTCCGTCCCCCCCACCCCCTGCACCCCCTCCACCTCCTCCTGCCTGCTCAATTCCTCAGATTAATTCTTTCGCAGCCTGAGAGCATGCTGTGCTAATTTGCATATGGTGAAGAGAGGCTTTGTGGGTTGGGGAATTGTCTGGCCCCATGTTCTGGGGTAGAGGCTCACAGTATTCACGCCTGCATACATTCCACCGCCCTCCCCGAGACCCTACCACATTCACTCCCCCTTTACCCAGGGGACATGTGATGCCTCGAGCAGGGTGAAGTCACTAAGCCCTCACCTGCGCCTGCCTCCTGTACAATACTCCTAAACCTTCTCCAGCTTGCATGGGAAGCTTGCTGCAGGCTTCCCTGAGCAGCATAAACCATATGGGCTTGGGACTGTGTGCTGACAACTGTTACTGCAGTGAGTCCCTGCACAAGAAACCTGCACAAGAAACAAAACATATGTCCCAAACCAGGAGCAGGATACAGACGGAGAGGAGTCATCATTAGATGAGTTAACAGTGGTATTTGTTTTTAATCCACTCCAAGAGTCCCTCAGTCCATCCAGAATCTCACTGCTCACTCTTGTAAATGCACAACTTTCATATTAGATCAAGTGTAGTCACAGCATAATCCATGAATCCATAATGGCCATGAACTAGAAATCACAACTGATTCATAGGCTGAATGTTGATGAGATTAAATCTCTGTATGAAGCAGAAATATGTAATCTCTCTCTCTCTCTCTCTCTCTCTCTCTCTCTCTCTCTCTCTCTCTCTCTCTCTCTCTCTCTCTCACAGGAGGAAAAGGCGAAACTTCAACAAGCAGGCCACAGAAATCCTGAACGAGTACTTCTACTCTCATCTCAGCAACCCGTACCCCAGCGAGGAGGCCAAGGAGGAGCTGGCCAAGAAATGCTCCATCACGGTGTCCCAGGTAACCGCCTCCTCCTCCTCCTCCTCCTCCTCCTCCTCTTCTTTATTTCCTGATTGTTTTTCTTTACAAATCCGAGTTCTGGCTATTCAGTCCAACCCAAACGTCGTAGCACATCTGATTCAGCCAATCAAAGAGCCACAAAGGCATGCACTGGCTGAAACAGTGTGTGGGTGGAGCCAAACTTTGCAGGAAGGTATCTCTCCATGAGGTGGGATGGATATCCCTGCGCTACATAAATCAAGCATTTCCCTATAAGTGTGTGGATGTATGGAGGTATAATCATGACAGAGGTATGATCAGTTTCGGAGAGAATCCATAGTCAGTAACTCGCCTGCAGTGTGTTAACCCATATGTAATTGATACTCTGGTGTGAACCAGCCACGTTACTGCACAATCGCATTCCACAGTCGGAGTCGACGAAAAATGGATGACACGCGTACAAGCGCTCAGCAAATCCGCGGGTGACATAATTTGATGATGCATCTGGGTGCCTTTCTCAAACGGACTCGGGGAGTGGAATGATTGGCTGTGCGCGTCTGGTGCCGTTTTGTAATAAAGAAACGCGGCGCGTAGCCACAGCCTGCAAGAGACGGCGGGTGTTGAGGTGGGCCGCCGTTACTGCAGGATTGATTTGGTTTTCATTTTAATGTTGTTTATCATTAGTGCAGGGCTTTATCCATGCAGTTTCATCGGGGAGCGTATTAGCGGTAATGGGTGTTAGCGTGTGTGAGGAAGGACCGGCGCTCTCGTACTCCTCTGCGATAGCTCGCCGTAGACGGAGCGGCGTAATGAGATCGTTATTGGCCGTCTTTTCATCCTGACAGTAATGCAGAGTCTGTTACGGTGGTGTGTGCACCCTTCCCCTTTCAGCAGCAGACCTTTGCACCTGCCTCCACGAGTCTTTGTTAACGGGGACACGGCTCAGGCAGCGAGAGGGTAGCCTGCAGATGACCTGCTGCCTCTGCGCTTAGGAAAGCTGCATCACATTACTTGTCCTGAATATACCGCTCAGCCACAAGATCTTTTCAGCTGTGTTAACTGATCCTGAAGCTGAGGGTGTGTGTTGAAAAATGTGTGTGGAAGATTTCTGAAAATTCTCCTTCTTCTTCTTCTTTTTTTTTTTTTACGTTGTCCGTTATTATTATTATTATTTTTATTTTTTTACGTCGTCCGTTTTCTTGGCCAGGTGTCCAATTGGTTCGGAAACAAAAGGATCCGGTATAAGAAGAACATCGGTAAGTTCCAGGAAGAAGCCAACATGTACGCCGCCAGAACCGCCGTCAACGCCACCAACGCCTCCTCCCACGGCAGCCAGACCAATTCCCCTTCCACCCCCAACTCAGCAGGTGGGCACATAAACCGCTCCAACAGATCAGCTCTCACATAAACCGCTCCGACAGATCAGCTCTCAGCCGCTCTCCCGCCCTGGGCTCAGTCACGCTTATCTTCCGCCCGCGATGCCGCTGTGTTACGACGTCGTTTTATTAAGTGTCTCCTGGAGGACTTGGTGTTTTTATACAGCACTTTTAAAGTGATTCTAGATGGTACAGAGGTCTGTTTGACAGTCATTTTCTCTGATGACATGTGTGGAAGGGATTTTTGACCATGTGCACACCTGAGATCACAGTTACATTTTAACAGAGACAAAACAGGTCAAAATAGGTTTGTTTTATTTTAGATGTTTAGTATTAGTTGGCATTAGCTGTCAACAATATCAGCCTCTCCAACTCAACGTACATTGCACTGTATTACATAGACTCTAATCTAATTTTGCCTACCACAGAGTGTCTATCAAATTCAAAACTCTGGCAAAATTGCCACTTACTGACCTCAGATCAGTGGCTCAATCAGACACTCTGCTCAGAATGATGGGACTTTGAGGTTTATGAGATCAACCTTCGTCTGCAGGATTAGATCACTGCATAGCCCAAAATGCTCCAAGCAAACAGAAGGACACTGGAAGGACTGTGAACAGCACAGTGGTCCAATGCTCACCATAATCCTCCACAGCATTTTATTACTCAGGAGTATGAGAAGTTTAAACCTCTAGTGCTCAAAATGTTGCATTTTCAGAATCTTCTTAAAAAAACAAACAAATGAAACTTCAATGGTGCCGTTTGTAAAGGAATGTAATTCCCACACAAGCCGAGGGGTGGTCTTTAGTGCTGGGCTTGCTTTTGTAAGAAGTGAGATGAGTTGTACTGGTAAGGCATGGACATTCCTCCATGATCCAGCTAAAGCTCCAGCCTGCCTGCAAGGTGCCCGCTTTCTCTGGACGTCTGTCCTATAGCCGTACTGCCTTCTGTTCTGCCTCAGTACTGCCGCTGCTACTCTACTGTCTGCTGTTCATTCTGTCTGTTCTGTTACGCTTATCTAACTGTACCTCCGCATGTGCTGTTTTTTACCACCCCATCTGTCTGTTTCTCTCACTCTCTCTCTCTCTCTCTCTCTCTCTCTCGCTCTCTCTGGCTCTCTCTTTATGCATCTGTCTTCCTCTCCACCTTTCTCTCCCTGGCCTTTGTGCTTTTCCTCTCTTTCTCTCTGTCTCTCTCTCTCTCTCTCTCCTCCACCTCCTCTCCTCTCAGGTTCTGCTGGCTCTTTTAACATGTCGAACTCTGGGGATTTATTTTTGGGGGTACAGTCTATGAATGGGGACTCTTACCAGGGCTCTCAGGTGGGAGCCAACGTGCAGTCACAGGTACGGACCCCGCCCACCCACTCCTCAGCCACACCCTGGACCCTGCCCACCCACTCCTCAGCCACACCTTGGGTCCTGCCCACCCACTCCTCAGCCACACCCTGGACCCTGCCCATCCCCTCCTCAGCCACACCTTGGGCCACGCCCATCCCCTCCTCGGGCCCCGCCCATCCATTCCTCAGTCACACCCTGGACCCTGCCCGCGCACTCCTCAGCCACACCTTTGGCCCCGCCCATCCACTCAAAAGGCCTTACCCCAGACCCCTTCTAACCACCTCACACTTAACTGGTTTACTCATGTCTCATGTTTCCTTTATTAAATATGGCTTTGAGCAGTGCAAGACTGGGTATCCATGCCTAGAATGATAAATCTCTAAAGTACTTTAAATTTTAATATATACAGTACAGCTTCAACAGTAGTATTTTAGATGCGTTTTCTTTTTTCAGTGTGGACAGTAGTGTGTGTTTACTTTGTGTTTCTTTGTGTTTATTTTGAGTAGTTGTTTATTTCTTTCCCATTTGGTGCATTTGTTTGGCCTTGTGTTTTGTTTTACTTGTATTTCTGCATTTTGTTGTGGAGTTTGTATGTAGTGTTCTTGGGCTTTATTTGCCCTTGCTTTCTTTGTTTGTGTAAGTGTGTGTGTGTGTGTGTGTGTGTGTGTTCTTGTTGGAGTGTTTGTGTGTGTGTGTACTCTGACCTTGCCACGTGTTTCTGTGTTTTTCAGGTGGATACCCTTCGCCATGTTATCAGTCAGACAGGAGGGTACAGTGATGGCCTCACAGCCAGCCAGATGTATAGTCCACAGGGCATCAGTGTAAGGAGACATGGGGGGGAAAAAATCTTTTTTTGCCTTGTTGTTTTGCCCCATACCAATTATTTCAAAGCCACAGGGCTCAGGATGCCACTTAGTGGGGACTTGTCTGGGGTCTGTGGTCACCTAGTTGATTGCCTGTGTGTTGCTAACGCCACAGGGCCACCGTGCTGCCCGGCGACACTCGGACACGTACCCCGCCCCCTCTCGCTGGGCGCCCGTCACAACCAATCAGATCTCCCCGAGCACCTGCAGACACATGGCCCTTGCAGAGGGGAGGGGGAGCAGAGAGGTCGGGGGAGGGACAGGTGATATGGGAAGTCGCTTCGAACCACTTTGCCCCTGAAACTGCCCCAAAGACCAATGAAGAGAACAACAGTCTAAAGTCTGAGAATCAATCTTAAAGCCAAATGCTAAAAATAAAGTAAAATCCTGGGGCAAAACATTGTGTTTAAAAAGAAACCATGTGTGTGTGTGTGCTCCCTGCCTCTGAATCTTGTGCATCTGTCTGTTTATTTATTTATTTACGTTCTCTCTCGCTGCGTTCTTCTGTCCTCCCGGTTTGGGAGGGACAGGAGTGTGGGAGGAGGGGCTGTTACTGGCTGCTCCGAGCGGTAGGAAAATTCCCAGCGACAAGCCGTGTGGTAAAGGGGAAAATCGATCAGACAGACACAAGGGGGGCAGAGTGTGGACCTGGGACAGCAATCCAAACACATCGCTCTGATCATGTTCCCACCGCGCTAATGGTCCAGACAGCAAGCAGGAGGGAGAGCAAGAGAAAGAAAGAGAGAGAGAGAGTGAGAGAAGGGGGGAGGGATAGAGAGAGGAGAGGATGATGAAGGATGAGGAAGGTCAGTGACTGCTCTGCGTTGTTCACCCTGCTGATGTCCCGGCAGCCGTATGCTAATTAGATCAAACACACTGTGTAAGAAAGAGCTTGGATGTATTCAAATCCTGTCCAGTCCCTTCTTCACTCTTTCCCTGTTCTGCCTCGGAAGGACGAGGACGGACCCCCTGTGGGCCCAAAAGCAGGGTGGGGTGGCTGGGGGTGGCACACATCTATGAAGGTGTAGACTGGATGTAACTCAGAAGACATTTGTCATGGTGGGCAGAAACCTTTTCTAATAGAACAGACACCAGTCTATGTGCTGCTGTAATAATGTGAGAAAAGAATAAAACAACCCAAAAACAAGTAGAAGAGAAGTGCTTTCAGTGTCTACAGTAAGCAGAATATCAGTAAAGGACATAAAGTACAGAAAAGCAGTGAAAAGTGTGTGTGTGTGTGTATGTATGTATATATATATATATATACACTCTCACACACACATATATATATATATATATATATATATATATATAAAAACATACTTTATAACACATAATTAAACGTTTTAATTTTGCTGTTTACAGATGTTTAACTTTTTAACCTTTCTAGTTTTGTTTTGTAGACTGATTTATTTGTAGGTGAAAACAGGGCTTCTGTTTGTAGAACTGCAGTGACATTGTGACAGAAGCCAATGACACCATTTAGATTTGAAGCAGGAAAAAAAAGTAATCTTTTTTTTTTTTTCTCCCTCCTCCTCATTCAGCGTGTTCATAATGACTCGCGGGGCCTTTTACAGCAGACTCCAGAGTAATTATGCCTTCAGAAGAGAACGGCGAAGTGTCGACAGAGTAGAATACATTTTGAAGATTTTTTTTTTCTTCCTTTCCTCCATTTTGTTTGATTACAGTGTTCCACAGCTCTAAATAACAGGCTGGGAGCTGAGTGGCGGTCGACCACCATTACCACCTTTTTCTGATGGCATGAAATTTGCTATTAATATCTCCAAATGCTCTTTAGCAGGCCTGTCTGGGAGATTAGAAATGGCTTGCGCTCCTTGCATTGTATTTTCATTTCAATCTCCGAATGTCATAATTTTCTACCACTGATTCTCCCTTTGTTTATCCCGTGATGTGTTATATGGTGGACCTTTTCCATCCTCTCTCACTATTATGGTGTGTGTTAGTGAAAGTGACAAGCGTTTAACTCTGTCCTTTATTACATGTCTGCACTGTTCCTCGTCTTTCTACAACTAAGGCGAGCGCAGTACGTTCTCTGCAGTGAAAGATTCGCCTTACAGCCTCTGTGCTGAACGCGAAATACTGGGCCTTTGCACTTTGGGTATTTCTCTACGTATGTCATGCATGTACTAGGAGTTGCCAGTTCATTAGCCCTAGGGCCATGCCTGCAGGCTACCAGTCCTATTTACTACCGTTTACCTAGAAGGTAATTTTTCTCTGTACAGTTGTGGGTTTCTATGCATGCGTGTGTGTGTGTGCATATATCTATATCTATCTATCTATCTTTCTCTCTCTCTCTCTCTCTCTCTC
>JAOXYF010000018.1:1215033-1231812 GCA_028565775.1 Sternarchorhynchus goeldii | reverse complement strand
TATATATACACACACACACACACACATGCTTTACAGGGGCATTTACTGTAAAAATACATTTTAGAAGGGTCCAACTAACTCCTGTTCTTCAGTAATATCCACGTCACTCATTCAAGAGGCCATTTAAGGTTGAGCATGTTCTCAGGATCCAGGACTCTGGAGCAGCCAGCTGGGATTACAGTGCGCTGCCAGTGGCAGGGGTGGTGGGCCGTGAAAAGGTTCGCTTGACTGTAACGTGTCTGTTAGCCTGTTAGGTACATCTGCAGGGTCACTTGATAATCTGGACATTCAGTGAACATGCATAAGAAAGACATAAATACACAAAAGCAGTATTTCACATTCAGTGCTGTCAGGGTGGAGCGGAGGTGCTTGACGTGTTCGTTTGTGTTCGGTTCTTTAATGTATCGTCTGACGTCTGTGTTTTGTTTTTCATTTCCAGACTAACGGAGGCTGGCAGGACGCTACTACCCCTTCCTCCGTGACCTCCCCTACAGAAGGGCCAGGGAGTGTCCACTCTGACACCTCTAACTGATCCAGTCCTCCCCACCCTCCATTTAACTCCCTACTGCACAAAACCATGGACACTCCTCTTGCCCTCCTCTTCTGTCCGTCCCTCCGTCTGTTCTGCAGTGTGTGCTCACAGAGCAGGGATTAGCCCACGCTTCAAAGTGTGTCAGAGTTTACTGACCATGAGCTCACCCTCAGACTCAAAGCTGAGCCTCACAAACACACACACACACACACACACACACACCAAAAACACACAAACGCACACACCCACACCCATAAAAGGCATGAATTAAGTGTGCATACAGACATACATCTACGTTCTTGTCTCATTTGAACATGACTTACATGTACAAACATCCTTCATGCTAGATTAATATGTATGATCACGCTACCTCTTAAAACACGTAAAGAGAACAACAATAAAACACATCACGGAGAACATTCTGATTTATAAACTATGATGAATAATACTGTTAGCACAGTTTCCATATGTGAACATTTCATGTCTACATGGTGGTAAAACATGTCCCTCTTGCCAATACATAATTTTCTGTGTGTCCATAGTGCCAAAGTATTTTTCTACATTTTAATAATCTTTTGTTTTACACATTCATTTAACATGATTTACACATTTTCATACTCGTGTTGTAATATAGAGACATACTGTATTATAAAAACATATTTTTTATCTCCCTCTCTCAGTCATACATGGGAGTACTTGAAAATGATTTTTAATTAGGCTATACAGTATAGCTTTGCTTTCAGTCCTAAATAATCCTTTATTGTGATCATTTGCAGCAAATATTTGTTGTCCTTTCCCTGTATAATTTTTACCAGTGGCAATGCAGTATAGATCTTTCAAAATTAAGACTATAGTTTGTTACATTTATGTTAATAATCTGGTTACAAAGAATTTAAAGAAGTTCAACATGTTTTATGACAATGTGACTAAAGCACTGCTATGGACAGCGTCAGTGTTAACGAATTGCCAAATGCTGCTTTTAACCAAAATCACTTACGTACAAAGTGAAAACATTTGAAATTCTCAGTTCGCTATAGTGTTAAAACCCTAATATGACCACGTGCATATTTGCCTCCATTTCCAAAGTTATGATTTGGTGCTGTGATTATTTAAATACGGCGAGCAGGTGCCTGTGTTCACACACGTATAAAACTTTCATTTGAAGCTCACAGTATGGATCTAAGATGTCTACATTCATCACACATTTGAATGCGTTTTTCCCCATCCATTTAAAGCAGTTAACTAATCGAAGCGTTTCAGTTTTCACTTATTTTAGTTCGTTTTTGTCCTGGTGACCCCCAGTACACACACACACACCCACACGCACGCACACAGACGCACACCCAGTTATTAAGCATGTTAAGTATTAGAGCAGTCACTACTTTGATACCAAAAACAGCAGACATTTCCGTTTTGTTCATCGTTACTTCAACAATGTCCATGTTGTAAATGATGTAGGTAATATCTTTTGTACGTGGGATATTTTCAGAATGAAGGTCCCAGTACGTTGTACTCAAAACCAAAAATGCAGTCAGAGTTCAGTAGTGTTTCTTGAAAGAAAAGATGGCACACAAATGCAGAAAATGTTTGGATATATTTTTACGTCTTCATGTTGTGAATAGCCAAATCCGCGTTTCTTTACGTCTTCAGCTTGTTTACAGGGCAACATCTATTTTATTTCGCTAGCATAATGTGAAGTAGCCCAAGAATGCGCTATGTACGTAGATGTGCGCCTTTGGATTCCTAGTTTGCTCTTTTTAACAGCAGAATTCATTTTAAAGTGATTGCTTGCGCTTCACCCAAGCACGGATGAGGGCTCTAATAGGTTTAACATCTCCTGGTTTTGTTCCTCAACACGTGCACATTAGAGAGATATTCAATGAAAGAAATCCTGTCTTTTGTACTGGGAAAGTTGACACGAGCAGAAGCAGGCGGACAGAACCACATATGGAGTTCCCATTTCCTTCTAACTAGTAGTCTAAATTGACAAACTGCACAGTTAACCCACAATAAAAAAAATCAAATGTGTTGTGCAACACGGATATATCTTATTATTCTGTCACTTTACCTGTTGCTAATCAAGAATTGCCTCCTGTCTCGCTTAATGTAGACTATTCGGTTAGACGTACGACACCCGTACTACGCTATGTGGTGACATTTCACAGTGAGCACCGTGGAGAACGGTGCGCGTGGCTGATAGATGTCCACGCGGTTTGGGGCGTTCTCCGTCACAGCATTTTTGACAGTCTTAAGTGACCCGACAGCTTCATTATGGAGATAAACGTGCACTGTTAGTTTTTCCGTGCACACCCTAATACGCTCATGCGACTTCTCATTGCCTGCCCGGTATCACCGTATTGTTGAAAGCTTCATGTAATGATGCTTTTAGTTTTTGCCTATAAAACAGTTTGTAAAACATCAAATGTTTACTTTGTTGCATGTCCTTTGTTCTTTAAAATTCTGCAGTGTTTTTTGAATGTTTCTTCTTTTTTATATAAATCGCGGAAATTTCTCTTGCCGAGTTTTAACTTTTAAGATCTCTGCATATGTACAAAAGGAATAAAATGGAACAGCAAATTATTGTCTTTTTGATTAACATTTTGTTTTTGTGGAGAAAAAATAAGGTGTAGGTTTTCTGGTCTCTTCATTTGTACTGGTAATGCATATTCCAAATAAATAGTTTCTTTTGTTGCAAGATGGTTTGCTGTCTTTTTATTTTTAGTCCCATAAATTCTAGCTTCGTTGTTGTTAAATGTACTCGCAGCATTAGTCTAGAATTTAGCTTGTTGCAGAATAAGGCCTGTGTAAAGTCGCTTTGCAACATCGGATTCCTGTGAGAGTGCTTTTTCGTAAATGGTAAAGGGCTGTTGATACAGGTTATTACTTCATGACATTTAAGAAGGGATCATGGTCGCTCGGCGCTGCGGGGGCACTGGCTCGCGCCACGTTCTGCCGTATTTCAACTGCACCCCGTTTGCGTGTTGTAACAGGATGTGTTCTCTCACCCATTTCATTCTCGATCGCGCAAAGGAGGGTGCTAAGATTTTTTTTTTGGGGGGGGGGGGGGTTCTGCTTCCTTGCTTTGACGGCCTGCGAAGGCTTCGAGGCACTGTAATACGCGAGAAGCATGAAGTGGGGTGCGTATTTATCTCTCGCTCACAGATGAAAGGGAGGATATGGTGGATTCTGTATTACTAATGCGCTTCGCCTCAGAACCTGTGACGACAGGAGAGCGACGCCGCGTCGTGACGAATTTCTTATGCGGAGTTAAGAAGTGTCACGAGAACACGATGAAATATAATTACACGTGGATGTCCTTGTTTGTTTCACGATGACGAGGGAGGTCTTAGGATACGTGCTAGAATGCCTCTAGACCATTCTCCTTTAGTGCAAAGCCAGTGTTTTTGGCTGTATTTCGTCTGGAGCTGATGACAGACATTTACGCAATAAGATAGTGCTTTGATATGAACAATAATAATGATAATAATAATCTAGTGCTTTACTTTAGTATATCCCAACAACAGCACGCAGGCTTGTTCGCAAGACATATTTTTCTTTAGATTTTTTTGGGCAGATGTAGGCTACTGAGTTGTTTTTATCTTTATTATTTTATGCAATATTGCAGTTCAAGTTCAGCTTTTACACAAGACAGAGCTATAATTCTTCAGGAATTTGCATCAGAATTTCCTCATGTACATGTTGATTTACTTTCAGGCGCGTATTTGGGCTACTGTACGACTTTAAAGCAGCAGCGTAGACAGCAGCCGGTGAAGTTTAGTTAGAACAGATGGTTTGTGTGTGACGCTGCGCGTTATGCGGCTATCCTGCTTCGGATCGCTGTTTGTGTGCGCTGCCGAGATGGAGAGTCCATGCGGTTAAATGTGCTCTGACATTTCCTCGGCTTTCTCTCAATCTACTCCTTTACCGGCTGCGCTTCATAAATAAATGACCTCTCAAAATAAAGCGTTTCTGCTCTATCTGCTGTTTCAGGAGCCTCTCTCTGAAAGGTCAGCAGCCGGGGGACTGGTGTCTGGGAAACAAATTAAGTGAGAGAGACGAATGCAAAGTTAAAGCGGTCGTGTTTATTGATGGCCACCATTTAGAGTCCGCCTGTAGTTCATTTTTCACCGGCTGCGAGCGAAGACCTTGTTTTGAAAATGAATTCGGAGCAGAAACCTTTTGGGCGAAGTGAGACTGCAGTATTGGGTTTCACTTGCACCTTTACTCAGAGGATGTCACAAATCACGAGGAAGAGCGGGGACGTTGGAGGGAGAAGCCCGCGCTCGTTCTCTAAATCTGCTGGCGTTTGTAGGAAGAAATATACTAGACCTCTGCAGCATTTTTTAAAATCTATACGATACTGGGCTGTCCTATAGGCCTAACATTTGCACAATATTTAAAACGTTAGCAGCTAAATGTAAAAAATGGGGGAAACTGCTGGTAGTTTGTACAGTTTCAAGTAAGATATTAAATTAGTACTTTTGTAACCCCTGAGTCAAGAAACAAACCCGCTTTAAATCCGCCTTGTCATTTTATGTTGGAAATCCACCGACCCCCCATCAAAAACTGAATTCACTTTAAATTTATACACGTTGTATACCACACACTGCCTGTCAAGGCAATGTGTGGCGGTTCTGTGTGTTTGCATAATGCACATATATACCGTATCAGCAGTGCACAGGGCTCGCCCGAATCTGGAAGCGGGAATGAATACGCGCTGATGGGGTCTCTTTGTTCACGTGGCAGACACAGGTCTGCCAGGCTGAGGAGGCTCTCACGTGACAGGGATCGGAGGGGCCTTCCGGCGGGCGAGGACAGTAGCGGTCAGCTCTCGCTCTCTTTTTTCAGAAAGTAGAAACAAAGGGTAGGTTTCAAATGGTCAGATTTACGCCTTCTGAAAGGGATTTTACTCCTGACATTTGTAATTGCCAGACACGTTACTGATTTGAGCTCAGTTTGCGGTAGTTGTGGGGCCTGTTTTCATGAACGGAAGCAGAAGTGTAACTCATCATAATGTTGTTTGCAAGGAATGTAAATATAGTTTTTGTTACATGAATATTGTGCTGCAGTTGAGGAGATAGTGAGTCGATGTGGATTTAAATCCTAAACGGATTGGTTAAGGATTGCTATCTGCACCGAGCCCTGCTGGAACTGGAGTTCCTGTGTGTCAGATTGTGTCCCACCCACCCACAGCCTCGTAAGAAATTCCTCTGATGTCTCCCATCACGCAGACCAACTTTTCGTGAAAGAAATGTACTCCCTGTCGTTTGGGGGAGGGCTTCCAGATGTCGCTGTGTGTCAGAGATGCTTTTCACGTTGTTCGAACTGCAGAACACTTTTCAAATTCAGGAAATGGTGCCAAAACTTACGAAATGGAATCTTGCAATGTGGGTGGTTCCAAGTTAGATGCTGGTGCTCTGTGATTTGCCTAAAGCTTCTTTGTGATGGTGAGACAGTCGTGGACTGCTCACGGATTGGTTCAGCCTGCACAAGGAGCATCTCTGGAAAACAGTGCCTCGAGACTTAAATGGCAACTTATCTCTTTGAAACACAATGTAAGACACATTGGAAGAATGCTCTGGGTTAGTGTTGTGTTGTTGATCAAAGGTATGAGGGTACAGCCGCACTGCATGTTAAGAAGCCGGAGAACAACTGCTGGATGAAAGTCAAATGTGTCTTCTACATCACGACAACTCTAAAATGTAAAATAGACGGGGCTTATATTAGACCGGCACCACAATATCAAACAAGCTTTGTTTTGGAGGTCCAAAGCATCTAAGAGTATTATAAGATTACGAGGAGAAAATGACAGGACAATAGAAGACATTTCATGTTATTTTCAGCAGTTTCTGACACATTTGGACTCCTCTGGGTTCAGATAAAATTTCCCTCTGCTGCTGGATCAGGATTGTTTAGCACATTCCCTGTGAGCGTTGCCTGGGCTACAAGAACAGGTGCTGTGTTCTGTAGTTATATTTGTCTTGGTTCAGTGGAGACGAGCTCACGGTTTTGCGTATTTCGGTAAATAACGGCTGTGTTGGACAACGAGGCCAGTTTATGAGGCGCTTCCCCGTCTCTCCAGAACTGGATGTTTTCAGGACAAGGCACATCTGGGACTTTGGAGGAGGACCAAAGCGTGAGGCGGATGTGGCTCCCCCTCCATCCCAAACGCCACAGTCAGCACCCCTCTGCCTGCCATGGCACCCTGCAAATTTGAGCAAACGAATTAGCTTTCGTGTACAACAAATAATTACACCACATTGTTAATGTAATGTACTGAATGTTGAACATAGTGGCCAAATAACTGGAAGAGTGGGAATTACTTTGTGATTTACTGTACGAAGAGGTTTGCGCGCCAGTAAAACACATTTGGAGGTGAAACAACAGTGACCTCTAGTGGTTAGTTTTTTATCTTCGGTCTGACTGTGGCAAGCTTGTTACAATCAGCCAGTTTGTCCTAATGTGCTGATGTAACCTTAAGTAACCCTAGTGTACCTACTCTACTATTATGAAATTCACTACTCCCTCACCACACATAAACCAAATATAAAACCAAATAATTATTAAGTACTTTATTATGTACACCTGTCCAACTGCTCATTAACGCAAATGTCAAATCAGCCAATCACATCGCAGCAACTCAATGCATTTAGGCATGTAGAGGTGCCAGACAGGCTGGTCTGAGTATTTCAGATACTTCTGATCTACTGGGATTTTCATGCACAACCATCTCTAGGGTTTACAGAGAGTGGTCCGAAAAAGAGAAAATATCCATTGAGCGGCAGTTCTGTGGGCGCAAATGCCTTGTTGATGCCAGAGGTCAGAGGAGAATGGCCAGACTGGTTTGAGCTGATAGACCAGCAACAGTAACTCAAATAACCAGTTGTTACAACTGAGGCATGCAGAAGAGCACCCTGTTGAATCTATGCTATGAAGGATTAAGGCAGTTCTGAAGGCAAAAGGGGGTCCAACCAGGTACTAGCAAGGTGTACCTAATAAAGTGGCCGGTGAGTGTAAATTGAATATCACACTTGTCAACAATGATTTTGCTATCTGCAAAAATGCCTGTTTATTATGTACATTTTTGAATATTTTTTTTCAGAATTTCTCTGTCACTATAGGTTTTTTTGTTATGTAATTATATAGTATAGAATATGGGTACCAAGGAAAGTGGAAACCCTCTATGTTGGCAGACTAGTGCTATACACTGAATAATGGTCCCTATAGGCTTCATATAGGCAAGTATATCAGCCTTTATTAACAATAATATATACTTAATGTAAAAGCCACTTGAAAACAGTATATGACAGCAACATTTTAAAAACAGATTCCAGCAAAGAGCAAGCAGCACCATGAGGTCCGTCTGTTTTACTATGAGAAACGAAAGTAAAAATTTAAATGTTGTTGCCTGGTGTTATAATTGTAATTTTGTTGGTGTTAAGAAGACAATAGATTATCCATCTTCCATCTACTGTTGTGAAAAATGACTTATTATAGATCATTACAATAACATTTTTTTTTATAATAAACCTTTCATTTAACAATAGTGGACATGAATTTAAGAAAACAATTAATTTTTCACCCTTATAGAATATAATGTCTTGTATTCTTTTTACTATGATTACTAATAAGCATAAAATGGATCATTCATTTTTTTCTTACTGGGTTTGACAGCCACTGAAAATTTAAATGCAAATTAAATGTACAGAGAAGAGCCACAAATTGTGTTCTAAAACAGATGTGCTAATTGGATGTTTAACAAGCTTAAAAGAACCTCAAAAGGATTGTTTTTTTTTTTTTTTTACATTGAACCTTTTTACTTCACACTCTAACTCCCCTAACATGTGAAACTGTTAATGTGACTGCATGCAGGAGCAAACACTGCCTACACAACTACTGTAACACAGAATAACTCTGTGTTAGTGGAGATCACAACCACCTGTAAGAGTCTGTGGCCCCGCCTCCTTACCTTTTATACCGACTCGGTGTTCTCCTCCAGCGTGGAGGGTGGATGTAGGTCAGCCGATGCGGAACTGTTGTTTATGCTTGTGTTGGAACAGCAGGACGTGAATGAGAGTGGACATCGCCCAGGCAGCCCCCACCCACACCCCTATTTAACTTCCTGTTAGCCAGACTGACGTTATGAGGCCAGACACAGTAGTGTCCGGCTGCATTACCCTCAGAACTGCTGCATTATGGGTTCACTGGGAAGAAAACAAAAAGAGGATGGATTTAAATCATCCCAGCACCCTCTGCTGAAGCCAAGGTGAATGTTCCCCAACCTGCTCACCCTCAAAGTCCTGAGCTCTCTGTGTATTCATGTGTACGAGCTTAGAACTCTAAATAAATATCGCTGGGCACTGCTGAGTAGCCTACCACAATAGGCTACTGTTTGTTTGCTGTGCAGATTAGCCTTGTTTTCCCTCTGGACTCTGAACACCACAATAAAAATGAAGTACTGTCCTCCGGTGCCATAACACTGTAACAGCACCATTTCTAAATGGAACATATTTAAAATGCAATATGGAGAAAAAATGTTTTGAAAAAACGAGTTTATTGAAAAAACCAAAGTAAAATAAATGGAGGGGGGAAAAAAACAAAAACAAACAAAAAAAAAACACACATTTCATAGCACATTTCTTTCTCTCTCTCCTCTTCTGTGGTTGTAGTAGAACAGAAGTACTGGCAGCATCATAGCCATTCAGAGAGCAGCCTAGTTCATTCCCTCTCCCCTGATCAACCACTCCCTCGTCTTGTCCGCATGTTCCCATGGTTGGTGCATGTCATGCCAGACCGCAGCACGACACCTCACAGAGGAACATTAGCATCTCCCGCGGAACTCGGGACGGGACCTCACCGATTGTAAGGATGCATTGAAGCAGAAGCCGACTTGATGTTTGTCTTAATGCTGCTCGGCATTTTCCCTGAAAACAAACAAGATGATTAGCAACGGTGTGTGTGCGTTAACGACCAATTTGTTCGACCCGGTTAATAGACACAAGTGTCCTACCGGGTTGCCCTTGCTGCGGTTGTGCCACCGATGCCCCCATGCCCGCCTGGTGCCCAGAGGCGCCCGCGATGGTGACCTGCTGCAGGGTGGGTCCTCCTGTCATCATGGGCTGGCCCGGGTGACCCGGAGCCACGGGCCCTGGGGGTCGGCACTTGGACAGCCCCTTCCCGAAGCTCACAGCCGCCACCAAGGCGTTGGTGTCGGCCAGGTTGAACGACGGCTTGTTCTGACGCATGGCTGCACCAGAGATACGTGGATCACTGCACTTAGCAGGTTAATGATCACACCAAAAGAGAAACACCACCTACACAATGTGCCGTTAAGACTCAGGCAAGCTAGTAGGTGCATTACAAATTTTTTTTAAATTAAATAATTAATAAGCAATATATAGTGGAAGGTTCCTAACCTGTTCCAAGTGTTATATATGGAGTGGAATTCCACATTAAAGTTTAATTCCAATTTAAGTTTCTTTTCATGTGTCATAAAAACCAAACCTGCAGATTCAGCGTCTCTGTCATCCCGAGGGTTGCTGAGCTTCTCCAAAAGGCTTGAGCACAGTTTGTTCAGTGCCTGAATCTGTTTCTGTTGGAACAAATGTTAAGAGTAAAAAAACAAACAACAGAGCGCAGGGGATATAATAATAATAATAATAATAATAATAAAAGTTCTTATTTTAATACATATCAGCTATTTTTTGCTAAGAGCCTCTTGAGTGCTATTTGAGTAATAACTCACGACCTTCATCTTGCTAAATGACAGTGAGAGAGAATCAGGTTCATTATGTTAAACAGATGCAACCTTATAACCCTTGATCTTGTTTTTGCATAATTTCTTGATTTAAGACACAACAATACAACTTTGAGTATGTGTGCAATGGGAATGCAGACTGGAGCAAATGCACTACTTGAGCCACGTCGGGTCCGATTCTGGCAGCCTCTGAACTCAGCTGTTTCTCTTGTTCCTCAACCTCTGGGTCTGGTTTTGTCCTGAGGTGGTCTGGAACTATTTCATGACTGAACACGGGTACCCTCTGTTCCGTAAGTTTCTGAATTTAAAGAGCAAACACTGAGATGCAGTTTAACTGCGAACACCTCTGCACGTTTTCAGCAGCTCTCACGGCAACAGGATAACGGAAAGGCACTCACTGCTAACTCTTCATCCCTGTCTGGAGACAGCAACAAAGGAATGATAACTTGGTTCCGGTAAGATGGAGTCTTCTCGTTGCGTAACAGTTTGTTAATAGTATTCAACTGCCCAGACAGAAGGGCAAAGTTGTCTAGTACTGATGGCCTGTGATCAGTAAAACATCAGTGTTAGCAGTTCTTGGTTTTGTACACAAGAGACAAGTGTGAAAAAATAGGAACCATTTACAACAACAACAACAACAACACCACTAAACCAACTCTGGAAAGGTTGTCTTTAATGACATGTTTTAGATTGTGGAAAGTGTTCATTTTACTGTGCAAGACAATTTACTTTACTCAGTTAAGGTTACTAATGTTACTATGCATTAAGCCCTTTTCAATCGCGTGCATCATCCACTAAAACAAACGTCTCATCTACAAATCAATTTAGCATTTATTTTTATATATATATATATATAATGTAGATGTATGCACGCACATACATACACATTCTAACCTTTTGTACAAACATGGTTAATTCCCTTACGTTTTAAATGCTGAATGTGTTGGTGCCATAAACTGTGTACACAGTCTATGTTTGGGACAGAAATATCGATTCAGGGCCCCAAAAAGGGCAAAAATGTCCTACTTATAAAGAAAAAGCGTAAACATTAATAATTGTAAATGCAACATGAAACTCACCACGTTAGCCTGTCGTACTCGTTTTCCAATTTGAAGATGAAACTCTGAAGGGAATTTTTCAGATGCGCCACCCGAGAAATCAGAGACTCGACGGATGCCTCCAACTGTTTCTCTTCTCTTTGCTGAAAAGCACAACAGCGAGCATTTGAATAAACGCCGCTACACATATAAGCACACGACCAGCTGTAAACCCCGCTAGCTGTTAGCGCCCGGACAAAAACGTTTAAAGCATAACGTCAACTAACGCTACATAAATAACACAACGCTAGCTATCCCAGTACTTAGCTTGCCACCGAGTTAGCTACCTAGCTAACAGCTACATAACTACATACTACAATCAGTACAACTAATAAACCGAACAAGCCAGCAGTTAAAGTAGGACATATTCTTGGCAAACATGCTATACTACACAGCATGATAAGAATGACAATACGTTTCTATTACATAATATATATCACCTGCATTGTGTACACAAGCAGTTCGTTTACTGTAACTACTTAACCGGAAGCAAACAATTGCCTTTAGTAGAAATGAGTCCAGGCGCAAAAAAATAAAAATAAATAAATAATAACAACAAAAAATAAAAAAAAAATAAAACTCTGTTCAACATTCACATTTTAGTGCAAGAATTTGTGTACAAGAAGATGTAAAGATGTGAATCTTGTAATAAATGTATGGATTAAATTTTTTACAATAAACAGGTTTAACGCGGGTACCGCAGCTTCACTGATCTGTCAGTGACATAGCCTAAGAGAAGTACATACGCGCTGTTAGTGTTGTGGTCTCACAATCTGGAATGGGTCCGATTTCTGTATGCTCTTATGTTTTCTGTATGATTGATACAGTGATTCAAACAGAACATTTATTTAACATGCTGAAAGTGATGGGCCATAGGCAGTTGGGACAGAAATATCGATTCAGCACCCCAAAAAGGGCAAAAATACTTAAAAAGAAGAAACATGCAATATAAAACATTCATAATCATTAATGATATCAATGTCTTAATTAATTTTGTCATTACAAGTATATTTCATTTAAAATAATTAAATACAATTTAATTTATTTATCGAGATAGTTGTGGAATAGCAAGGACTTTTCTTCTGACATCGCATGCTAAGACGGAAGTAAAAAAAACACTGTGTTCACTCTTTTGTATTCCGTAGGAGTTGGGGAGCTTTTGCCAGCAAGCTGACTACATTTACCTAGTCTGCAGAGCGGAGCTGACAGTCCAAAACAGAATCGATTATTGTGTTGTCACAAGCCACAGTGTAAACAACGAATTTGCTAGTAATGGTAAACACGGCATGGCAGAAAGGCAGGACAATGAGGTAAAGATTATCTAACGCTTTATAAATCAGCTGACTAGCTAGCTGGCTAGCTACATATTTAATCCTTAACCATTTTTGGAACTTGTTTACTAACACTCCTGTGAATTTCTGATAGTTGCTGGTTTATCAAAAATGCTTTTGCTTTGTAGACGTGTTACCTACTTATGTAGTTTTACATGCGCATAACAATACCACTTTTAGGTGTATGAGGTTCTCTTGCACCTATGTTTAGTGCTTTCATTTTGTAAACAACCCTGTAGCTAATGTAGTCCGCTGCAATTATGCACGAGTGTCTAGCTGATGAATGACCGCTCGCATGCAATGAAGAACTTCTCTTTAGTGAGTCTGTTTATTAAATCGGCAAAACAACATTGCTGTTATGTATCAAGCATTGTTTACAAGCCCCTCCCTGAAATGGCTCCCTTATTTCACAGCAACATTGAGGCTTATCTTTACACCAAGAAGTCAGCTTCTGCTGATCCTCGGTTGTTGTTTGTGTATGTTGGTGTGGTTTTCGATTTGTAATTTAATCTACTGTCTGCATGAACACAGTGAAACGTCTATATGCAGATGAGTTATTTCTGTGTTCTCTTTCTGATGTCATTGGTGGTGCTGTAGATAGCAGCATTATTTATACATTCTTTACTTTTGTTTAATATATCAATTACCCATTTGCCTAGACTGTTAATAGACTTCAGTGTTAACAGGCTAATTTAGGGTTAATTCAGATGTTATTTTTGGTGGTAACTGTATCTATTTTTTGCACACTTTCTATTTTTTGCATGGCAGTGTAAGCAGCTCTCCACAGCAAGCATGCCAGTGGCCGTTGTGACCTAAACCTTTTACTGCAGTGCACCCTAAATATGGACTGTGGTCATAAAATCTTTGTTCATCCAAATAAACGTGACAGACACTTTGATCCTCGATGTCGAACAGTGTGTGCTTAACACAGGCCTGAGTGTAAAATCTGAGCTGGTCTTATTCCTATAGGTGGAGGAGGCAGAGCAGGTGTACCTGCTAATGAAAGAAGAGCACCAGATATCACGCAATGTGCGTCTGTCCTGGTTCCTCAGCAGGTTGCAGCAGGCCCTCCGTCCCTGTCCTGCGTCGGAGCTGGTACGCCTCCACTCCTCTTCAGCCCAGCCCGCTCGCTCACACTGATCATAAACAGCTTCATTCAACATCATGCAAAGATCTGCAGGGTGGAGATTTAATGAAAGCGCATGTTATTTAAGTGATAGGATTACAGTAGGGCACCTTAGGGTCCAAAGCTGATGACTGTTTTCAGATTGACTGGCTTGAACGGTTCGATTGATACAAGCTGTTTAATCTTGCAGTTTAAATCGCACAATGAGCTGGAAATTCTCAGTATCCTCCCTAAAGGAAGGCAGTGGGATTCCCCTCACACCTGCCCACCGTACCTGCTGGTCCCGTCCACACGTCTCATCTTCCTGGCTCACAGGTACTGCTTCATCATCGAGCTGGACGTCAGCCCTTCAACAGGGATTGTGGTAAGAGTCGTCCTCTTCCACTTCAACACTTCACTGCTCCGATATGCATGTTTTTTTTAATAATCTTTTTATTTTAGAGGAATGTGTGATATACAGTACGGCATGAATACTAATAGGCCTGATACTGTTTATCTTAATTTAATCCTGAGGAAGGGCAGGTAATACAGCAGTATTGGTTTTCAAGTCATGACGTTTTTTTTAAGTAGGGTATTTAATTATAAGAGGGTATTTAATTTTCTTGACCTTGACAAAAAGCATTCGATATGTTTTTAAGGGTCATTGGTTACAAAGGTAATGTAAATGTCTTGTGCTTTTAGAATGTGTGAAAATTCTGTGTTTTACACAATTGTCTTTTTGAATAGAATGTTCTGTGTTATGGAACAGACAGGCCAGGAGATTTTTATGTTGCTATTTGGTTCCAGTTGAGCCATTTCAATGTAAACCAGATCCTCTTTATTGAGTTGAACTGAGCGGATGCCTGTTTGTGTGCCCTCCAGGACGACGGTACAGGAGAGATGATATTTGATGAGGTCTTCCATGCCTTGTCTCGGTGCTTGGCTGGGCTCGCAGCACCCTTTAGAGTTCCGGGTACAGACTTCCTGTTCCAGCCGGAGATCTTCATCACCATCCTTGCCTACTCCTCCATTGTTGGCCTCAGCTCCCACCAGGTGATTACTCCAGCCTCTTCCTCCTCATCCACGCCCACCAGAGTTAAGATCAAATGAGACTGTTTTTGTTGAATGTATAATTAGCTGGGTTTTTGGGTTGAGTTAGTGTGATGGGGTTGGTTCAGCTGTGGTTTAGTGTGTTGGAATGTTTGGTACAATGTGTTGGGCTTTAACAATGTTTTGGGGTTGGGTCAGTATGAGGGTGGGCTCTTTGATCTTTAACAGTGTGTTGGGTCCAGTTGGTTCAGTGCATTGAGGTAGGATCTGTGTTTGGATTGGTGAGTTGGTCTTCGGTTTGTGTGTTGGGTTTGGTTCTGTGTGTGGGGGTTGGTTCTGTGTGTTGGGTTTGGTTCTCTGAATGGGGGCTGGTTCCCTCTGTTGGGTGTTACTGTTTTTTGCTGCCGTTTCAGGTGCTGGTGCAGGGCTGCCAGCTGGACTGCACTGATTTGGACCAGTTCCTGCATCAGATCTACCAGCAGCTTCGTGCAGTGGAGAACAACATTGCAGAGGTTCTACAGCAGCAGCACAGCCAGGCAGGAACAAACACACGCACGCACACACACACACACACACTATATATATATATATATATATATATATATATATATATGCCATTGAGGGCAGTTCAATGAAATAAACAGCTATTGTGTGAAATAACAGCAGACTGTGTGAGCACCTCCATTCTAACCCCAACCCCAACACAACCCTGTGGTTCGTCAGCACTAATCAATCAAAAGTTACAGCCACTGGAATTTATACCTGGTGTATAAATCGATTTATTGTCCTGAAGTATAACTGCTCATTTGTGGAGGGAAAGGAGCCAAAGTCACCATCGTGACTTGGTCATCTTCATCTCTGTGAAACACCACAGATGTGCACATCAGTGCTGTGCTTCACAGACCTACATCCATATCACCCATGTAATTAAACTGTTATTTTTCATTCTTGATTAGGTGGAGCTCCTATCGAAGATATACAAGCACTTTCCACTCAGAACATCAGCATGGAGATTGACACATTCCTGAATTTGAACCCTGCAGTGGTTATGGTATGAAACAGCAAACAATGGAATATACTTTCAGAATTTTATATCAAATTGAAAACTTCTGAACTGAAGGGTTGTGTGTGTGTGTGTGTGTCTGTGTGTGTGTATGTGACAGTCCCTGAGTGTCAGTACAGTTAGTAATCTACTAGGAGTGAATCTACCAACTCTGAAGATGTATGAGAACATCACGGTGGTCCAGTCCTGGGAGGCGCAGCAGTACCAGTCTGAGCTGAACACCCTGGGCATCGGACTGACTGGAGGAAAACCTGACCTAATCACCACTACGCTTGTAGCTGTCACCATCAGTGTCAATGTGACAAGAAATAACACCATATCAAATTTTACTACACGTCCCACAAGTACCACACCTGTCAATACCACTTCCAATGCCAACACAACTACTGCTAATATGAACACCACCAATCTCAATAACAACCAGACTGGTGTCAATGCTACTACAAACGCTACTGCTATTCTCAGCACAACGTCGAATCCACCTATTATCACCAACACAACTACTGCTCATGTGAACACCACCAGTCTCAACAGCACCAATGCTAATGTCAACAACCCCCAGACTGGTGTCAATGCTACCACAAACGCTACTGCTATTCTCAGCACCACTTCAAATCCCCCTGTTATTGCTAACACAACTACAGCTCATGTGAACACCACCAGTCTTAACAACACCCAGACTGGTGTCAATGCTACTACAAACGCTACTGTTATTCTCAGCACAACGTCGAATCCCCCTGTTATTGCTAACACAACTACTGCTAATGTGAACACCACCAGTCTTAACAACACCCAGACTGGTGTCAATGCTACTACAAATGCTACTGTTATTCTCAGCACCACT
>JAOXYF010000018.1:1203142-1213466 GCA_028565775.1 Sternarchorhynchus goeldii | reverse complement strand
AGGCAGGAACAAACACACGCACTCACACACACACACACACAATATATATATATATATATATATATATATATATATAGATATAGATATAGATATGTGTGTATGTATATATGTGTGTGGTGGGGTTAGGGTTACACACAAGAGTCCCGTGAATGGTAAATAAAATCTTTGTGTTTTTTAGTATGATGGCTCCACCCTCTGTTCCTCTTTCTCTGCCGATGTCATGGAGGAACAGCCGCTGAGGAAGCAGGGCGTTTCCATGGTGACGGCAGACGTTGGGCTTGTTAGCATGGTGCGACAGGGTATTCTGGCCCTTCAGCTTCTCCCACCGAATTCACACACAGGTGAGCACCCCCTTACCTGGAACTGATCCACAGCCCGAGCAGGGTGGAGTGGCTGGGAGTGCAGGTGAGAGCCATCTCACCTGCGGAGTGCAGTGAAGATCAAATCTGTACTAAATGAGTCTTTAGTAAGCTGGCCAGAAATAGTGGTTTTTGCTTCTATCTTCTTGGCTCCCTCCCTTATTAAGATGGATTAATGAATCGTTTTAACCACCCTTCATTTGGGAGTAAAGCAGGATTTCTCAGATAACTATATAAGGGAAGCCAGAAGGCATTGCCTGGAGTCCTGTGTGTTAGTGGTTATTGTTCTTGGCTAAGTTTTTTTTTTTTTTTTGTGCTAACTGTAATTGTTTTGCTGTGGGAAATACCCCACCTGGATTATTGCGGAAAACATACCTTCCACCAGATCACTATCATAAAGAGTTTTTTTTCCCCCAGTGAAGCTATCAGACAGTCCATTATACTGGAAATGAATAAACAAAGGCAGTGTGTAAAGGGCAGTAACACCAGTCTCGCAGTCGTACATTAAACTTGTTTTTCAAGTGTCCCGAGTTTGCACATGTAAAGTAACGGGACGAACCAAATTAACATCATTTCAACTCTCTAAGTGGAAGCTAATGCCATATGATACACTAACATGCCAGAATCATGTGACAGTAGTATGTAAATTAATTATGAAATGACATCACCTCAGGGAACAGCTTGGGAACGCCCACACCTATATAAGATGTGATCTGCTTATACAGTGTGTGTGAAGCTGAACACTGACGGAGTTATCGGAGTTCAAATGAGGCATTTTACCGGAACATTCTATTTCCAAAGTTGCATGCAACATTCCTTGATCCGCAGTGTCGCATGTATCACCGGGAAAATGTGATAGAAGTCCTCACCCCCCCCAGTGGACAGAGCAGTTAACGTCCACAAGTGCTTGACCGGTGGTGTCTGGCTTGAGCTGTCCTTATGAACAAGTGGCATTAATCACATATACATTCAGTGCAGGAGGCCACACACACACCCGAGTGCCTCTGATAACACCATGACACCAGACGCAGGGCCTCAAATGGGTGAGGTTCTAACTGGACATTGGATGACTGGGAACATGGCATGGTCCGATGAGTCCCGGTACCAGTTGTGCTGATGGTTGGGTTCAAATGTGGTGCAGACCCCATGAAGCTGTGGACCGCAGTTGTCAGCTAGGCATTGTGCAGGCTGGTGGTAGTTCTGTACTGCCTGAACACATCATCGATCGGTGCGGATGTGTTTCACTGCTGGGTGACAGTTTCCTGCTCTTCATGAACTTCATGTTTCCCCGCAAGGGTGGGATATTCCAGCAGGATCGTGCCATCGGGCCCGAGTCGTCCCGAATTGGTTCGAGGAGCATTATGGAGAGTTCTGACATGGTGAAGCCTACATGTTCACCTGACGTGAACGTGTGTAGATGTGGTGGAGAGGTTCATTCTGCACCTCACAAAGCTGTGGGTGGATGTCCATACATCATGGCTCAGCATATATATATAATATTAGATTTTGTCCCTTTGGAAACTTTGTACACCGCACTGAATTTTTTACTACCTATTGGGTGCTGAAGTGTATTACATTTTTGTATGTGTTATTTTGTGTTTGTACATGTTACAAATGCTTTTGTTTACTGTGTTCTTTATTAATGTTATTTATTGTGTTATTGTGGTCTGTCTTTATTTTATTTCACTATTATTTTCCAGGTATAATAATTATCACAGATGGAGTGACGAGTGTCCCGGATGTAGCAGTGTGTGAAACTCTGCTGAACCAGTTGAGAAGTGGGGCCACCTCCTGTTCATTCGTGCAGGTGCGGCAGTGCTGGCTGTGCTGGCTGGCTGTGCTGGCTGTGCTGGCTGTGCTGGCTGGCCACCTGATTGGTGGTAACGCATTTGGTCCAGACTGATTCTGTGGCCCAGAATCTCAGATGCTGCCTGTGTTTGGGCTCCTTTTCTTATAACACTGTGTGCACATGGGTAGTTCTTTATCTATACAAGCATAAAGTACAAAACACAAAAGTCAAGAATTAAATAACCATGATTAAAAAATAAGGGTTTGGGGGTGAAGGTAGTTACATCATGAATTATCTATATAACTCCAGTGTTGGCTGCTGGCCAGGTGGGCAGTTAACAATTTGTTTCCTGTTGCCAGGTGGGCGGAGCCTACTCCTATGACTGCAGCTTTGGTTATGTCCCCAATGTGGAGCTGATGAAGTTCATCTCCATGGCAACTTTTGGATCGTACATGTCCACGTGTCCGGGGGTGGTGTTGGAAGGGCAGGAGATGAATGTCTACCACCGGGCCTTTCTCACCTACACCTACCTGTGCACCAGCGAGTCCATCAACCCTGACTACTACTGTTGTAAGTGTTATACACACCACATCTCGCTTATGTTCACTTCAGAATTGCAGATGTTCTGTTTCTCCTGACTGGGATTATACTATCCTGTTTGTTTTAATTATCCTTGAGATGTCCCTAGAACATTAGAAGATTGAAATCCACTTTTGGCAAATTGAATTGACTGTGCAGTTCAGAAACGCACATGCTGGTGTGTGTAAGCTCTCACAATTCAAAGTCTGGACTAAAACCATGGCATAAAGTCCACAGACTTCTCTGTAGACCCATGTGATAAAACCTTGGTGAGGCAAAGATTCTTGTGAGGCTATAAAACCCTGTCTAAAGCTTCTGAGTGTTTCCATGAGCACAGTGACCTCCATAAGAGGAAAAATTGAAGAGCAGCCACAAGGAGAGCCATTCTGCCAAACTGATTAACCAGTGATCACTAACAGAGTTTCAGAAGTCTTCTGAAGCTACGTGGGAACCTGAGATCTCTTCAGCACTGCATAAACCTTTAAAGCCTTTGGGTTGAGGCAGCATGACAGAGGCCACTTTGGAGTAAAAGGCATATGTCAGCATACACGAAGGTTGTTGAATGGCGTTTAAAGGATTCTTAGAGGATGAGGAAAAACGTAAACCAACTAGTGGGACAAGGTCTGAACTCCAAGCTGTGTGACAGACAAATGGCACAGGCAGTGCCAGTCTTGAAGTGTGACACGGTGTGGAGGTACTTCTCAGTGGCAGGAGACTCGTCGGAACCGATGGAAGGAAGAATGTAGGCAAATCCAGAGAGGAAGACCTGCTCCAGAGTGCATTTGACCGCAGACTGGGGTGATGGTTCATGTTTTAGCACGAGTGTACAACCAATTCAGAGGCAGAGTGACGTCAGGATAAGCCTGACTGGCCTTGAGTGGCCCGGGCCAAAGCCCAGACCAAAACTCCCCAGAGAACATCTCTGGAGAGACGGTTCACTCACTTCCCATCCAGTGCCACAGAGCACTCTCTTTTTCACTCTTTCAAACCTTCAAGTTTTTCTGTGGCTTTTTTTGTGTAGCTGCTGTCAACAAAATAATCAGTGCTGGAGAGCTCTGTGAGGTGTTTGTGTGTCAGCTAACGGCAGCTTCACAGCCTTCGCAGTCCTGGTTTAGCTGTTTATTTTTCAGAACTGAGGATTACTCTCGTCAGAAGAAGAGCATTTGAAAAAGGAAAAAGAATTTCTCAGAGACACAACTCCATGACATTTCTGTGGACGATGTGGAAATGCTCATGAGAAATTGGTTTTGTAAAATGAGAGGGTTTTTTTTTTTTCAGGAACTAGCTCCATTCTGTTCCGGTCAGTGGTCACAAGCTGCATCTCTTATTTCTGTTCTGCCACTCTGGTTGTCAGCTGAGCATCCATATCGCCTGGCTGGAGAGACACTGTAGCAGGAAATAAGTGTTTGTCCATTTGCGTTGAGGTTAAGCTCTGAGATTGAGGTTGATTTCACATCCATTTGTAAGGTCAAATTTACAGTACTATCTGTGCCATAGTGAGTCTGAGAAAAACCTGCAGGAAATCACAAGGATTAGGTTTGGGAAAAGTCTATTATAATATGGTGTGTGTGTGTGTGTGTGTGTGTCTTTTTTTGCTATATTTATCTGTGTGTGTGTTTCTGTATTTCTGTGTGTGTGTGTGTGTGTCTTTTTTGCTATATTTATCTGTGTGTCTGTGTATTTCTGTGTGTGTGTGTGTGTGTGTGTGTGTGTGTGTGTGTGTGTGTGTGTTTTCAGTCTCCCAGCACAAGCTCTTTAACGAGCACTTAGTGTCAGCCAGTGGGAATCCTGCTCTTGTACTCCGGAGGAAGAAGCACACAGAGAAGGAGGTGCTCGCTGATCTGTGCAGTGTGGTGTCCGTCCGTCTGCGGGAGGGTTACGCCATCCGTGACATCAACATCACTAAGGGTAACCACCACTCTGCCTATTTCAACATCACTAAGGGTAACCACCACTCTGCCTATTTCAACATCACTAAGGGTAACCACCACTCTGCCTGTTTCAACATCACTAAGGGTAACCACCACTCTGCCTGCCTCTCTGCTACCCACACTCACCCTGTTTCAACATCACTAAGGGTCAAGTCAAGATGGCTTTGTTGACTGTACGAAGTTCAACACTGCCAAAGCACTGAACATTTTTTACATTTTTAACTTCAGAAAAAGAAAATAACAGTTGCAACTGTTTTACTGACTAACAAGTCATAGAGACTTGTATGGTGGTGGGGTGTGGGTGTTGGTGAGTGTATGGGTAGGAAATGAGATTCTAAGGAAATGTTTCTAATTGGCTCTCACACGATAACATGTTGGTGCTTATTTTGCATATTTTGATGTGTGCCCTGTTCCAAGAAACACTGATCATTTTTCTAGTTGGTTCATATTATTGAAATGTGGGATTAGGTTTTGTATTTTTAAAGCTCAAATACCTTTTTAATTGTGAAAATAAAATTTTTTTTAAAGGTTTTAAAAGTTTTCATAACTAAGCAGAAAATGCATCTATGTGTCAGCCTGTCCTTTGCCGTGAACACACATTCTCTTCTCTTCTCTTCGGGCAGCTGGTCTTTCTGTGTTTGTTCTTGTCTGTAGTTAGACTTGGTGTTCTTGGTGAGGATCAGTCTCTACTTTGTGCCTCTGACAGTAAGAAGATAACCTGCCAATTCATTCTCAATATTCCTATGCTCCTTTCTTTCTCTCTCTTTCTCTCTCTCTCTCTCTCTCTCTCTCTCTCTCTCTCTCTCTCTCTCTCTCTCGATTTTCAGGAGGCACTCAGCTGGAGGTGAAGCTGGTGTTGCTATGGAAACACAACATGCGTATCGAGTACGTGGCGGTGGCCAGCTGGCCCCTCCTTCCGACCAAGCGAACCACGCGGGTGGAGGTGACCATGGAGGGCAGCTATGACATCCTGCATGACATCAGCTGCACCCTGCGCAAACCCATCACCAGCCCCTACCGCACCTCCGTCATCCGTCGCTTCTGGAACACTCTACAGGGGTCAGCAAATAACACCAACCGCTGCAGTAGCAATGGCACCACCATCCTTTACACCACCCCCCACTAATAAGTTTGGCCTGTTGGTTTGCTTCTTGCTGTTGTGTTTTTTTTCTTCTGTAATGTAAACAAATTTGTGGTTATTGATGCTGGCGGACGAGGTGAATATTGATACTAATTTTTAGATGCTACTAAAGGATAAGTTATGGATGGATGTAATCTCTGCGGAGTGCTAGCTCTCCAGGAATGGGGTTGGCCATGCCTCCTGTTGGTTGATCAGTCCTCCTGTGATTTTAGCTTCCTGTGGTTTTGTGTGGTCTTGTAATAGATTTAAATTTTTTTTTTTTTTTGTATATCTGCAGCATTAATCAGACCGACCAAATGCTGGTTCACCTCCAGTCCTTTAACTCCATCCCAGAGCACTACACGATTCCTGAGAGCACTAAAAATGGCGTGCCACTGTTCTACATCCCTCCTGGGTCCACCACTCCAGTAAGACCTATCGGAGCACTCTTTAATGGCCTCTGACTCTTTACCATTTTGTTCTTTTGCGGAGGACTAAAGCCCACTGTTTTCACGCTGTATTTAGATAAACTGCTTCAGTTCTCACCATGAACCTGCTCTCTCTCAGGTCCTCTCCTTACAGCACAGTGGCTCGAAGGACTCCAGCCAATCACAGTTTGCCTCTTATTGGAAGCCCATCCTGTCCATGGATGCCAACTTCTGGCAGCGCTGGTTACACATGCACCGGATTGCCATTATCCTGGAACACGACATGTGAGTCTTCCATAGGGCTAAACGATACTGACAAAAACATCATACCACAATTATATTATTAGTTTACAATTATATTATTGATCACGATATGCTTTGTGAAATATTATAACATATTGGCCTGGATTGTTTTTGACCAAAATTATATATTTGTTGGATTTGTTAATTGTTCATGAAACAGTCCACGCGTGTTTGGGCTGCTTTCTCATTTCTCTATTTCTTATTTGGTTGTTATGTTATGACCAACTAGATATACTACCCCTTTATATGACAGCTACCAGCTTGAATCAAACTGATTGCTGTAAATGCTGGTGTTGTAATTCTGTGTGTCTGGCGCCCCCTGCAGGCCAGTTCCGAAGCACTTGCACATCGCGGGCGCAAACGGGCGGTTCAGCACGGTGCAGTGCAGAATCGCCCACTCGGCCCTCACTTCCCTGCTCAGAGACTGGAGCAGTTTTGTCCTGGTGGAAGGCTACTCCTACGTCAAACTCATTTACAGGTATCACACCTCACCTGAAATTAGCCTTACGTTTACATACTCACAGAGGTGGAGGAAATCCTGTGTGTGTACATACACTACCAAATCTCATGACTCATTCAAGTTATACTGTTGATACAGTTACCCAATCACATGCAGGTATAGTGAGTTATATAAATCAAATGTATTAAGCCCCGCCCCTTCCTCCTCCCACAGTCTGTCTGACCAGCAGCCTGTGTCCTTCTACCTGGTGCGTCTCATCTCCAAAGCCCCCTGCATGGTCCTGCGTTTGGGCTTCCCAATAGGAACACTGGCCCACACCAGGAACAAGGTACGTTCCAGGGCGGAGCCTAACTCCAGTGCCCCTCCGATGTCATGCTGAGTTGCAGGGTGAGGGACAGGCATCAGGGTGTATTCAGAGTAGGGCTGTAACAATACCCTGTTTTTGATCAGTGCATTAATTATAAAGACTATGATTATTTCAATGTGACGATATAGTGAAACTGAACTGTCAGCACGAGCTTTACACAGCTGATTGTTTAAAGTATCTTTAAACAATTATCTTTAATCTTTAAAGATTGTTTAAGTATCTAATTAAAGGATCTTCCTTGGTCCTGGGCACAGGGGCACTGAGGGTGAGTGGGGGTGATCAGGGGCACTGAGGGTGAGTGGGGGTGATCAGGGGCACTTAAGGTGAGTGGGGGTGATCGGGGGCACTAAGGGTGAGTGGGGGCTATAAGGGACATGATTGCATGTTGTTGAGAGTGAATATGAAGGCGTGCGTATCTCTCCTCGCGTCTCCAGATCGTGGACGAGTTGCGAGAGCTGATCCTGAGGCTGCGTTTCCCGCACCGCGTCCAGAATAAAGAGGCTACTCCAAAAACCAAGCGGAAGGTCCTGGGAACCGCGTCTCCTTCCAAATCGCCGCCTCTGTCTGTCCAACAGGCTGCGCTGTCCGACCGGTCCTGCGTGGTCATCTTCAACAAACCTCTGGAGAAGCTGCTGATCAGGTCTGTGACACGCCCAGCCTGGCAGGCCACGCCCCCTGCTCTTACTACCGTGGTTATAATGGGACTGATTTAACAAACAAACCAAGCACCAAATAAACGTGCTTCCACGGTTTCCAAACAAACCAAGCTTCCAATATGTTCGTTTTTGTTTTTTTTTTTTAAGAGGCCCAAAATATCACTCCTGTTTCTGTTTAAGCGTACTGTCTAATTAAATAGTGATCCAGTGTTTGGTAATTTAGATAATGGATCACGGTTACCTGGTTGTAGTTCACACATCAGTCACTTCTGCATCTGGAACCCAAGATCTGACCACTCGCCTTGTGTCTCCGCCCTCACCTTCTCCCTCTCTGACATCACAGGTATGAGAAGCTTCCGACGGACTTCCGAGCTCCGTTCATCCTCAACATGGAGCCGTTTGCACAGTCGCCCAGCTCGGGGGCTCTGTTCAGCGCTGCGGTCGGTCGAACTGCCTCCTCCACTCTGGCCTCGCTCTCCCGCTACTTCCTGCACCAACGCTGGGTGTGGGCGGTGCAGAGCGGTCCGGGGGGCGTGGTCACGCTGCAGGCTGCCGCCCACATCCTCGCCATGCTCACTGAGTGAGACTCCCTCTCAGTACACTCTGTAGAATATCAGAACACACTCTAAACTAAGCGCGCTCTCAGTATACATTCAGTCTCTAAACACTTTGTTCACTCAGAACATTTTCATAATGCATTTAACCCTAGCCTGTTCTCAGCTGTTCTCTGTACATGAATCTGGGTGATATTTTCACCTGAATGTTACAAAAGGTGTGTAATGAAAAGCATCAGAAGAAAGGGTTTCATAGTGATTTGATTGGGCTGGATGACGTAGGCTGTGGATGTGGTGTGGACGTGGTGTGACGTACAGATTTTCCTGCAGAATCCGCCTGGCTGAGGGCTTCCATTTTGCGGCCAGTGGAGATGGAATTGTCAACATGGTCATAGAACTGCCCATGGATGTCAAAACACCCAAGGTTTATAAACACACACACACACACACACACACACACACACACACATATATATCCTAGATTGTTGCCCGTCAGAACACAACAAGCCTGAGATGCTGTCACAAGACCGCATGTGTTGCTCGATCTGGAAAAACCTTTCATGTGATGAACTTTTTATATTTCCCCTTTTAATCTGCTCTGTTGTGGTATTCTGTTACTATAACCTGTACGTGTGTGTGTGTGTGTGTGTGTGTGTGTGTGTGTACACACAGGGGACACCTGTATCCCTAAATCCAGAACATCACACCTGCATTGTTCAGTACATTGTGTTCCCGCCCCACTCCACCACCACAAAGGACAGGTGAGAGCATCCTGACATCGTTTATTTATTTGTTCGTTTGTTTACATTACTTTTATTGCTTTTTATTTGAATTTTGAATATTTAAAAAAGACTCCTGGAGAGCTTTAGTCTGTGGGTATATTGTGCGATTGAGCAACACAGCACCAGTGCTCTTATATCTCTGAAAACAGTTCTGTATTTTAAATACAATGAATACATTTTTTATCTGATGTGGATTCATTTTCTGATTCACATTCTGATTTGCTTTCTGACTGCCCTCCTCTAGTTTCTCTACGGATGATGACAACGACACTGAGGTGGAGGCCATAGATGCGGACACGGAGCTGAACCTGGTGACGGAGTGCTGGGTGGAGCCCCAGAGCGGGACCGTTCAGAGCTTGTTGGATCAGCACCGGCAGTTCCGGAACCTGACCTACCAAGAGCTCCCTCAGGCTGTCAGTACCCACCCCCTACAGACATGGTGTTCAGATCGCTAATCCGAATGATCTGAATCGTAGGTTGAGTAGCAGAAACTTTTAGTGGCAGACATATTTAAAGTTCACCAGGGGCTTCGTAGAGGTCTTGAAATGTCTCCTGGATTTTTTTCTAGAGCTTTCTAGAATCCACATTGATCATAGCTGTACTGAGTGGTGTGTGGCAGTGTGCTGTCGTGTGTTTCCTGCAGATTTTTCCTCGTGATCTGACCTGTATGTCTACCATGATGACGTTTGAGTACCTTATCCAGCTGTGTCAGAGCAAAGATCAGACAGCCCCTCTCATTGGCTACAAGGATGTGACGGGTCAGCCCTGTGCAATCAAAATTATTCGAATTTTATTTTTTAAACATGAATTCATAGTTGTAAAATATCTCTTCCACCAGTTCACAGATTCTTTGTAACTGGGTGAGGGTGTGTGTGATTGTAGGTGTGTGGGGGGTCCGTGCATGAGGGATGTGTATTAGCGTCTGTGTGTGTGTGTGTGTGTGTGTGTGTGTGTGTGTGTGTGTGTGTGTGTGTGTGTGTGTGTGTGTGTGTGTGT
>JAOXYF010000018.1:1184615-1201935 GCA_028565775.1 Sternarchorhynchus goeldii | reverse complement strand
TGTGTGTGTGTGTGTGTGTGTGTGTGTGTGTGTGTGTGTGTGTGTGTGTGTGTGTGTGTGTGTGTGTGTGTGGTTACTGTTGCTTGTGTACCTTTCCTTAATGTTGATTTATGTTTTATTTTTTTGTCTGGATGCATGTATGCGTGTGTGTCTGTGTGTGCACACGTGGGTGTGTGTGGGTGTGTGTGTAGGTGGGGTGCCAGCTGCCTCTCCCTGTGACGGCATACACGCGGTGCCTTTTCAGTTCGACCTGATGAAGCTTCTGCCCCAGTGCCAGCAGATAGAACTGTTCTTCTACACACTCAGCAGGGGTATGACAACACACACACACACACACACACACACACACCTATTTGTACATACCACACCCACACACACTACAACAATTATTCCACCATCAGACTCCCACAATGGATCTCAGGACCTGCATTCCTGTCCATGACCACTAGAGGGAAACGGTGTTCTGTCATGAGCTGCACACAAACCATGACCTGCTCTAATAAAACCGCACAACATAATCGTACACTACACCATGGTTTTCTGGCAACTTGAGTCATTTGACCTTGAACCCAAGCTGTTAATTCACACAACAACAGAATGTACTATAAATCACTACATACTGTAAATCACTACATAATGTTACATGCCATAAAATGTTACATGCCATAAAACAGTAGGGTAGTACTGGTGTATCATGTGGATTTGGTCAGAGCAGCACATGTTGCTGGATGGTGTTTATCAAATAGTGTATGACGATGTAGATCTTTAGGGGAGAAGGTATTGTGTTAGGAAACATCACTCATCTCCTGGCCACACCCGAAAACAACCATTAACTGTCCTTCTGTCGCACATCCAACCAGTCACGTGATGTTTGTTTTGGTGGTGGTCAGCTGACTAGCCTGAAGCCTTGAAGCTGGGTGGTTACTCACTTTCCTGTTTTTGATCACACTCTTTCCTCTGTTTTCTGCAGCAGAGAATGAAGACGTGCTCAACAGCGGCCCCTCTCTGCCTAATGAGCTGCTTCTTAGCCTCTTCCACAGCTCTCTGCAGAATGAGCTGAGCGACCGGGAGATCGGTTTGGCTGATGGAGATCACGTGACCTTTATGCATCATATCTTGGAGAGAAAGAAGGGTGGTCATGTGGACTCATTCTCTTTGCCTGTTATTAAAGGTAATGGATCTGTTTACCCATTAAGTTTATTACACATTCGTTAGACAAATGTTTCATTGGTGAATCCTTTCCATGTGTGTGTGTGTGTGTGTGTGTGTGTGTGTGTGTGTGTGTGTGTAGAAGACTGTTTGAAGGCTCCAGAGAGGCAGGACACAGTGCTGTCGTTCCACACCATCGGGAGCTGTAAGGAGGTGACGGGCTCCAGCAGCACTTTGCAGGTAGCCCACCCTTCATCATCATCGTCGTCATCATCATCACCTCCTTACTGTGCACATGCACATGTACACTGCGCACCAGGGGCCCCAAGCAGAGGCCCTCACAGTGCAGGCTTGTGCAGTAACACAGACTCCTGGACATGCACGTGTGTGTGTTTATATGTGTTGCTGTGTTTTGTTTATGACTTTGTGTATGTGTTCATGGTGTGCGCATGTGTGAATTTGTGTTTATACATGTTTTAATGTATAATTTTGTGTGTGTGTTTTAAGGTGTGTGTGTGTATGTATTTAAACATGCTGTGTGTTCACCTACATGGGTTTCCGCATTAGTGGTTTAAATTCTGTGTGTTTGTTTTAATGTGTGTGTGTGTGTGTGTGTGTGTGTGTGTGTGTGTGTGTGTATGCATGCAGAGTTTCAGTAACGCAGACCTGGTGGATGAGGAGCCAGTGGGGCCCGGGAGAGAGACCTCCGTCCCTCAGTGGAAATGTTATGCCAAACATCTGAACCTGCAGCAGGTGCTGCTGGTCTTCCTGCCTGCTTCATTCTCTGGTACTATAGCCCTCACACGCCTTCAGAACACATGGGCATTCTGGAATATTCTGTTTATCTGGACATCTCTGTTTATGCTGAAGTTTTTTGAATACTAATTGAATTTAGTTTGCAACATTTTTTGTGTGTGTTATTTTTTTCTTGTATCTAGCTATCCTTAAAGCATTGGTTCACTCTGAAAACCTTTATGTAACTCGAAGAATTTTTTAGTGATTTAGGTCTTTTTTGTTTTTTTCCCCCCTCAGATGTTCAGATTTTGAGGTCTTTTGGGTTGGGAACTGACCCTCAAGTCAATGACAGCCAATCATGGGCTGCTTCCATCAGCAGCTCAACCTATGGGCTTGAAGAGGCGGAGCCTGTGGCAGAATCCAGTGGGGTTCAGCACGGGGAAACGGGTGATTGCCGACCTGAAACGCCTCCATCAGAACGGGAGTGTGAGGAGAAACGGACAATGGAGCACACTGGTGCTCCAGAAAGGTATTCAGGTAGGCATTGGACGTGTGTGTTAGTATACATGTGTGTGCGCACGTGTGTGTGTGTGTGTGTACACCTGTGTCTGGTCATATGTTACAATTTATATATTCAAATACAGTAAACTATCCAGTTAATAAAACATGTTTACTACTGTTGATTCCAGAATGGCTTTTTTGAAAGTCCTCCCCTGTTGTGAGTTAGAAGCTCAGTGAGGAGCTAAAGCCAGAACAGTCTGTGGACCAGCTGTGAACATGCAGCACACAGTGTTACAGAGAATGGGCGTTTAGTGGTGGAGGAGTTGATGTTGATGATCATGATGATGATGTTGTTGTTGTTTGAATGTGTTTCTGTGGCAGTAAATACTTGCCTGCAAGGTGCTGTAGACCCTGAGTGACTTTCTTCTTTTTTGATGTTTTGATTGTGTGTGTGTGTGTGTGTGTGTGTGTTCAGCCTCCAATACAGAGGAGAAGGACGGTGTGCAGTTTGCTGAACCTCACAAGCTTGACAGCCACATCAGCTTCAGCCGGCAGCCAAGCGGGGGCGACCCTCGCCGGCCCTGCTGCCCAGTCTACGTCTACAACTGCTCCCTGGACTCCCTCAAACAGCAGCTGGTCCACCCGCTCTCCAGCCGTCTGCCCAGAGACATCTTTCTTAGGTAGGTACACACACACACACACACACACACACACATGCACATAACTTTCCCAGCAGGAGTGAGACTGGGTTCCAAAATGAAACTCTCCAGTCTGCTGATGGAACATGGACTGCAGAGATATAAAACACTGGTTGAAACAAAACTACATATAAAACAACATTGTGTATTAATACAGATTGACTACCCTGAAGTGGGATTAGGGTTAAGATTATGGTTATGATCATAGCTAGGGTTAGGATTAGGGTTAGGATTAAGGTTTAGGGTATCTCTAGGATTAAGGTAATGTTTAGGATTAGGGTTAGAGTTAGGATTAAGGTTACTAAAGCTTCTAGCCAGTAGGTTATGGCCACAGATTAACAGATTATTTTCTACCAAAGCAAATCTTTACCTACATTTCTCGATTAACTGGTGTTTATTTTGGACCCTAAATGAGCCGATCTTCAGTGAGATTAGCCTCATGGCATGTGTTGCTAATGTGTTCATCTCTGGTTTTTCCTTGGATGAGGATAGACCTCAAGACACAGGGTTGTGGGACCTCGGTCTGCATCTGAAATCCAGGTAGCACTCTTTTCAGTTTACAGCTGCTGTCTCTACAGCCAGGGGGCGCTGTGCTGTCTCACACAGAGCACACCTCAGGGAGGAAGCTCCTGTGTGGGCTATAGGTTATAAGAAGGGCTGGGGAGTGTTAAACCTCCTCTGTATCTTTCACTCTCACTCTGTCACTTTCTCACCCTTCTATCTTGTTATCCTTATCTCCTCCGTCGGTCTCTCTCTCTCTCTCTCACACACACACACACACACACACACACACACACACACACATACACACACACACACACACACACACACACACTCTTTGTTTCTAGGGGGGAGCTGATTCCGTAGGCTATGAGGTCTTAAACTCCCCACAAATCAATTAAATCAATAAACACACATCACCCACTTTGTTAGGAATACACACCTGGCACATACACTCAACAGCCATGTGATTTAGTTACTTCTCCGTACGTTTCGTGGGTGTACATTTACAGGGCGGAGCACGTACAGGCCTGATAGAGCCCTGGGTGAAGTTGGGAGTGAATATATCACAGATATACAAAACTACACCTGCAAAATTTATGTACAAACTGGGCACTTCTAATAAAGTGTCTCAGGAGTTCTATTATTCAGAATTTTGCATATGCTGCACCTCCATCAGACCTCCTGTCCTGTTGGAAACGATCCCTGCGGTCTGTCTGTCTGCTTGTCTGTTTGGAGGCTGATTTTGGGACATTAGCTTATGTCCTTATGTCCTTATGTGTCTCACTGTCTCTGTATGATGAAATGACCACAAACATAATGATAGTGGGAACCACCCTCGCACTGTGATGCAGCTGTCGTGGCTTGTCTGATTTTGCCCCTCACGCTGTCTGATTCTGCACCTCACGCTGTCTGATTCTGCCCCTCGCCTGTGGAATGTCGGGGCATCTAGATAAATGGAGATAATTTTACACAATGACAGTGTTTTACCATGTTTCATCCACTTATGAAATCTCCTGAATCAGATATTACATGGAGTTATACTGTGAAACCTCCTGAATCAGATATTACATGGAATTATACTGTGAAACCTCTTGAATCAGATATTACATGGAGTTATACTGTGAAAGGCTGTGTGTCAGTGCCGTTATCACCTGTACAACGCGCCTGTTCTGTGCACCAACTACAGATGAAACGGGGCAGAGGATGGAGTGGTTTCTGTCAAAGGCATCCTTCAGTGTTCAAGCTCAAACACATCATTTATTTCATATTCTGTTGATAGCCTCTCATAGATTGTCATGCAGTGTGAATGCATTCCATAATGTTAGCACCTTCTGTAAATGTAAAACCAAGTGTTTGACAAAATACTCTCACTGCTAAATGAAATATATTAAATTCTGGAATATTCCTTTAACTTCTTAGATTAACCGCTGATATCAGGAGATTAACTTAATGTAGGTAAAAAAAAACAAAAAAAACACTTTTTATCATCCCCTAAAAAATCACCTATATAAAGGTATTTGTTAAATTAGGACGGCCTTTTTGAGGCAAGTGGTGATGGCCTGTTTGTTGACCCTGTTTAGTGATTCATGATTCATTTCCCGTGTGTTTAGTTAAGCCACGTCTAGTTATAGTTGTGGTTCCCAGCGAGCGATTAACCCTGGTGAGCTTGGCTTTAACACAGTTTAGATGATCAACACGTGCAGCATCGTCTTTCTACCTCCTGTCTGGTCTTTCGGCGCTCCTCCTTGGGTGGAGGCGTTTGTGTGCCAACGTTATTGCTGTGTCCCTAACAGCAGGTGGTGGTTTGGGTGGGTGTGTTCCAGGTCTCTCTCTCAAGAGCGCAGTAGCACCACCTGGACAGATCTGATAGGTCACCACCATAAGCACAAAGAGCTGGCCAGCTGCTGCAGTCTGCTGCAGGAACACTACAACCAGAGCTACGTCAGAGGTGGCGCGCGCACACACGTATACACATGCAGACAGAAGTACACACTTAAGGGACTTAGAACTTAGAACACACTTAGAACTCGTGTGCATGCATCTGCACACACAAACACATACTTTCACACTCGCAGACATGAGCCCGCGTACACGCACACACACACACACACACACACACACACACACCCTTTTGTTGAATGGTTCCAGACTGATGATTTGGGATGCAGTATTTAATATGCCAGTGTAATATGTAGGACTATAAAATACTACAGAAAGAGTATATGAAGTACTAATATTAAAAAACATGGTGTAAAAATGTGTGTGTGTGTGTGTGTGTGTGTGTGTGTGTGTGTGTGTTTTGACTCCAGCTGTATACCGTAGTCTCCAGCAGTCACACTTCATCAGCTCTCAGGACGTTCTCACAGCCATGGACTACTGTGAAGAATCCCTGCAGGAAATCGACATCACTTCCTTCCTGCAGACGCTGTGCGGACACATCAGGATGTTCCGTGAGCGGCACGAGTCCCGGGGGGGAGGGAACGTGAGGAAGACTCCCACCTCAGAGGCCACCTTCATCGTCGGTGAGGCAGAGGAAGAGGGGACGGACAGGCCGACGTTAGCCTCCTCATCCAGGTACTGTGCTGTGTTCTTGGTGGTGGATGGTTTTGTTTACATGGTGTTGGCTGTAAGTAACGACCCTGTTGGGGTTGATGTGTTCTGCAGACTTTTGAAAGTTCACAGCGACTGTAAGGTTAAAACATGTCGTCGTATTTACATTCCTTTGGCCTGTGAATCCCAACCCTCATTATAAGTACATAAATATCCTGCATTTCAGAAGAACATAATAACTGGAAAAATGAAAAATGTCAGATAAATAAAATTTGTAAGCACCTGCTTACAAATGCTGCTTGAGGTGTGTGATGTGTAGTCAACACCTGGTGATGCTCTGCCACTCATTTATATACATTTTTATTTGGATATCCGAATATGGAAAAAACAATTGATAAACAAACAAACAAACAAGCCAATAGCTAGAAAAACTAAAAAAAAGACTCATCTTATCTTGGATCCTCCAATTATCCGAGTGCTGTTACTGTTTTGTTGTGAATGTCCATCACTCCCCTCTGCCTGTGCTAATGTCTCTCGGACGTCTTCTGTCTAGTGTGGAGCAGGACGATGCCAGTGAGTCAGAGTGTAAAGGAAAAGTCTCCGCCCCCATCTCGCCCTTGGCCACAGAGGAGCCCAAGCCCACCAGAATCCCAGAATTCCCTCTGTCTCTCCTCCATTCCAAGCAGAAGTGTGAAGCGTACCCAGAACTGCACAAAATCATACAGGTAGTGTATTGGCGAATGGAGAATGGAATGGACTGATCGAGTCCCTCCAGTGAACGTCACATCAGTGCCGTTGTTTGATTTTCACTTTTACAGGACAAGTTCATGGAAATCGGTGCTCAGTACTTCAAAACCGTTCCTTCCAATCCCCACTATTTCATCTACTGTCCCGAGTCTTCCAGGAAAGAGGTGCGTTCACCACTACATCCCAGGCATTCCTGTATCCCTTTAAGGAGGGCTGTAGCACGTCATATATGAGATGATTAATGGTGTTTATTTGTTATGTTTATTGATTAATGTTGGCTACAGGCAATTATTCTAGGCTGTGTGCAAATTTGCTGTGGTCTCATCCAGTGATTGGTTCACCAGTAACTCAGTTAGCCCACTGCCCACCACTTCTGAACCAAACCAATCAGAACACTGAACACATGGTGCAGGTCAACCTGCTGGGTTAGAGCAGAAAGTGGGCAGAGGGGTGGGTCCAGACCACTGGGCTGAGAGACCCTGGTGAAGATGGCAGCTCGGAAGCTCAGCTCAGGGTTCTCTTTTTGACTCTGGTGCCACCCGGTGTTCAGGAGGATTCAGATGGGGAGGAAGAGAGAAGGACCAGTGAGGACTGTGAAGTCTCTGAGGCAGAGCAGGCAACCGAGGACGGTGAGAGAGTGGTCAGCATACACACACACACACACACACACACACACACATACATACACATACACACAGAGCTATTAAAGCTCTTGGAGTTTAGAAAATTAAGGTTACATTAACATCTAAGCTACCCATGTTCTGTGTATTTTGGCATCACAATAAACAGACCAGTTACTAGTTTTCAAGTTTCTAAAATACAATTCTAAATAAAGTATTCTGTATGGAATCAGCAGGAACATTGGAAGAGTCAGAGACTAAATTTAGAACATACACAATCATTTTCAGTAATAGCAGGAAGAAGTTCCTGTCCAAAAATACATTGCAAAATGAACAAAACTGCAGCCTCTACAATAAAGTAGTATTATAAAACCCACCTCCTCTGAGCTTAAAGGGGTACTTTGCATAGCAGACACTTCCTGTTAGCATTCCACATTAGCCGCATTACCATTAACTCTATGGACTGGCCCTAAATCGTTAGCATTCCTTGTTAACCACGTTAGCATTAATTGTATGTACTGCCTCTTTTTAATAGCGCAGAATCGCTAACCTGAGTGGTTTCCGCTTATCTGCCGTTTGCAGAGAACGTGTCTGGCTGCTGCATCGTGTCAGAGAGTGACACTGACCTGGAGGTGGAGTACCAGGAGCAGGGTGATGGAAATGACACCGGAGAGGGGGTGGAGGACGGGCATGCAGACGGCGATTCACTTTCGGACTCGGAAACAATGAATCAGGACGAGGACTCCTTTAGCATCCTGGAGGGAGACTCTCTGCTGGATCCGGCTGACACCCAACCGGAGATGCCTCCTCTCTTCATCCACCTTGTCTGCTCTGTGGGCACCAGGAGCCACCATGGTTTCATGCCCATGAGCACTTTGCCCACCTGTCTGGGTAGGTACCACTTGTCTGTCTGGGTAGATCATCACCTGTTTTGGTGGGTGCCTGTCTGTTTGGGTAGGTGCTCCTCACTTCATGAACCTTCACGGCTTCATACTTGGTGGGAGTATTTATGCGGATTTTAAAGAAAGGTGAAGAAAGGCTGAATGCTCTTTGAAATATAATAATTACTTTAATGTAAGCAAGAAATCAGATGTATAGAAATATAGACCTCACTTCAGTCAGCTCAAATACGTCAAGGCAGGGCAATTTTATGGGTTGTTTTTTTTTGTGTTTTTTTTGCATTTTTGGACCTAGTAAAGAGCAAACAAAGGCTTCCGGAACCACAGGGCTAAGCGGGCTTTCGTCCCGGCTCTTCTCAGTACTGGGTGACACCAGCTTAAGCCAAAGCTGGTTTTATTTGGAAAACAAAAAAAAAAATCAGTTCATGTATTCTTGGAGGGAACAAGGAATTCTGAAGAGAGAAGGTAAGGTGAGGAGGACCAGTTGCCGTGGGGATGTGTAGCAGCCCAGGCTGGGATTCTATGTCAGGTGCTGAGCTGCCCTCCGCGATGAGACACCCGTCAAACTAGTCTGAGATGCGGCTGGAAAACTGTATGTCAGAAGGTGGAATGCACAGGATCATATGGGCATTATTACTATAGCAATGGTAGAAGAACATGTGCAAGGAAATTAGATTTGGTATAATGACCATAACTAATTATTTCTCTTTGTTAGAATACATTATTAGAATACAACCAGAAAATGCATGTGTAGGTTTAAAAAAAAAAACCCAAAAACACAAACAGAACACAAACAGAACGACAGAAAACCAGCTTGTGTATGTTACAGTGGTGAGTGTTTAGTGTGACCTCCCCTTATACTTGAGCAATAGCAGGAATCTGGATTTTTTCAAGTCTGGTATAATATACCAGTAGATACTTCAGAAAACTTCCAGGACAGTCCAACCAAAAGAGTTCAAGTGCTTAGTGCCAAGAAAAGCCATATTAAATGCTGGATTTTGCCTGTAGAAGCAATTTGCTCTGAAATTTCTTTTTTCTTGTATTTTTTGTTTATATTTCATATATATTATATTTATATTTCAATATAAATTTACTGAGTCTTGTGGGACACAAATCAATTCAATAATTAAGAGGGGTGTCAAGACACTTTTGGCCATATATTGCGTTATATTTTATCCTCGCGCTGGATAAGAGCATCTGTTAAATGCTGTGAATTTTGAGCTGTATTATAGTAAGTTGGTTTGGTGTTTTGCTGCAGGTGAGGTTATCAGCTGTCTGGATAATGTGGAGACTCTTCAGTCTGTGGATCTGAGTGAACTGTCTGTCACCCTGGACATCTTCGTGTTGACGTTGCCCCTAGAAATAGATGTCATGCCTCATGACTTCCAGCACTCCAGGCAATTCACAAAAAGAGAAAAAAAACAGTACACAGTAACAGTAAGCAGCTCTTTGTGTGTAATCGTGTTTGTGTGTGTGTGTGTCCGTGCAGATACGCCTCTGAGAGCAGTGTGTCGATGAGCCGTTCGCCCGGCCAGCCGTCATCTTACCGTTCCGATGAGGAGCTCACGGATAACCTGAACAGCATGCGTGCAGCCGGAATGGACAGGTCGGTCTTACTCGGTCTCACAACATCATGGAAATGTAACCATTATGGTAACATCACTGTCACGGTAACATCATCGTCAGGGTAACGGCACATCATGTCCATTCTTGTCTCTTCCCCAGAATGTGCTCTTTCCCTTTCCAGATGCCACAGATTTGTGTCATGTGTGATTTATAAGAGTACTTTGTGCTGGTAGTGTGTGTGTGTGTGTGTGTGTGTGTGTGTGTGTGTGTGTGTGTGTGTGTGTGTGTGTGTGTGTGTGTGTGTGTGTGTAGTGTTCCCTGAACCCTGTGTGATGTCTGATATATTTTATCTTGTGCAGTATGGCAGGGGAGCCACTGTCCAAACTCCCTGTACCTCAGAAACAAGCTGTATTGGCCACAGTGGATGAAGTAAGTCTCTTTCTTGCTTAGTTGTTGTTCTCTCTGTATTACCGCTAAAGTTTGCCTGGTGTATACAGAAGCCATCAGTCAAACAGATGATTCTTTTAGGACCTCAGGTTTGAATTTCATAGACCCATTGCTGTGGAATCAACCTTCTTTGCTGAAGGACATTAGTTTTGTGGAGATTTTCTAGAGAAAACCATTTTTGGACACAGTTGAGGCTGAGGTCAAGAATTTAGAACACTGAGTATTCTCTGATAGCAAAGACACTCATTTTTCCTCTCTCTGGTATAGATCCACTGGCTGTTGGAGGATGAGATCGTGTCTGCTCTCAGACTCTCCTCCATGCTGAGCTCCTACACACTGCAGAAGGTGGCCGACCATGTTCGTCGCTCCGCTGGAAGGCCCGGCTGCCACCACGAGGTCGTGCCCCTTCAGTTCGTATTTGGACCTGAACAGTCCCTGGAGAAGTTCAAAGAGGTGAAATCACAGATTCCTGTTTATTTGTTCAGTTGATTGTTTATCCATATATATTTATTTCTAATATTTATTTATGTCATAACTTAAGTGATCTGAGAGGTATATGATAAATATTCATTTTATTTTAACTTCAAATGTATAATTATTAAAGCTGAGTATAAAATGTTAATGTATAGTGTAGAGCTCATTTTGTTTCCCTGTCTCTCTCTTTGTCTGTCTGTCTCTCTGATTGTCTCTCTGCAGGAGTTTAGGAGGTTGTCATTTCCAGGTTATCTTCTGAATGCGGAGCAGCAGAACTTCCACTATATCTCTCTGAGCAGGCAGCACTCCCAAAGACTAGAGGCTGCCCAGCAACTCCATCACAACTTGGCCAATTCTCAGGGGGTGGGGCCTCTTGCTCAGCGACCTAACCATTTCCATGAGGCTGACAGCACCTCCAAGGCAACAGCCAATCATTTGGCATCTTCAAAAGGGCAGGAGGGAGAGGTGGAGCCTGAAAAGAAGAATCCACACACTGAGGTATTTTAATATGACATTCAGCCATACTACCATACCAGCCTTCTTTCGTCTTTTCATTGGAGTTTTGTTTAGTTCTGTAACATCAGTAGAGCAGGGTAGAAGGTACATTTTCTGATTTATTGTGATTTTTCTATTAGATTGATCCTGTAAGTAAGTACATTTTGTTTATCAGTTGCATATGATCTGTGAAAATATTTATCAGTTGAAAATAATGGAGCAACCATGCCTAACATGATTGTGATGTACCACAGGAAGTGTTTTAATCTTCAGTGTTCGTGCTCAGTAATAACTCTCAGGAAAAACAAAAACAATTGGACCACAAGCAATATAGATTTTTCTTAGTTGCCATTAGTAGTGAATTAAATCAGCAGTTACAATCAGAATATCACTTGGTCCACCTTCAGCCCCTGATGCTGTGTTCCAGCAGGTTCAGTGTGGGGTGGAAAGTCATATACAGCCACATCAGGAAGAGGAGCGGGAGGAGGTCCAAGAGGAGGAGGTGGCACCTGTCGTCACAGACTCGGCGAGCACCAATCAGCAGTCCTCCAGCATTGCCGACCACGCCCCTGACCCCGCCTCCCCTCCCAAGACGCCTTCGTCCATCAGCCTGGCAGAGTCAGTGCAGTCTGCTACACACAGTGAGTATCTCCAGTCTTACGGTGGCTTCCAAGGCCCTGCTGTAGGAAGCCCACAGTTCCACACTGTGTGTCATCTTCATGGCTACAAGCACTAATCTGGTGGGTGTTGCATGCTGTTTCTCTGCCTGTCAGTACTCAGAAGAGATGCGAAAGTCCTGCTGTGGTTTCGTTCCACCCTGCTGATTTCACTAGTTTGTTCTAGCTGCTGGCTTGAGCACGTTTACAAAGTCTGGTGGTTGGAACAAAATTCTGGAAAGGATTTTATTTATCTTTCTGAACCTGGGTTGTTTGTGTGTGTATTTGTGTGTGTTCGTGTGTTTGTGTGTCAGGCGGTGGGAAGCTGAGGCCCAGCCGGGTTCAGAGTGTCGTCTCCAGCCAAGGGAGTCTGGACTCAGATATGCTGGGTACAACATCCTCACACAGCACTGAAGAACACTGTAAAAACACCCACCCACACATACCTGAAGCATAGAATTCTGTCGTGACTGCCTTGTGTGTGTGTGTGTGTGTGTGTGTGTGTGTGTGTGTGTGCGTGCATTGTAGGTTATGATGGTGGAAGCAGTGATTCAGAATGTGATGGACCCACTATGGATGAACAGGAAACGCAGAGTCCTCTGATGCCTGACTTCTGGCTCATTATCCGGATCGACCACGACAGGGTGGAGGTGTTCTCTCACTCCAGGTCTGTGGAGCTCACTGCACTCACTCGAACTGTACAGTGAGTCACTCGCACTGTACACCAACTGAACCCACTCACACAGTACAGTGAGACACTTGCAGTGTACATCCAACTGAATCCACTAGCACTGTACAGTGAGCCACTCACACTGAACACCACCTGAATCCACTCGCACTGTACATCCAACTGCACTGTGACTCACTTGCACTGTATGGTGACCCCTTGCAGAGTTCAGGGACTCTACTTTCATTGTGTGCAGTAACTGCCTTGCACTGTAAAGCAACTGTACAGTGAACCACTCACGCTATACAGTGGTCCTCATGTACTGCTACAGTTACTTTCTCACACTGGACCTCTGTTCACATAAGTAAACCCAGTAAGGTTATTGGTAACTGTTCCAGACACTGCTTATTTTTACAAGTACTGATATGTTTTTTCAGATCAGAAGAATTGTTGGGGAAGCTTTACTGGGTTTTTGGAATGTGAATAAACTTCCACAGAAGCCATAGTTTAATGTGAATAAACTTCCACAGAAGCCATAGTTTAATACGAATACTTCTACAGAAGCCATATGTCATAGTTTAACGACCTAATGCGCTTTACATTAAACCAGTAAAAGTCATGTCACTGCAAATTACACAGGGAGCATTCACTCAGACGTATAACTTAAAAGTAATTTTTTTGAATAGCAGATTTTTTTTTTGTTGGATAATATTTAATCAATGTGGAGAAAAAAGACTTCAGATCTGTGCTTTCATAGCAGACTAACAACTCAGAAAGGGAGTCATTAGTAATTAACAGGAACTCCAAGAATGTTTCGTTTTTATCCAGCGTTGGTTTTACCGTTGTCCTGTGTCTTTGCCTGATGCACTTTGGCCTTCGGATTGTCAGGAGTTTTATTGGTGGAAAGGAAGAAAAGAGAGGAGAAGAAGAAGAAGAGGAAATCCCAGAGTACCTTCGTCTTCATCAGCTCATAGTGAGGAAGATTGGGGAGATCTGCAGAATTGTCAATCAGGTCAGTGTTTCAGTACTTGCATATTTTTAGATGTTTATCTTGCTATTAATCAGTTTAATTGCAATACAAATATTTTGTCTTTAATTGTCTCCTTCCATCTTGTGCACTGAACCTAACTCTTGTTTGCTCCACAGCGCCTCCTACTGCAAGACCTTCATGACAGCCATGTGTGTCACTCACTCCTGGTGGCGGAAAGTGAGGAGGACATCTGGAAAAACGAGTCACTATACAGGCAGAGAATAGCCAACTCAGACGGTATCAGCACTGCACAGCAGATTCTCAGCCATACTTCACTCGAGTGTGTTAGACTGAACGTCAGCGTGTTAGACTGAACGTCAGCGTGTTAGACTGAACGTCAGCGTGTTAGACTGAACGTCAGCGTGTTAGACTAAATATGCTTCATACAAAGAGGTTCTAATTCTGGTAGTGCAGGACCAGGCTCCAGCTCAGACTGGTGATTTACATAACTGTGATAGAGTAAGACCATCACCATATTGAGTTTAACCAGGTTTTTTCCCCTCTCTCCCTCTCTCACAAACACACACACTCACTTCTACTCACTCCTACTCACTCCTCGCACGCACACACAGATCATATGCAGGTTGATGAAGAATAGCTACCTTTACAGATTATCATGAAGAGTGAGCTTTTTTTGCCCTGCCTTCCTCATTGTGTTTTTACGGCTGCTCCAGGGCCTGAGCTCTCCCTCAGAGCTCCTAATGCAGCAGGATGTTCTGCTTCAGTGTTTACAAATGAACTGAATCCAGGAGTCTTAATTGTGCTGAGAGACTTCAGAAGCTTTCCAGGGCTGTAGCAGCCAGTCCAGCACTGTCAGTACATCTGCCAACGACTCTTATTATGGGCACGTACTGAAATCTGTCCCTTTCTCTTTTTTCCTTCTCTCTCTCTCTCTCTCTCTCTCTCTCTCTCTCTCTCTCTCTTTGTCTGTCTTGCTTTTTCTGTCTCCCTTTCTTGCTCTCTGTTTGTTTCTCTCTGTCTGTTTCTCTCACATCTAAACGTCTCTCTGTCTGTTTCTCTCACATCTAAACGTCTCTCTGTCTGTCTCTCCATGTCTCATAGACTATAATGCTGATGACAGCTACCAACCAAGAGATTATTTGGCAGCTACTATGCACTTTATTCCTGGGTACTTTGCCTGCGACGTGGTGTGGAGCACCGTCATTCACATCCACCCACGCCTCAAGATGGGGCCCAACATGGGCGTTGCTAGGGGTGAGTACCGCAGACTGAAATGGCCAATAATACAGACCTCACCCTCCTCCATCCCCCGAGCACAGCCAACCAGCTGTGTTTTGGCAGCTGTGTTTTGGTCTAAGTGTTCGGTACTGTAGCACAGCTGTGTTTGGGTCTAAATGTGTGTAATACGAAGAGCCATTACTTTTATCTGTTCTGTCTTTATCTCCCCGTCAGCGATCCAAGCACTGCGCTCAGTTCTGAGCGCCTTCTGCGTGGTCAACCGCAAAAACATGTTTGTGTACCAGGAGCGCACAACCAAGTCCGTGTTCTACCTCAGGTTAGTGTGGTTCTGTCTCAGGTTAGTGTGTTTCTGTCTCAGGTTAGTGTGGTTCTGCTTCTGGTTTCACATTTTTCTTTTTTTTTTTACCTCTCCACACTTTTATCCCCAATCTCTCACTCTCTCTCTCTCTCTCTCTCTCTCTGTTCTCTCATTTCTTCTCTCACTTAATCATTTCTCTTTCATTCTGTTTGACCCCCTTTCTATCACTCATTCCACTATTGATATTTCTATTGTATGTCTCTCTCTCTCTCTCTCTCTCTCTCTCTCTCCCCCTCTCTCCCTCTCTCTTCTCCCCTCTGTTCCTCTCTCCCTCTCTCTCCCACTTGCTCTCCAGACTCTCAGAGGCCTCTCAGGCAGGGAAGTACAGTGATCCGGACGGGAGTGCCCACGTCTCTCGCTCCGTGGCCCTGGCTCGGAGTCAGGAGCCTCTGGGCTCTGAAGACATCACGGTACTTCTCACACTCTGCCTCTTCTTGTTCACTTCCTCCTGTTCCCACGCGGTTCTCCTTATGATTAATTAAAGCTAAATCCAATGGCTGATAAAAAGTGGGTGGGCTCTAGTTATGAAAGCATATAAAGTGCATTTATAGAAGCAAAAATGCAAAGTGCAGTATTAAACCAGACCTTTAAACCAGTATTAAACCAGTCTTGTGGTCTGCTTGATGTCTGAACACATTTTTAAGTGCTTAATTTTCTATGTTGAGTTTAATTTCGCCGTTGATCTCATGTGTTAAGTGTCAGGGAAGTATAACCTGCAGAACGTATTACGGCTGCCACAAAGAGTGGAGTCCAGGCTCCGCTGGGCGATTGGTTTACCTGCTGCAGGGGGAGCAGCTTTGCCGTGGGCATGCTGTGTTTGAGAGGCTCCCAGGAGGAGGTGCTGAGGGGGGAGGACACTGATGTCGGGAGAATCAGAGCGTGTGTGGGTTTGTGTGTGTGGGTGTGTGTGGGTGTGCGCATGAACGTGTGTGTATGTAAAATATTTTGTTGTTTTATTTCCAGGGTTCTCGATCATCTCTGGAGGGTTCGAGGCCAGTAGGACAGGTGGACAAACACATCTTGCTATTAGTACACGGAGTTGGTCGTGCAGGTGAGAGAGAGAGAGAGAGAGAGAGAGAGAGGTTGTGTGTTTATTTGTGTGTGTGTGTGTGTATGGTACAAAGTGAGGAACATTGTGTATTTGAGTCTGCTCTCTGGCTCCACACACACAACAGAAGAGATGAAAGTGCCAATTCATTTTGGCACTCTGGAAAACATCCTGTAGTACCTCTCTTGGCATGGCAGGGGGCGCTGCTGCTCTTTTTGCATCCTATGGCTCCAAGAACCATGATGTCATCATCTGTCTCCAGCTTTCTCTCTCTCAACTGAAAGTTCAGAGCTGAAACAATAAAAGTGATTTATTATGCTCCTCCTGCTTCTCCAACTTTTTTTATTTCATGTATCAGGCTTTTTGTTTACAGGGATTCGAAGTTTTTCTCGTGCCTCAGTTTTCTGCCTTAAGCTTGTTTGTCATCACAGGGCCTCACTTGTGCTCATTTCTGTAGGCTGAGCTGAAAATGAGAGCCCTCTTCAACCTGGCAAAGTTTACAAGGTGTTTGAATTAGTCACCGTGTTGCTGTGTGTGCGGAAAGACCTTGGGCTGCTGTAGAGTGCGGTTAGAATTCCAGCAATGAGCGGGAGGGCTCACTGGGACGTATCTGTGCTCTGATTGGCAGGTCCAGAGATCACCGACGAGTTGGTGAAGGTTCTGAGGAAGCGATTGGACGAGACTACCCTCGACATCATCACTGTGATGTTGGTTAGGAATTGCAAACTGACCCCTGCAGACGTAGAGGTAGATGTCATTCTTTTTTTGTCATCTGCTCGTTTATTCCTTGTTGCTTTGTGACCTTCTTTGGAGTTTTCAGAACTGGCCGTTCTTGCTAAAATTTGTTCATAATTAAAAGTGTGCAGGGTACTCTATTCATAACACACAGTCTGATTAAGAGTATGCAGGGTACTCTTCTATTCATAACACACAGTCTGATTAAGAGTATGCAGGGTACTCTTCTATTCATAACACA
>JAOXYF010000018.1:1171421-1184515 GCA_028565775.1 Sternarchorhynchus goeldii | reverse complement strand
TATATATATATTATAAAATGTTTACATCTTCATCTAGTAGCACCTTTGACCTTTAGAACCAGAGCAATTCGTTGTGAGACAGATTCCACTATTTACAGGGATTGTAGTCCATGCAGACAGGAAATCTTCTCACAGTTTCTGCAAATTAGATGGAGGTACTGACAGCCCATTCTGCTGCATCCCAGAGATGCTCTATAGGGTTAAGGGAAGCAAGGAAAACTTGCTGTCATGTTCCTGGAACCAATCCATGACGATTGGAAAGTGTTCTTCTGCCACAGGGTATACAGCTGCCACGAAGGGACAAATTTTCTCAGTCACAATGCTTCAGTAAACCATACTGAACACACATCCATCCACAGGTATCAGAGGACCCAGGGTGAGCCAAGAAGACATTCCCCACGCCATCACTCCACCTACACCGTCACTAAACCTCCACCTGCCTGAACTGTTCACACCTGACAGGTCGCTCATCGGTTCATGGTGCTTGCAGCAAACTCTGACCCTCCCGTCAGGGTGGTGCAACAGAAACCTGGATTCATCAGATCATTGCTTTTCTTCCCAACGGAGTCCTTCTGTTTCCCTTAGACAGCACTGACACTGTCTGGTTGTTTGCTGTTCTAACCCATTTGTGTTAAGGAATGACATTACACATTTAGAAACTGCACTGCCTGCATGTTAGAACAGTTCTGGCCTTGCATGGTTGGTTCTGGACAGTTTTGGCCATAGATCGTTGGTTCTGGTTGGTTCTCGATGGTTCTGGATGGTCCTGGCCATCCTCCTCTGATGCCTTTTGTCAGTGAGTTCTTTGTGTCCATAGGATTCCCTGTTTTTTCCTTGATCACACCATTTTTGTTTTTTTACTCTCAACACCGTTGTACGAGAAAACCCAACAAGGTTGGTGGCTTTTGAAATGCTGTCCCAGACTAGTCTAACACCGATCACCGTGCTTCGTTTGAAGTCCCTCATCTTTCGATTTTCTCATTCTTATGTGAATTCACCCGGAAACAGATATACAGATATACCAAAGTCAGGTGTCTAATTTCTTTTGTACAAAAATCGCATTTTATCATAAATTTTGCACTTTGTTTTGATAAATATGAGTTAGCAAAAGGTAAATGCCAAATATATATAAAAATGTGTGTGCGCGCGCGAGTGGGTACGTGTGTGTCACACATTATTAATGTGTGTATTTATACACTAACTGTTCTTGTGTAAATGTATTTATATAAATTTCTATACTGTGCTTGGCCTGTTTTGTCAGAGCAGCCTTCAGGACACCACAGGGTGCTTTGAGACTTCTCTGGTCCATGTTGACATGTTTGCATAACATAAATGCTGCTGGGATTTCAGCTGTACGTTCATGCCGTGAGTCTCTTGCTGTCGTTTCCCGTAGGACCTCGGGAGTCAAGACTCCTGGGAAAGCCTCTTTAACTCATTGTCATGGTGATGGAACCAGTATGAGATGACTTGTGCGTTGAGACATGAAAAATTATCTTGCTGAAAGTAGCTATTATATGATGGTAAACTGGGCCCATCTCAAAGTGTGTGTGTGTGTGTGTGTGCGTGTGTGTGTGTGTGTGTGTGTGTGTGTGTGTGTGTGTGTGAGAGAGAGAGTCTGTGTACAGACATGCAGACTCTGCAAAGGAGTCCCTGAGACGATAAGACAAAAATAGATAGATAAGACACAAAAAACACATGTTCATATCAGCAGTCTTAATAGATTCCTGTTTTCACACAGTATTGTAAAGGAAAGCAGATTTGTTTATTCCTATAAACATTTGATCATTGTTCTGCCTTCTTCCAGTAATCAGGGTTGTCTTATTGTCTTACTTAGCCTATATCGTACGTTCTTGCTCTGGATGTGAGGTAACCTGTTACCAGATCTCACATGTGTTGTATCACAGGGTGAGAAGTTTCACCTTGTATGTTGTCAGATGTTCAGTTTGATGCATTTTGTGATGCAAACTTTGAGGGAGTGTGTTGTAGTGGGAGACTGCTCTATGCCCTTTGATAACAAACACTGACCTAGTTTAGCTCTCTTTCTGCGACTCTCTCGCACTCTCTCTTGCTTTGCTCGTTCTGTCTGTCTGCTCTTTCTCCTCTATCTGCTCTCTCACTCTCTTTTCTCTTTCTCTCTCTCACCTCTGTTCCACATCCCTCATTCTGCCTCCTGTACGTCATGTTTCTCGGTTCTTTTCTCCCTTCGTCTGTTTTAGAAATCGTTTCATTGCCGGGCTTGTGTGTGTGTGTGTGTGTGTGTGAGAGAGAGAGAGAGAGAGAGAGAATGCGAGATCACCCGGTTCCTTCATGCAGCTCGTCAGGACTAGGACATTATGTGGCGTGTGTTAAACGGGGGGCAGTAACCACCATGTGTGTTTCTGGTTCTGAGTGTGTACACTGAGAATCCAGACTCCTCTGAACCGCTTCAGGAAATCTGGCCTTGTTCTGGTAGATTCCACAGCACCTTTTCTCCACAGGTCACACACGCGCCACTCTGTAGATAATGGCCGTCTTTGATGGAGGCACTGTGTGTGTTTGCTTCAGTGATGTTTCCGTCCATGCCGACGTTTTAAACACAGTGTGACTGATTTACTTCCAGTTTTTCAAAGATTAAAACAAGACTGAGATGTTCGTTCTTATGGCATCCTTCTTCTCAGCGCCAAAGCAAGGCTTTTGTTTTCTGATTGGCTGGTTATAGCCAATAAGGGCCAAGCAGTGGGCCGTGTGGCTAGCTGCGATAAAGCTGTAGCCAGTTACCCTTTTGCACTGATTCGAGATTAGGGTTTCTCTCTGCCATGCTGCTCTAGATAATACCAAGAACAGTGTTGCATGTCATTTCTTGTCTCGATAAAAGCAGAGCAGTGTTTGCTGTGTTGTGGTGATGAAATTGAAAGGAATAGATTATTTCTCTCTCTTTCTCGGAGTTGAGATAACGAGTTAGCGTTTAACAGAACAGCATACTGTGGGTATCGTACATATCACCTTCGACCTTCTTTGGCTTAAATATATACAGCAATGTTCATTGGACAAAGGCATTGATTTTTAGAGTTTTTGTGTTTCAATTTTATCTACAGATAATAAATGAAAGGGTATTTGTCGTGTGTGTGTGTGTTTGAATCTTTGAAATGAACCACATCATTTGAACCGTCTAACTCTGTAGAATGTGGTGAATGTTATTATAGTTTAGCAGCTGATTTACTCTGGAAAAATGTATTTTACATAGTTGGCCTCCTGGATAATTGCTTCTTTTGCTTTTAATGGATTGACCGCAATGAGGGAACGCAACTTTCTATTCTATTCCCTGCCGATGGTTCCACTTGTTTAATCGCTCTTCCGTTAATGAGCAGCGGCAGAAGGCAGAGCTGCCGCAGCAGAAAATTCGCCCTCGTTGCCTGTCATCTGTCTCACTCCCAGGAGGGGGCACCCACGACCCGGCGCCTGCCCCAGACAGGCCCAACCCTGCTCCAGGTGTCATGACCATGAAGGCAGAGAGCACCTCACCAGTCCCCATCCTCCAATACGCCCTGCAGTTCTTTGGCCGCTGTGCCAAGCAGTAACTTGATTAACACTTTGTACTAATGTGATGTTGAGTGCGAGAGGCTGTTCTGGGGGTGATGAAGCAAGCTGTCCCTTCAGACATAAGAGGCAGTGAGTTGTGGGAGCAGTGTGGGGTGTGTATGGAGTGTGAGGTGTGTGTGTGAGAGGTATGCCTGTGAACTGTGCGTGCGAACTGGGCGTGACGGGTGTGTGTGTGTGTGTGTGTGAGGTTGCTGTGAAGCGTGTAATTCTGCTCTGAAAACCACCATGCTGACTGGAGCTGCTCTCTGGTTCTGGGACTGATGAGAACGGATAATGGTGTACCTAGAGTGGATCTCCTCCCTCTCTCTCTCTCACACACTCACATACACACACACCTTTAAACTCCTGAAGTTACGACGAGTTCAAAAGCACTGCCTGATGGTGGGGTGCTGAAGGGTTAACAGGATAAAGCCATGTGTTTCAGTGATGCTCTTTGAAAAAAGGGACTTCAATCGCTAACATGAAAGGCTGTTGCTGGATAGGGAGGACAAAGTAAATATGTGAGCTCCTCTGGCTGCTCGAGGAGGAGGATCCAGCCTTTAAAAGCCTGCATCACATTTGCATTTGTTATATAATTCATTTTAAGTCAGTCACCCTGGCAAACCATGTGATCAGATTATTTCTGAAGTATTTGAATGAATTATGTGATTTCTCTCTCTCTCCCTCTCTCTCCCTCTCTCTCCCTTTCTGCCTTGCTTTTCTCTCGCTCTTTCTCTTTCTTTGTGTCACCCCCCCCGCCCACTCTTTCTCTCTTACCTGTGTCTCTCTCTCACCTGTGTCTCTCTCTGTGGCCACCCCCTTCTGTCTCTATGACATTGTCTTTCTTCCTCTCACATTCATATCATTTTCTCTCATCCTCTTTTCCTTCGCTTCCTCTCCTTCACCCATTTCTGCAGGAGCCTAACCCCTTCCTCCACCCATCTCTGCAGGAGCCTAACCCCTTCCTCCACCCGTCTCTGCAGGAGCCTAACCCCTTCCTCCACCCGGCTCTGGAGGCTGACACACTCTTGCGGAGTCCCGTGCCACCCTCGGCTAATAAGGACCCGGGTCGATCGGGTAGCTCCGCCCGGGCTCCACCCCCCATGCCTTTCCCTGCTGAGCTCATACCCTTCGACGAGGCTCTAAGAGATGTGAGTACCGTACGCTCCCTGGCCAATCAGGATGGAACAGATGTTGTGAGTCGCCATGGAGCCCAGCTATTGGAGGTCAAAACAGCAGAGCGCAGAGGTAAAGAAATAAACAAATAAAAGTGTAAATGATATAAGCACCTTTCAAACATAAAAATGCATGATAAAATGATTTACAATGCAAAACAATGTAAATAAAACAGTGTGGATAAGATGGTAAAAACAAAAACAGTGTAAGGATATAAAATAAACAAAACATAAATTTGTAAAATGTAAAAAATGGCTTTGCAGGAAGATTGATCTGTTAATGACAGTAACCCAGGCCTCTAAGAGTCCTGACTCCATCATACGGAAGGAGATCAGCTCCGACATGCTCTCCATCACACCCTGACACATCTCCAACATGACCTCCGTTACACCCTGACACATCTTTGACATACCTTCTGTTACACCCTGACACGTGTCCGACTCCTGTCATTTTCATGATTTAATGAGGTCTGGTGGCTCAATCAGTTTGACGCACTGCTCTGAGGTTCTCAATCCTGTGACACCCCCCCCCCCCCCCCACCCGCCCCACTCTGCCATGCATTGCACCAACTTAACACACTTCACATACAGATGGTTTGAACTTACTTTAAAACTCATGAAAGTAAAATGATCAGTTATTAATATCAGTATCGGCTAAGTATCGGTTATCATTTCTGCCCAAGAAATTCAGGATCGGTGCATCCCTAGTTATTATATTATGCAAATGTATTATTGTTATAATTATTATTGTTGTTGCTGTGTTTTTTATTATTGTTGTCATTAAGGTTATTATTACTGTTAATACTACAGAGCTGGAGAAACAGATGAAGATTGAAAACCTGTTTGTGACGTGGCAGCAGCGCTCAGCGCAGTCCAACATGCCCATCTCCGTAAGTGCTCTCGTACCACACACCAGGCACCGTCACCGCTGTTATACACGGCTAGAAGAGCGCCCCCTAGGGGCTTTGGGAGTCTGCTAATCCCTGATGCAGCATCTAACATTAGACGCATGAATTCAAGCATGTGACTGGTTAATGGATGGGGAGGGCAGAAGTGTTAGAGCTGTTACAGGTGTGTGGACATGGTTCCTATGGTTACATTTTTGTAAGATCAGAACAGCAGTGGCTGTTCTGCACTGTGCATTTGTTCTCCAGAGGCCGTGGTTCAGAAACCCTCTGTATAGCCCCATTTAACACGTCCAGGGATCATGACTGATGGCATCTGTGACACCCAGCCAATGCAGGCAAGATGGGTCCTACAGGGGAAACCTGTTACCACCTGTAAATTAACCCAGGCTGCTGTCAGAACCGTGACTCCCAAGCTGCTGTCAGAACCGTGACATCGACGAACAGAAGGAGATTAGCTTTGACATGCTCTCTCCGTCACGTCTTGACACATGCGTCAGATGTGGCTTGTTTGCGTGACTGACGAGGCCTTGTTCTCCATGGCCTGTGCTGATGTCCGGGTGGGAAGAGCAGTTAATCCATGTCAGGTCGCCGTCGCGGAGCAGGTGATGACTGGCTCTGATCCAATGTGTGGATGTCATCGTCCCGCTGGATGAGCCCAGCGCCAGCATTGATGGAGGCTATACATGGTTTCACTAAAGCAAACAGACCAAGATTAAAAATAATAATAATAATAATAACACACTTTTCATTTTAGACACAGTAGATAGTGTGCAAAACTCTAGTGAACATTGTCCATTTCACTAAATTAAAATAAGTGTATAAATTCAGTATTTGCTCATGTGTATAAATTCGGTATGCAGTCCAAAATGTCATGGTCGTGTCAGGATGGTGCTTGTAATGTCTCAGGAGGGAATGAAGCTCAGGGCATCTGGCTTTGCTCAGGATCACCTTGCTGTCCTCTTATCCCCGTCAGACCTGATGTGTGCAGCCACTGAAAACCCGAAAGAAACAGAATGTTTTCAATTTCCAAATCATGAGTAAATACAGGCTCACACACAGCAGCACGTACAAGGCTTTCTGTGTAAGTGTTTCCTGGTCCTGCCACCCATCATTACTGCTTGAGTAACAGTCTGCCAGACAAGACATCCAACAACAGAGGGGTGCCTCTATAATCTGAGCTGTTCCATCTGATGCTTTGGCAGCTGAGCGCTGAGCTCTGGGTTCAAACTGATAAACAGCACGCTGATGTACAGTGGGAGAGATTTATCGCCACGGTGATGTGCTGCTCTAGAAACATCCCAGGAAGCTGCCGAAGTCACTGACCTTTTAGCCGAGTCAAACTGCCACAGATTGGCCGGAAACTGCCATTCATGCAACAGCTCTCTTTTCCTGTTAGGTGATGCCTATGAAATATTTCATCTCCACTGCAAATGAAGGGCCACCCTTAATGTACTCATGGATGAATGGATGAATGGATGAGCAACACTCAAGAATTACTTGAGGAGTGTTTCTGGTGTTCTCTACAGATGAGAACACTGACGATGGCTTTCTAAAAATCTCAGCATTTCCCTGAAGTTTAGCAGATTTTGCACAGCAGGTGAGCTAAAGTTCTGTCAGCTCTGGGTATTTCTTCACTCAGTCTTCACTGTGCTGGGTGTAACCTGACCTGCCCATGTCACTCTGAGACACCCTAATGTCACCTCAATCACGAATGCACTTTTGGTTGTCCTCTATCAAATACAGACATAAGAGATGATGCTTGTTAAATTACTTATCTGTGGAAAATGTAGTCATAGATGCTAGATGATTCACTAAAATATATTTTTTTACTGAAATTTTTTTAAACATTTTTACTGTGTATTTTGTTTAAACAATAAATGGTAAAAAGAAAATGTTTAAAAACAAAATATAATTATTTTTGTTAAACTGAAAAATCAGTTTCCTAATATATGTAAAGTTGTGAGATCTGGCCTATATACAAAACCAGATGGTGATTAAAGAAACAGTGATTATGTCTCTTGGGAAAAGAAAAGTCTTTATTTATTTATCTTATTTACTTTTACACAGACTGTATACTATAAATGGAAACAAAGTAGAGAAACCTGGCAGACAGTTCACTCAGAAACACCCAAGCATGACTCCTAGAAATATAGGCAGGGTAACCTACATTAACTCAGTCCAATTCTGCCCAGGTCATGATGACGAGTGCCAGCGCTCTGGACGGCGTTTAAAATGCCTTTGTGCTAAACCTTGTCATTCACTAGTTTTATCCTTTGGATGTTTTCATACCTTGTTTTCTCATCTTATTCAAAATTATACATTATTCAACATCATAAGCCTGCATTTACTTGCATGCTTGTGTGTAGCGGCCCCCTCCTCAACGCCTCCCTTCGGCTCCCTTCTCAACTTCTTCCCCTGGTTAGCCTGCTCCTTGTTTTATCTGCACCATTTTACTTGCACTTAAATTGGGAAATATACTTGCACTTATTTTTGCATTACTTCGGGACTGGGCAACACTGCAGGATTGTAAAAATCCCAAATAATCTTGAAAATGTGAGACACCCTGCATGTAATGGCAGATTTCATCAAAGATTTGTCCTTGTTCATTTTTCATTTATCAGGGTTCCCACACTACAATATTTCAATATTTGCCCTGAATGAAGCACCATGTGAGATTAGGCTCACACGAATCAGCCCTGAGCTGAGGGCCCTGCTCAAAGACCTCGTAAACAAACACAGCTTTAGATCATGAGCGGAGCTTTGCTTTGAGAACATCTGGGGACTACAGTGCAGGCTGGGTGTTGCATTAAATTCAGGCACCCCTCAAATCCATGTCCCCTTTAAGAAATGAAGTCCCCAGGCACGGTATGTTTACTGAACAGAAATCAGGACATGGACCTAAAGGAAGAGGTTCTTAAAAGGGTTTATGTGTCAACTTAGACCAGCAGGTATCCCACATTACATAACATAGAGAAATGGCTTAGATACTGTTACAAGAAAGGAGACCTGCATTAAAGCTTATGATTTATGCTAGTTGTGCTTCACCATGTTAGTCTAAAGGTAATGAGCTAGCAGTGTATATATAAACACTTAGTCAATATCTAAGACACTTAATCATGTTGTTTTCAAATTAGGAACTATACTTTTATAGCATTGTTGCATTGACAGCTTACATTCAGCTTGGATTTAACTGGTTAAAAGTCTTTCCTGTGTAATTACAACACCGCATATCACTTGAGAGAATCTCTCCACTGCACTACAATATTGAGTCAGACATTGAGCATGCTCAGCTTTAACAATTACAATGTGAGGTACATTTGTGAATGTGGGGCTATTGGAATGTGGGGGTATTGTAGGAGTAAAGGTTTGATTACTCACATCATGGCACAGGGTAATCTAAAATTAGCTTGAAATTGGGAAATCTCAGCAGATCATCAGCAGAAGTAAACTGACTTCAAAATTGGTTTGATTATCCTGTCATGGGGCCCTTATCCTAACATGTCATACATAAGATGAATTGATAACAGTAAATCACAGTCTGCATTATATTGCATATTCTTAGACTTCAGGCACCAATTACTGCTAACTCATACCTACACACACACAAACTCAGACATGATTTTCATTTTTCTTCTTACTCTAAATGTAGTGTCTCATCTGCTTCTACCAGTGTGTTATATGGAGGGGGTGCTTTCAGCAGATGTGTTTCTGTTAACATACGTGTATGCGGATAACTTTGATGAAAGTATTATATCAGGTTAAGTCATGTCTCATTTATACTTACATTAAATGTGGTCTATATGTTTCTGACCATCTCAAAATGTGGTTTGAGTGGCCGCATTGTAGTCCGATCACAGAGCATCCTGGTAGTTTTTACACATGGCTTTTCATATGGCTAAATGAAGTCAGAATGTGATCTGATCAAAACGCACATTAAAGTGTAAACAGCCTCACTGAGTCCAACTAAGTCAAACCAGTTTCTGGGAGGTTTAAATTCACCATGGTAACAACCCTCTCTGCACTAAAACAATGTAGATGAAAATGGCTTGTAGTTACTTTTATTAAAGGATGTTGTGTGCTTTTGGTAGACTTGCTTGATCGACCACTCTACTATACAAGCTTACACATACCGCCAAGAATTTGATGTTGAACAGTTTTTAAAGACTGTAGGATCAATGTAAGTACCTCCTTCCCCAGTTGGAGTATAATGAAATTGGACAATCAGTTCTTTGCAAAGGTAATTGAATTGCTAATACGTTGCAGTTCACGACCATACAGGAAAATGGATGGAAAAAAAATCAAGAGAGGAGGAAAAACATTTGTTAGATGGGATACGTGGTTAAAGACCATTTTTGGGAAACCTCTTTTGGAAAGTGACTGAAATATAATTTTTAAAAAAAAATATCAGCAGGTCTCACTGCAGGTTAGACTCATTTCAGTTAGGAATGCAGTGCAAACTTCAGCCTCAACCAGTCACAATGCAGTGCTGGGAAGAAATCGTCTTATTGGTTTGTAATGTCGTAACTGGTCAGGTCATGTCTCAGAGGTTTTTGGTGTTGATACTCCTATCTGGAAACAAGCCTTCAAATGGTGTTTTGGAACAGGCCATCCAGTAATGTGCAGTTATTTGTCTGGGATTAAAAACCCTGCCACCTGTTTGGAGCTCACTTCACAGCCCAGGATGATGGTCAGACCTGTGGACTCACTGTGTGTATCTGCAACAACATGCTGGAGGCAAGACCAGTCCTGATGAAGGCACTGTAGCCTACTGGGTAGGACTTTGGGGTAGGACTTTTGAATAACTTAGGGTAGCCTAGTGGGTTGGAGTTTTGAATCCCCGCTCTGCCATTCAGCCCCTCTTGGGCCCTTGAACAAAGCCCTTAACCCTCTTAGCTCCAGGGGGCGCTGTTCATTGGTTCATTTTGACACCAAGAGGCTGGGATATGTAAAGAATACATTTAGTTTGTATATGTGTATTTGTATAATTACAAAACAAAGATGTTCCATCTGGCCTAGATTAACTTCTAGGTGGATGAAATGCAGTGGATGAAGTTCTGTGTTGCTGATGGAGTCCAAACCAAATTTATGGTGGAGTTTGTTTGTTTGTTTGTTATGAGGGTGGTAATGCTGACTACTGTTCCAGTCAGCATATCAATCGACCCTTCATATTTTGATGAGTCACTGCAGAGTGTAATGGCACCAGGATCCTACGTTTGTTTACTCTGATGAACCAGGTGTGTTACTTACTAAAAGGATAATTATATGTGTTTAAGGCCTGTTTTCCAGACCCACTTTAATGATAAATGTAGATTAAAAATAACTTGATCTAGGGATAGTGATTGAGCCCTAATTCATACTTGTAATAAAAAAAACTTGCCACTGTCGTTCCAGTTCAGACCAAAACGAGGGTTAATCCTTGTCCAGGCAACCTCTCTGTAATGCTTTATGTAAAGTGTTGTGAGGATTAAACACCATTCAGTGTCCTTCTCAAGCCATCACAGCTTCTTAATACTGAAATACATTCATCTGTAGAAGTGGAGGTAAAGCAGTTTTTTTACTTGCACTTCTGTGTGTTAATTAAAATGTGTGTCAGTTAAATCTGTGCATGTATAATAGGAGCAAATTCAATTCTTAGCTAACTGGATAAAATGGAATGAGTCACCCTGTTCCCTGTAGAGTTTCACTCGGTAACACCATACCTGTTGATTTGTCTTGTCTTTGCCAGCCACCAGTGGGAAAACGGGGCAGTACAGAGCTGACATGTACTGGGCAGGAAAATCCACAAATCTTAACGCGGTTAAGAGTTTGGTTATTAAGAGTCTAAATGTCTGCTTGACTGTAATCTAAGTAATTTATAATCTGACTAAAATTTTAATAATCCGTAATTTGAGTAAAATCTGAATCATCTGTAACCTGACACATTGTGTTTTTATCCAGCCACTTAGCCAACAATGTAACAGCCTTCAAATAAAATAAAACGTATCAAAACTTACCCTGTAGCTAAAGCATTGGGTTCAAAAGATTCTCATGATTTCTAGACAGAAGGAAAAAGAGTTTGAGGTCTTGGTTTTCTGTGTTAGTGGCGTAGCGCCTGTCGTTCTCTCCTAGGATTCTGTGTCTCACCACCAGCATTGAAAGGAAGGAGAGAGATGGACAGCTCCCAGATTCTCCCCCACATCTTCCTCGTTTTTAGAAACTCCTGATTTTTCTTGCTGATTCGCAGTTGGGACCGTGTCATTCCCATATCTCCACCTGCCTCTTGGCCTCTCTCCTGTTCTCCCCGGCTGTTTTGCTCCTTTGCTTACTCTCACTGCCTCTTCTCCCGGTTTTCTTTTCATGTTAGGTAAAGGCCGCTCACACAGGATGGATGTTTGCCCTGCCAGGCGACAGTATTGAACCCAGAGTAGCCTGCATTTTTCCTTAATAATGCTGAAAATGCTACAGGACCATGATACAATATGCTCATTCAGCTCCTCCACATGGGTTTTTTCTCCTCCATGACTGAACTTCTCAGCCAGGTGTGAAGCTCTTCAGGAGCTTTGTCAGGTGTGTTCGATCAGGGAAGCACAGAACTGCCCAGAGCATATCACCAGCAAACACAAACCTGGCAGCAGAAGAGCGAAACTCTCCCTATGTGGTCTTGGTGTGAGCGATTTCGTCTTTATGTGCTGTTTGTTGTAATCAGACTAATTTGTTAGATCATGGAGGGAGGGAGGGAGCTAACGTACCTATGGCACCTTGTGAGGGCTTTGAAATCCAACTGTAATATGCCTGTAATCTAACTGTAATCTACCTGTAATCTACCTATCCAGGAAAAGCGCCACATTTACAGGAGCTCCTTGGTACTCTTACTGAATTTATCTGTTTCTGTTTTGTTTGGTTTTAAATGAATTGTTCTTGTCAGCATCAACTTACAACAAATTTACTTTCTTCATCTACACAATTGAGTTTAGAAACAAAACAATAGCAATGGTATTACATTAGAATGCATTACTAATGCTGTGATATTACACTGTAAAATATGTAATTTGAAGGTACATATTTACATATTTATTGGACGAACCATTAGTAGGAATTCAGATATTTTATAGTTTCCTAGTTTCAAATCCAGAATGATCTGAAATTGCAGAAGCAATGCAGCATAAACTGTCATTGCTACTTCAGCGTGTGTGTGTGTGTGTGTGTGTGTGTATGTGTGTGTATGTATGTATGTATGTATGTATGTATATATATGTGTGTGTGTGTGTGTGTGTGTGTGTGTGTACATGCATGCAGATTGCAGATCTGGAGACACTGAAACAGTCATCCCGGTTGGTTCATTATTGTGCCACGCCGCTGCTCTTTGACCCCGTGTTCAGGAAGGAGCTGGTAGACCAGCCACAAATGAAGGTCTCACTCCCCCCTCTGTACTCTACTCCATCTCCTCTGTAGACCCCCCCAGCCCCATCTCCCC
>JAOXYF010000018.1:1153507-1169806 GCA_028565775.1 Sternarchorhynchus goeldii | reverse complement strand
TGCTCCTCCATCCTGGTCAGCTGCTCCCCTCACCTCTGGCTGAGTGCCACTCTTATTCTCCATAGTTACTAGTCTCCATAGTTACTCCTCTCCACACAGCTACATCAGCTGAGCTGTTTGATTGGGTTTCTCTCCCTCTCTCTCCCTCTGTCTCTCATGCTTAACCTCTCTCTCCTCAGCACTCTCTTTCTTCTGCACACTATCACTCCTCTGCACACTCTATCTCCCCCACACCCTCTCTCACCTGCATACACTCTCTCTCCTCTGCACACTTTCTCTCCTCTGCACACTCTCTCCTCCCCTCACACACACTCTCTTTCTCCCTCTCTCTCAGAAGCGGCATCGCTCCAGTGACTCCTCGGCCTCTTCGGGTCGGGACCGCAGCTACAGCACTGACTCGGCTGAGCTGCGTCCTGTGCGTCTGCGGGAGGAACCCTGGCTGCAGGACATCTGCAGCACCTTCATGCAGCAGTATGTGCAGTACCTGCAGAGCATGGGCTTCATCCTGGTCCAGACCCGCCCACAGTCTCCCGCCCGCAGGTGTGCAGAACACATACACACTCACACACTGACACAGGCATGCACACACACACAAACACACACACACACACACGCTCAGACACATATGCACATAAACAGTCTGAATAAACCACACAGTCCCGATCAGCCAGTCATCACAGCTCAATTTCCACTGTTGAATCACCACTTACGGTCTACTCTCTACACCACACCACATTCCTTCGAAATCCAGATCACACACACACACGCACACACTCCTTTGATCTCCACAGCAGAAATGCATTACTAACACATACACATACTCTTTTCACTTCTAGTGGGTGAATGTCTGCTTTATCAGTGTGCTGGAGGCATGTCAAAGTAAATTTGAATATTTGTCAAATTCAGTGAATGATGCTCCATATAGAAAATGTTCTTTGAGATGTTTAAGGTGTGAAGTGGTTGTTGGATCTGGTGGGACTGTCCACTGTCTCCTGTTGGCAAGGGTTACATACAAACAAAGCAAACAAAACTATGAAGGGCTGAAAAAGTGGAGAAATTCTCCCTGCTGCTCATGTTTTGCTTTGAGTTTCTCCCAGATGACTGTTTGTGTCAGAGTGCATGAGACAGAGAGAGAGAGCGAGAGAAAGAGAGAGGGCGAGAGAGAGTGTGTGTGTGTGTGTGTGTGTGTGTGTAACATAAAGATGGTGGACACACTTCAGATGGTGAATGCCTTTGGCTCAAACAGTGTGATTCACTTTGACCACCATAATGAGGCCATATTGCTCACAGTCAACAGCCTAGAAGCACTGACATACTCTATCTGTCTCTCTCTCTCTCTCTATTTCTCTCCCTCCCTCTTTATTTCTGTCTTTCTCTCCTTCTCGCTCTCTCGCTCCCCTCTCTCTATTCCCCCCTCTCTTCCTCTGCTCATTCTCTCATCCATCCCCCCACCCCCCCAAACTCTCTGTGTGCAGTATTGCTCGTGCACGTGCAGTCTTGCTGAGTTCCCTCTCCAGTGAGGGCAGATCGTCCTTCTCTTCTTTTTCCTGTAACAAGCAGAAGAGTGAGGACAGCCCAAAGGTACTATCCTCCTGCTCCCACATGTTCTCAGAGATGTGCATGTGCACACACAGTCTGCTTTCACTGCTGAGCTTTAGATATGCCCTACTCTCAGTCACGTACACACATGCACATGCGCTAGGGCACACAAAGAAAGCACTGGAGGATTTCTTGGTATATTTAATTTTGAAAATATTTTATTTTGGTATAATTTTGGTATATTTAAATTTGAAAAACCCTTTACCCTGATAAACTATCACAAACAAAGCTCACACTCACACACACACACAGACACACACACAGACACAGACACACACACACACACAAACCGCCACACAAGTGATGCTCAGGTCCTGGTGGGCTTTTATTTCACCTGCTCCAGTACATCGGCTAATTATCTCATCAGCTAATTATCTATTAGCTAATTAACAAGTTTACCAGCCAACAGAAACACTCATCTTGTGGCAGTCAAACAGGATTCAAGCATGAAGACCATGTGGAAGTGTTTCTGTCTTTACAGCAGAGCAGTGGATCAGGCACCACAGCGTACCACCTCCAGAGGGCGCTGCCAGGAGGCATCATGCTGATGGAGCTGGCTTTCCAGGTATGAGCTCCTTGACCCACCTCCCCACCCCGCCTGAGGTTTAGCTTGGCGCTGGTGTGGGAGTGCCGTGGAGAGTGAGGAGGGTGTTTATGGTAGGATGAGTCTCTCTCTGCTGTTTATGGGGATTAATATTTCAGCACAGAATCGACTGATAGGGAGGCAACTCCACACCCCATTTGATCCTCGATCTATCCTGGTTAATGTTTTCTCTGCTTTCGCTCTCAATCTCACTTGTAACCTTGTAAGCCATCAAAAATAAACTGTTTCAGCTAAACTGTTCAGCTTAATTTTGCTGCCAATGTGCGTTTTCACTTCTGCTCTGTTCTCGGGTTAATGATGTCCAGTTGGCCTTGAATTTGTAATTTAATTAGTATAAATTCTAACTTGATTTGTGGCTATTGTATATTGTATATTTGGTAGTACATTGCTAACATTGTTACATTAAAAATGAGTTACATCTCCCTCTCTCTCTCTCTCTCTCTCTCTCTCTCACACACACACACTGACCCTCTCTGTCTCTCTCTCTCTCTCTCTCACACACACACACACACACACACTGACCCTCTCTGTCTCCTTCTGTCTCTCATCTTTTCCTCCTTGCTCTCTTTCTTTTTCTCCCCTCGTTTTCTCTCTGCAGGGTTTTTACTTCTGTGTGAAGCAGTATGCACTCGAGTGCTCTCGTATTCCCATGGGACAGACTGTTAACTCGCAGGTAACCCTGTGTGTGTGTGTGTGTGTGAGAGAGAGAAAGAGAGTAAGGGAGAGCTCTGTGTATGTGTGTGCGCACGTGTGTGTGTGTGTGTGTGTGTGTGTGGGAGAGAGAGAGAGGTCCATATTTATTTTTTCATCTTCTCTTAATGAAGCCATGCTTGGGCTCTCTCTCTGTGTCTCTCTGTATCTCTCTCTCTCTGTATCTCTCTCTCTGTCTGTCTCATTGTCGCTCTCATGCTTTGGGTGGAGGGGTCCAGGTTATCTCTAAATGAGGAGCAATTAGGTGTAAATATTTGTAAATGCTGCTGTGTTTACCAAAAGCATCTCCAGATGTTTGGGTGGGGGTGTGGGGCTTGTTCCCCCCTCCTCTTCTGCTCTTTAAGGCTGGTAACCCCCAGAACGTCCCACACGGTCACAGCTGTTCAGAGGGAGCGTTTAAACCCTGGGAGTGTTACTTGTGCGTGCTCTGGTGTGTCGCTGCAGTGTGCTGTGTTCATCTGAAAAGGGCCCTCATGCAGGGACGTTAATCCCACCGCCAGCCGCTCTGCTCTGGGGATTAAAATTACAGGGTTTATTATGATCAGTGTCGATAATGATTACAAAAGACCCTGGTAATTTGGAATGTTTACTCTCTAGATGTTTCACCTTGTTAGTCATGTGTGAATGTGCAAAAAATTAATGACATTCCAATTATGAGTAAAAACATCATCAGTGTTGATAATAATTACCACTGGCAGCAATAATTACGCAGAATGCCAGGGATTTTAATCCTGTGTAAATAGAATTTTAGGGCCCAAGAATAATGTGTTAGGTGGGAGTGGCACAGACAGCAAAACTGTTGGGCCACCATAGATGTTGTCAGTGGAAGAAGCAGTCAAGGTAATGTCATTGCCAGGCCACGTCCAATGTTAGCGTCTGATCTTATGCATGGTCTTTAGCCTGATTGGACCCAAATTACCACAGACGCAGTCCACAGTCTTGAGGAAGCTGTTATAAGTCCAAATGAATGGTCAGTTCCATGGTAAAGGCCATGGTTTTGGAGCAGAAAAAATCAGCAGAAACACACAAGCTGACAGGTGTGGTGGTCAGGTTACTTTTGGCTACGTGCTGTATGCAAATAAACATTTACAGGTAAATGTGTTATACTTCATTGAATCTTGACAAGAAATTTGGGTTATTCAAAAGCAGAAGGTCTAGTATAGTACTGACACATGACACACACACACACACACACACACACACACACACACACACACACACACACACACACACAAACGGTGCAAAAACACAAGTACAAATCTTAAAGTGCCCTAGACAACCAAGGTGGAAAACATCAGACAAAACACAAAATGAATTAAGCAATGTGCTTATAAATAACAGCCAAGGTCAAAAAAACGTAGACAAGAGACATGAGTAGAAGATAAAGTACTGGACTATGGGGATCACATTATAAATGAAGTAAAGATAAGAACAGTTATACAACAGTTTCTCTGAGCCCTTGCGCCAGGAGGAATTGAGAGAACTCAGAGGTCAGAGGTGGAAGCAAGTGTTTATTCATGTGTGAGACACGCAGCACGGACCTGTAGATTTCTGGAGGACTTAAGTTCCCAGCATGCATAGGGATAGGAGGGAGGGGTGGTCCAGCCCCACTCTGACATGTAGACTCTCATTGGCTGTCATGCTCACTGTGTCCTGGAAATGTCCTGTGTCTTTTGCTGTGCATATTAGTGCAGACTGGTGTGTGTGGTTGTGTGTGTGTGTCTGCTTTGAAACTGACCTTTAAACTTCTCTGTTTCATTCTTTCTCTTTGTACATCTGTTTGTGTGTAGGTGTGTACTTGTGTGTTTGCGTGAGTGTGCCCATTTTTCTTGAGATTGCATGTTGTGTGTGCATGCGTACATACATACTTGTGTGTGCACATGTATGTGCATGAGTGCATGTGTGCATACATGAGTGCGTGTGTGTAAGTGTGTGTGCGTATGTGCGAAAGTGTGTGTGGGTATGCTTGTGTGTGTGTGTGTCCGCGCGCGTGCTTGTGTATGTATGTGTGTGTGTGTGTGTGTGTGTGTGTGTGTGTGTGTGTGTGTCCAGTCCCATCTCATCCTCTCTCTCCATCAGGACCCTGTCCCCACTCAGCCTCGTAGCAGGCTGCTCCACCAGGCCTCCTCAGACTCTGCGGTATGTCCCAGCATCCTTTGGGGCGGGCTCAGGCTCGTGTCCCACCAATCAGGCTTCAGTCTTTCCCCTCATTCTGCTCCTACACAGTGACTTGCACTTTTCCTTTGCCTGCTGCCCATTCCTGTCCCCTTGCGAATGTTTCACATGGCTTTGGAACAAAATTCTTTAGCTGGAACAAGCTTCTTTAGCTGCTGTAATTGTACTTACCTGTTACGTGCCTCCTGGACTTGGAACCTTGGTTTAGGTGCGGTTCTATTTTCTCTACGGTTGCCATGTTTCCTGGGAGACGTACAGCAGTGTTGGGATGTGGCGTAAAATGAAGTGTCCTAACAGCTATTGTTTTTCCTGCTGAAATGATTGTGTGCGATGGCTTGCAGTGAAGCTTCATCCTGGTCCATGTGCTGCTGTGGGTTTTGTCTAATGATGTTTTGAATGGAGAGAAAAGCACAAAGAGCTGTTATAACCTTTCACTCATAGCCCTGTGAGGAAGAGGATGGTGGTGATGATGGTAACAACACTTTCCAGCTTCTCAGCCTCTCCCCTTCTGTACTTAGCCTTTATTTTAGCTCTTTCCCCCTGATTCCCTGCCCTTAATTTAAAAAATATTTCTTCTTCTTCTTAAAATAAACGAATCAATCACCCTGGGGTAGTTCTGTATCAGAGCTGCTCCACTTGATCACGGCAGAATCCGCTTCACAAAGCAAAAAGATCAAAAGCTTCATCCTGCCGTTGCAGCTTTGACATGCCTGAGGTGTGTGAGGTGTGTGTTGAGGCTGAAGGAAAATCTCTTTGACAGGTTAGAAGTAGGTGTGTTGTGGGAATGGAGTGAGGAGTTTGCTTCGCTCAGTTTTTAATTGGGCTCTGTGTGATCTCGGGGAGTAGAGGAGGAACTGAAGGCTTGATCATTGGGGTAAGGCCTATGTGTTTCCTGATTAGCCTCAGATGTTCAACCATTCTCTCAACAAACCGGACAGACGCTGTTGTCTTTCATCATTCTGAACTGGCCAGAAGTGGACCACCACTGGAGGGCTCGGAAAGTTGGATGTGGGGGAAAAACGTTGTTTTGCTTACACACACATACAAACTACTACCACTCCATTTGAATGTCTTGTAATTATTCCTCTTCAGTCATTTGCATTTGCCATCAGTGTTTTTGTAAGCCATGCTTTGATGTTGGATTAAATGAAATGAGATGCAATTATTAAGCTGATTGGTATCAGAAGCTCTTAAAGTCGTTCCTAAAAGCTGACTTGGCAAAGATGGGTGAGCTGTTAGTGCTGAAATTGAACCAGGCTGGTTTTGGGGCATTTGGTACTTCATGGTGAGATGAAACCAGGTTCATACTGTGGTCACAGTTACAGTATACAGCCTGTAGGGGGCTCTGCACAAGAGTGCATGTGCTCTAGACTGGGAAACCATATTGGCTCCTGGTGATCTACCACCTTGCAGAGCCTAGTCACAACATGCTTTGGGTACTGGGGTCCTGCAGACATTCACACTCAGGTGACGTGCAGTGCTGTGTGTCAGGTAGGGAGGCGTCAACTATTTGATGACATCAGGAACAATGATTAAAAAAAATTCATAAAATTTATTTGTATAGACATGTTACGCTGATGTGTTGCTAGCAGCGCCGGCACTGAGAGCAGAAAAAAAAACGCTTTGGAACATCTGTGGAAAGTGGTGATTCAGGACAAAGGTGATGTACAGCACAGGATCTCTGGCACAAGAGCACAGCAGTGATGGACACTAGAAGAGAAAGCCCCAGGTGAAGCAGCATAGATCTTTATGGCACTGAGGGAAAACCCCAAGCTTTGTAATTCTGCATTATAATGAAAACAACTCATTTTTGAGTTGTTGCTGATGCTGGGATCCTCCAGCTTTTATCTTGAAATTTTCACTGCAGTTATGATGTACAAGTTTTGTCAAAAACATTTTCTTGCTCGAGGGTTGTGTTATGAATTTTTTTTTTTCTCTCATTTGTAATTGTTCAGGTAGTGCTCCCAGGCTCTGAGACCAATGATCTGAGTTAGTTTGTTTTCTCCTGCCAGGTCAGCGTCCTAAGGCATGTGCATGTGTGAGAATGGTCCCTGCATCTCCAAGATAGAATTTCTTCTTCTGTTGTTTGTGTTCCATCTTACAGAGTATCTTCTGATTATCCAATGAGTATTCACTGGTCATAGAGCATTCTCTTGAGTATTCTCTAGTCTCTAGTATTCTCTGAATATCCTTTTGTTATTGAGTATTCTCTGAGTATTAGAGTATCCACAGAATATTTTCTGTAATAGAGTATCCTCTGAATATACTGTGGTTATAGAGTATTCACTTGTCATAGATTATCCTCTGGTTGGCAAAAAACAGAAGAAAATGATGGTAGAAGGCTAACTAGACTGGGACAAATGTGTTTGCATATGTGATTAATAGCATAAATATTCATATTTCCCTAAGTGAGCTTTGCACAAGACGGTAACCAAACCATGCTGGTGATAAATTTGTGCATTTTCCTTTCCTATCTTTCTTGCATTCTTGGAAAAAAAAATCAGGTCAATCAATTAATCCAAGTATTAATCATCAGATGAATCGTTTGTGAAAGCCGTTGTTAGTGGCATCCATAGTGAGCGCAGGTGTGTGTGTGTGTGTGTGTGTGTATGTGTGTGGTTCTACCTGTCCTACAGCTGTCCATGCTGTTCACCGAGGAGTGTAAGTCATAGTGACCTCAGGTGTGTGTGTGTGTGTATGTGTGTGTGTGTGCGCGTGTGCCTCTTCCTGTCCTACAGCTGTCCATGCTGTTCACAGAGGAGTGTGATAAGGTGCAGGACCTGATGCATGTCCACTCCTTCAGCTATGACTTCCACCTGCGTGTGGTGCACCAGTACTTGGTAGGTTGCCACCTCACCCTGCGCCAGGGATACCAGCTCACCAGTTTCCTAGAAGACTTCATTTCCCATCATCCCGACATCCCCAAGTTTGGCCACAACCACGTCTTCCAAGGTAGGACTACAATACCAGGTTCATAACAGGAAAAAACCCCACAATTCCCACTTTAGTCCAGAAGCACACAGTGCGTATTCTTGGTGCTTCTGTGAGCCCCATGAAGCAGCTCTATTTTTTTTCCAGATCATGTAAGTCTCTTGAAATGCTCTTGCCTCCCCTGCTCACAGGTGTGGCTCTATAAATCCCAGGGTTACTAGCAAAGCCTTCAGCATCCTTTGGCTTCTCGTTTCCTAAATTCCTGACCAGAGAGTGAACACTAGTGGAATTGTGTTTTATTTGAAAAACACCTGTTGCAGAATTTTTGTCAACACAAGAGCGTTAATTCAAGGTTTTGAGTGGAAATAAGGCTACACTCTAGATGAGTAGTTCACCAGGCCCTCAGGATACAATTAGTCTTTACCTTCTGTGCAAATATTTACTAATTTCCCCATTCGGTTTTCAATTTAGCTTTTCTGTTATACAGCTGCAACACGTTCTGCTTCTTAGCTCGAAGCATATTTGGTCAGCATTCAAGATGCTGTGTTTATGTGTGTGTGTGTGTGTGTGTGTGTGTAGGGAGTTTCTCCATTTCAACAGGGATGATAACTGCACACCAGCTATACAACTACATCACCGATCATGCTGGTACATATGGCATGAAGCCTCTCCGTATGTCCAAGGCCGCAGTGACCACCGAAAGCAGGAAGGGGGCGCCGAGCAGCGATCTGCACGAGTATGCTCTAGTCGCACTGTGGAACAGGTAAGGCCTTCTGACCTTGTGTGACTGTGGGCTGACCAGGCAGCACGCTTCAGTAGTTTAGGTCCAGTCCCGTTCTTCTGTAGTTTAGGTCCAGTCCCGTTCTTCTGTAGTTTAGGTCCAGTCCCGTTCTTCAGTAGTTTAGGTCCAGTGTAGTCCTTCTGTAGTGTATTTCTTCTAAATGGAATCCTGGAGCTGAGTGAGATGAATCTACTATGGGCTGAATGTCCATTCTGGAAAGGTTTCTGTCCGATGGCTTTTCTAAGTGATGTATTTCACTTTCAAGAGAAGTCCGCCACATTCCCTGGATATTAAAGTTGTATATTTACATAATTTGTTGTGCCTTGTGTCTATTGGTCATATTTAAAAACAAGACTACAAGCTGATTGGCTACGAGCTGATTACCTGATAATACAAATGCCAACCTGTTCTCATCATCGCTAAACAAATTGAGTATTAAATAATAATCTGAAAATCACTAGTTTTGAAGCAAGCAAGCATTTGCTGTTGTCGGTCTTTGTTCCCTAGCCAAAGAAAAATACAAACCCTATAAATCCCTTCTGTATTTCTGCACTATACAGTATGTTTGATGCCTTTCCTGCCCCTCTCTCTCTCTCTCTCTCTACTGTGCCTGCTTCATGTACTTCAGTTCAGGTGCATATAAGGATCCGGAAGGACTGCGTCACCATGACGACTTCGATGTGTCCCTGGTGGTGTGTCACAATGCAGCTCCGTTCGAGGAGCAATCTGAAGGAGAGAGACACCTGCTGAGGTATACATGGTATACAGAGAGAGAGATGGACAGAAAAAGAGAGAGGGAGGGAGAGAAAGGGAGAGAGAGACCTGCTAAGGTTGAGAGAGAAAGAGAGAGCGATGGACAGAGAGAGACAGACAGAAAGAGAGAGAGGGAGAGAGACACCTGCTGAGGTAGAGAGAGAGTCAGACAGACAGTGAGAGAGAGAGAGAGAGTGAGAGTGACCCGAGTTATACACAGCATAGAGATAGAGAGAGGGAGGGAGGGAGAGAGAGAAACAGAGAGACCTGCTAAGGTATACATAGCAGATGGAGAGAGGGAGAGAGAGACACACAGAGACAGATGGAGGGAGTGAGAGGAAGGGGATGAAGGGATGAATGACAGAAGAGTCTAGGAAACTTGTACAGCTGTGGCTGCTTGTCATTAGAACAGTAGTGATGTGGCAACTTTCATTCATGAAGCTTATCGAGAGAGCGAGCGTGAGATTACAGCATTGTTCACAGCACTTCCATAAATTCCATTTTCTCCAGAGCTGATAACAGAACAGTTTACATCAGACCTTATCAGTACTCCAGGTTTTACTAATTTATAATGGTTCCTGGTTATAACGGCTTTCAGAGTGCATACTAATGTACAGCAAGATCAAATTATTTGACTGCTGTAGGCTTTATGTATATTTAATGAAGGGCAGTGATTTTACGTGTGTTCGTGTATGCGTGTGTTCATGTGTGCGTGCCTGTGCACGTGTGCATACCTTTGCTGGTCATGTGTGTGTGTGTGTGTGTGTACAGGCTTCGTTACTATGTAATCATGACCAGTCAGAGAGAGCTCTTCCCTCGTCTTACGGCCGACATGCGGCGCTTCAAGAAACTCCCTCACATCTACCGCGACCCCAGTGACCTCAATGGGCGTGTCCCACTGGAGCGGGCGGAGCCAGGAAGCGTTGGAGGACGGGACCCTGAACCTGACCTCTGGGAAGAGACGACCTCCCCGTTGACACCTGCGACCAGCCCCGAACCCGACCTTGGCGAGCAGGCGGGACTTGGGGAAGGGGGCGGGGACTCTCCAGGCCTGTTCTACCCACCCCCTCTCTTCCCTTTGCTGAACTCGGAGGTGATGTCAGCGCGCAGGCAGATCCAGAGCAGCGTGGAGCAGGCTATGGGCCACTGTCGCAGGGATAACCTGTGGAGGAGGCTCTTCCACGGCGAGCACCTGGACAGGCTGAAGCTGAGCAAGCTGACCTTCGCAGAGCTGGAGGAGCTCCTGAACGCCGTACACAGCAAGTCCATTGGCGAGATCGACCCACAGCTGGTACTGATCCACAACATGCACATCCATTGCCTCCATCTCCGCATTCACTTACCCTGTGTAGCCCACTTTCTTACTGGTCTCTCTTGTACATGCACACGTATACACACACACACACACACACACACACACACACACACACACACACACTCTCTCACTGACACTCTTACTCACACAAGTGCAACAGACTGTGTTGAGAAATCAGTTTTTAGAAACCTAGAAAATTGCAAGGTTCCACTGTCTCATCTCAGCACGCTGTGAAACACACCACCCACGCACGCGCGCACACACACACACACACACACACACACACACACACGCACACACACACGCACACTGACAGACAGGCAGCGCTAACTGCCGTTTTGTGACTATAGAATGACAGTAGTGGTAGCAATAACACGACACTGCAGGGGAGAAACACCACTCTCACTCACACACACACACACACACACAGACACGTACATTACACTCATCAGCACAGGGCACTACCCATTCAGCTACACAGAGACAGGAACTCAGCCCCTTTAACAGCGCAGTAATATCACAGCAGGGATCCTTTTTATATTTTATCCAGCTTCTGCTTACACTCCAACACTTAGGCCTAATAGAACAAAAGCACACTTTCCACGGCCTCCAGGCTGCACGTCTGCGTATTTGGGAGAGAATTAAATGGGCTAAACATGTCCCCACTGCCGTAGGTCACAGAGTTTCCTTATTGGTGATGTATCTTACTTCGAGAGCCCAATCATCCTATTATTCCATTACACTGTTTCAAGCACGTCGCGCCTGTAAAGCGTCTGAGCAGCTCAGAGGTTTGAAACTGATGAAAGTGCATTATTTTATTTATCAGTATTTTTTAGTTATTTTTTTGCGGCACATATGCCTGAGCTAGCAAACATCATACTGAGCATTAGAGAGACTGTCCAGCGCCCCCCTATGAAACCGACATCCTGCCGCCCACCCACACACACACACACACACACACACACACACACACACATCAACTCACAAATCCCGTAACTGCTGCCACCGTTTTTGTAAACTTCACTCGTGTTTCCGAAAGGCTTTGTGCACTAGTGCTCTGCCGTTAGCATCAGGTGAAGTGTCTAGCCCTCTCTCCAGCTCCTCCTCGTCGTCTTACATTTGCCCCACAGCTCTGATTCTCCACGGAGCGCAGTCTCTCCTAACCTGCATACAAATGCCTTTTGATTTCCCCGCCCCCACTTGCAGCCAGCACAGCTGAACACACCGCTTCTGCTTCCCTCGCGAAATCTGAGCGCCAAGTCAACGTCGCCGCTAATCTGTTCGTTTGGATGCTGTACGCTGCTGTCGAGTGACGGCGGATTCCCAGGGGAAGGATACATGTAGCCTCCGGAGGTGCTTCTGCACATATGTGATAGTGGATCAGGGGCAGAAGTGGCTGCGAATTGGATTTCTTTTAAAAGAAATTAAATTTGGGTCACATCTACATTGTACAAATCATTCCACTTAATGATTCTGTATTCTTGCTGGGGTGTCTCTTTCAGTGATTTTTCATAATCAAATGAATTTTGTGTGTGTCTTGGTGTCAAAGTAAGTATATATTTATGTAGTCAGACTGTGTGGCCACACTTTACCCCAGAGCCTCTAACCCTTTTTAAACACTTCAAAGACTCCCCAAGACCGTGGCAAATCGCCAAAATAGCATTCGCTGAAATGAGCCTTAGCAAACAGGCGGTGCAGATTCAGCTCTCCTCATTTATTCCAGTGTCCAGTACCCTTAACATGCTGAACTCCGTTCCCCACCATCCGTTTCCTAAACTTCAAACCGGCATGAAATGTATGCAATGATAGAGCAATGGCCCTGACTTAATGATTTCTGTCGTTTGTGTTGATAGGACTGTTTCCTGACCATGAGTCCTGCCTGGTACCAGAGTCTGATTAAAGTACTCCTGTCCCGTTTCACGCAGAGCTGCAGGCACTTTGTGGATGATGGTGGCATTCAGTACTTGGTAAGGATTCTGCAGAATGAACTGCACATTGGTGGGGTTGGGTTTCTATGTGTTCTCCTCCTTCAAAGACTTTGGTCCTGAAGCGGACAGCACCCAGAGCAGTCCGACAGAAACATTCACCTCCAGTAGTCCATGTCACCCAACAACAATGTGCTGTTCTTGCTCTTTGGCTCGAATGAATCATTTGCAGCAGGACCTTTGACAGGAACACCACAGTCTCTTTTCAGAGACATTTTAGGAGAGCAGCTCCTTCATAAATGTACTCTTTAATTACAAACCCCTTGTTACTTTTTGATTTTGAAAAGAACATATATCTTCCTATGAAAAAAGTCTTCGCTGAATGCTTCGAGTCACCTTGAAGTCCCCAAAATTAAACTTAGCTTGGCATTAATATATTATAGTTACAGCTTATTATGGTTACTTTCAGCAAAAGGAGATTACTGAAGGTAAAAGGGGGAAACTCTATTCAGCAGTTCGAGACCTTTGTGGTTTGCAGTGAACTTGTATGTGGTGTTAAAATGTTTAAGTCTCGGTGGGGATTAAATGAATTTTATGGGGAATAATCGTTGGCTCCTCTGAAGTGTCAGGAGGTTGCTCTCTGCTTAATTCTGTAAATGAGGGACTTGAGATCAAAAGGGGGCGCTTGCACTTTTGGAGGTTTGCCCATGCTGATGCAGTGAAAGCACTTGGCTCACATGGTCTGTAATTTGTTCCTCTATACATTCAAAACAAAAGTCCCCTCTGTCAGGGTCTGTGCTAAAAAGGTGTTATTAAACATCTCAACTCCAGCTGACATTAAATGGATCATGCAGACTGGAGTTAAGATTTAAACATGAAAAGGAAAGTTGGCAAAGAAATTACAACATTCTGAATGTCATTAACTTTTATTTTATTCTTTTCTTTTTTTAAAGGCTGTCCTTAACCAGAAGTTCACAGACTGCTTTGTGCTGGTCTTCCTGGATGCCCAGGCAGGAAAAACGGTGAGCCATTGTATTCTTGTATCCTTATCATGGCCTGAATCTCGCCGATAACATTCATCTTCGTGTGTAAAAGCAACCGGGCGCCATTGTACCATACAAATGTGCCTTTCCTTCTTCTCCCCAGAGTCTTAAGGTTGTTTTCAGGGAACCGTTGCCATCCCAACCGCAACCTAGCAACAGCCCCCCACCCCAACTGGTTTCCATGTACCACCATTTGGAGTCAGTGATCAACACCGCTTGTTACAACCTCTGGACAGGTCTACTGTAGCGCTGCACACAGCAGGAGATGCGGCGATGGACACAGGAACACGTAAAAAAAAAAAAAAAAAAAATTGTATGTTGCTGTTTGAGGCTAAATGTGTGTGTACCTTGATATGAAGGCAAGCTCTCAGAGGTGTGCTGGACATTTGAAGCTTTTCTGCCACAACTGGAGGCTAAGAGGCTTGTTGCCGTGGTTGTTATTGGACATGTATCTCAACATTCTAAGGTTGGCTCTAGAGTGTTCCAGAATAAGAACTGACATGTCAAATGAACCAGCGTGAATGCTGAAGAACATTCTAGAAGCTTACCAACACCTACACACAGGCACAGTCCTCTTGCACAGTGTTTGGGTGTACTAAAGTTTGTTGGTTAATGTCAGGTCAGTGTGTCAGAGGCTTAAGAGGGCGTTTAACTCCAAAACGCACCCAGTGCAGTCCGAGAGGAGATCTACCTCACAGCAAAGGACCTGAGCGTTGGCCGGAGCATTTCCCCATTTGTGAAATTTACAGTGACTGCATTTCACACGTCTACTAGGTTCCTTGGCCATCCGTTGGTCAAGTGACTTTGCTGGTTTGCCAAAGCCATACCCTCTTCAGCTCTGGGTTCATTAGGATGTTGTTTTTGTTTTGCTGGCTTCTCTTTCCTCTTTAATTGGCTGATGACCTTAGTGGGTGTTCCACTCCTAATACTGAACCGGAGTTCAGCTTGTTGCAAGGGAGGAGTGACCTCTGATCAGGCGAGAAAGAAAGAGAGAAAGCAAGCACGAGCACCTCTGACATTGCCATTTACTCAACGAATCATTCAGGTCCGCTGTTATCTGACGCACACGTTGACATGATAACTTGGTCACATGGTGCTTGTGTATGTGTGTGCATGTGTGTGTGTATGTGTAAGAGAGACAGAGAGAGAGAGAACTACTGAAGTTTCTAAAGTTGGGTGATCGCTTATTTTTCGTCTGCCCCCACTGGTATTTTGCGTGAAGTAATTTACACTTACTGCCATAATCTTAAACCCAGAAGTGCCTATAATTTTTTTTTTAGGATGCAGTCAGAGCTTAGTTATTGTTTAATTGACATTGTTAGAGAAGAATCTTTGAAAATCACATTTGTGTGGTGATCTGCAAAGGTAGTGTAATGAAGACTCTCATCTCAGTTTACAGACAGGAGAGCGCGAAAATGTCTACCCATAGCGTCACCCACACCCACACCAAACACCCAGCACCAGTACACACACACTTTTCACAGGTGCATAGAGACGTGGCTGCATCTCCTTGAGGCTTGGCTGTAGCCTTAAATTTGTGTGTATTTCACTGAAAGAAACCAAATATTTATGGGCCATTTTGAGCTCTTTGATTCAAAGCGACTGTACTGTTGAGTGAGACAATGTGTTTTCTTTGTGAAATAAAGGACACTGGATACTTTAGCCTAATAATGCAAGATGCTAATCAGTTAGCAGGTGATGTGTGCATTTAGGCAATATTATAATCAGTGCTTTAATTGTTTGAGACCTGTACATTATGTGTATATAATGAAGCATTTGTAAGTATACAATGTAACATTAAACCATAAGTTAATAACTGTGAAGTGTTTTTAATATTGTGCTTTAAAAAGACAGAGAATCAATGGTAGTTAAATTGAATATTTTTGCTGATACTGAAATTAGGCACTTGCATATAATAGCAATTTCCTAGTATTATTCTTGAGCATAATGATGAATGGTAAAGGAAGTCTCTGGTGGAGGTTAAGGAACTGGACTTATCGCTGCCAGACAAGAGCCTCCATCTGAACAGCCTTATCAGTAAACAGGCGTGTAATTACTGCCCTAATTTTGCAAATATGCATGCAGTCACTGGCCCTGATTTCTGCAATCACACCACAGTCACTGCAGACTCACAGCTCCAAGAACAGTTACGCCGGCGCAGGGTGGGGGCGTGCACTTCCACTGGGTCCTGCCGGCGCCAAAACCCTGGACTGGACCAGGCCAAGCATCTATGCTCACGTCTGCCCATCCAAGTACTGCCTCACCCAGCCCAGGCCTGCTTCTGTGGAGCCTGCAGAGAGTGGACACCCTGCCGATCAGCTCAAGTGCCTTCTGGATCCTTTTTGTTTGTTTGTTTTTGTTTTAAATAAAAAAGCAGTAGAACATAGCTTTGTAATGGAATGTAGTGAGCGCTTGATTCCCCATGTTTAAAGCTTCGAGTTAAAATTGAAACGCAACTCATA
>JAOXYF010000018.1:1129469-1153407 GCA_028565775.1 Sternarchorhynchus goeldii | reverse complement strand
TATTCTTTTGTAAGTGCAGCCAAAAACAGAACAGGCAGAACTATTTAAAAATCAACACACATCGGCGTCGGTTTAATCCTGCAAGATGTTCACTCACCCAGCGGCTTGTATTCACAGCCGATGTAGCCGTCGTAGCCCAGTGTTTCCAGAAGGCTAAACAGGTAGGGGAAGCTGACCTCTCCAGCACTGTCTGGTTCATGCCTCTCAGGCACCTGTGCCACCTGGATGTGACCTGCGTGTAGGGTGAAAGGTCAACTGTCAATGCCCTGCCATCTATTACACACAGTACATTCCATGTAGCGTGTGTGTACACTTCATACTTCATAGGACAGCACTCAACAGTACAGCAACACAACAGACAGGACTACAGTAAATCAGTGCTGTACACAAGACTATATAAGTGACTGCACCACACAGCAGAGTTCAGAAGGAGCAGTAAATGCAATAAATACACAGAACATTAAGCACAAAGGAGCGTGACGGGTCTCACAGCCCTGGACACGCCGGCAAGGTGGAACACAATCACGTTCCTGCTGGTGGCCTTCACATGTATCATTTAGGAGGTCAGTAAACAGTGAAGACTACACTGCCGGTGCAGGCCGGGTGCGGGTGGGGTTCCCACACCTTCAGCATGTTTTAGAGGGCTATTCTGCTCAAATTCAGTCCTGTCCACCCTTCAAAAGAAAGAGGAATGACCTAAGATGAAGGAGATCATTTCTCTGCTGTGCTGGCCATCTGTAGTATTGCTTGTGTGCGTGCGTGCGGTTCTGGGTGGAGTGGTTGGGGTTTGGTTCTTAAACACTCAGCAAAAACAATCAAATAATGTGAAACAACTTGGTGTCTGAGTCTGTTTTAATCACACCACAGTAATAGCTTGTAAAAGCCTTTGTTCTTCCATTCCAGCAGTCCCCATTCAAGCCATCAAAAGAATTAGATTATTTCCACATTAATTCTATTGTGACTTGTCCGGGACACAAGTGTCAAATGGAGTGTGAAGAATGATGGAAATATTATGGACTTTGTGTCAAATTATGGACTGTGAAGCATACACAGTATACATGCTGTGTTCATCTGCTTAAAGAGAAAATTAAAGGCTATTTTGGTGCCATATTTTACATCATGAAGGAATAACTCGCCAACTCCGGAATAACTCCGGAACCTTGACACGGATTGTGCTACTTGCCAATGATGGGGAAGTACTTCTGGATGTTCATGGTAAGGTTCCCATCCATTATCTGCCAGTGGTAAACATCCTGCGCAAAAAAGACAGAAAGAACAAACATGCGTCTGTTGGTGGGAGACAACAGCAAGCCCGAACAGATCAGTGCGATTTAAGAGCTCTAGTGCTCCTCGGGCTGTGCCACTCCTCTAGTGCTCTTAATCACAGCTCCCACCTGTGTGTCTCCCACCTCCCGTGGGAGTGTGTCTCTCCAAACAGAACAGCTGACATCAGAAGTCCAACAGAGGAACACTGAAGTCTTTTTCTCACGTATGTGGACGCAGACACACGCACAAGCCGTACTACTGCCCAAGGGACAAAGTGAACCCAATCTCCACGAGATTGTTTTAGCGGGAAAAATAACCTTCCACTGCTGTGTGATGGCATAAGGCCTTAGAAAGTGTTGTGTTCAAACCACCTATTCATAATACGCTTACTGCATGTGACTGTGTGCTGTGTTCAGATATGACCAGTACCTTTCGGGGGGGGGTTTCATATCTGTACACCACGTCATCCTCAGCCATGTAACCAGGTGTGGGTATAAACATGCCTGGGGTCTCTATTTACAGCACATATCAGGGTTGAGAAGTCTAATCCTCGGAGGACTGGTGCGGATGCCCGTTTTTCATTCCAGGCAAGCAGGAGCACACGACCTGATACAATTCATCGGCTGGTGGATGAGTGAGGGGTACTGCCGCAGCTTTGATGTAGTCCCACATACTTTAATCAAACTGTTTGAGCTGTAGGTCTTCATGGGAACAGAATCTGAACGGTACAGCCGACCTGACCAGCATATGGATTATAACTCGGGATTCCAGACCCATGCACATGCTGGGATGCTGGCCCAGAGCAGTATGGATAAACGCTTCATGTTCTTGCCTTCACCTCCCCGCTATATCCCTTACCCAGAATGTACCAGTGGACCATATATACCTCTAGTAATCAAAACACTGCAGTTCAGGGAAAGCCTGGCACTGTATGAGCTTTACTGGGTGTCTGAATGTTACTCTTTTACTCCTGCTCTCTGCTACTGGAGATGGAGACGTACTGTCATATAAATGTGCTGTCATATAAACTGCTGTCATTTCAGAGAGCACAGCTGAAACTCACCATTTGAAGCTTGATATTTGGACGGTCTACTTTCTTCAGAATCAAAGCCGCTACATGAAGTAACAAATATGAGTAGAGGACAGCAGTCAACTCCAGCTATAGCTGGCTACATCATCACAAACATAATTCTGTTAAATAATAAAAAATTTATGCTAATTATGCGTCTTGCTAATGTAAATATGGAAACTATTCTTATGGCATGTATTATCTAAATTGCTCCACAAGTTTAGTAGTTTGCAGTTAAGCACAAATTTAGCAGGATACTTTACAAGACAGGAAACAGATTCCTCTAATCTAAAGGAATTTCCTCCAGTCTAGTAGAAATCTAGCCTTACCTTGATGAGGTGAGTTTAGGAAATACTGAGGATCTGTAATCCTGGTGTTAATTGGTTCAATTAAACCCAGAATTCCCTCCTGAAAACAAAGCAATAAATGCTGTTCCAGAATCCATATGAAAACATACCACCTCACTAGAAAACCTAAATGCAATTTCTGAAAAAAAATGTTACATAGTACACAGTACTAAGCATTAACATCACTTGTAGCATTGAGAATAGATGCTCCAAACATATGCAACAGGCTTTCTTTTTGAATAATAAACTTTCAAAGCACAGGTGGTGTGAATATAAACTTACTGTGGACTAACAGCCACCATCATCTCTAGTATGTGATTATCCACTTACTTTAAATATATATACACACCATCTGCCAGTAAAAAACAAACAAACAAACAAAAAACAAAAACAAGACAAAGAGCTTGCAAGTTTTGCAGATCTCTATAGCCAAAATCAGCATCAAGACTGAAGATACGTATAATTTGAAGATATGTACGCATTGTGATGGAGCCAACAATTCTTTGGCATGCACCCATGAGTTGGATAGAATCGGGTGGAGTTTGTGAGCTGGAGGGGGGTGGGGCCTCACCTCAGCAAGCACATCTGCTGCATGGCTCAGGTTCTGCACAAAAGTGGCTTCCATTTCCATAGCAACTGTGGAACGCTGAGCCCCCTCAGGTATCCTCCCAGCCATTAAGTGGATCCTGAAGAGAAACAAGGAGATGTGCTTCAGGTTAATGGCTTCCTCACACTTTAAAAGTATATTCTGTTGTTCTAGGAAAATAAAGAAGAAGAAAAAAAAAATTCCAGTCTTTCATGTCTTTTTTCGGTGCATAAATTTATTCCAGTGGTGCTCTGGAGAAAGCATATAAAAATGTTTGTGACTGAAGTGGGTTTTTATCAACCCCCAGATGGACGTTTGTGGTTTCCTCTGTTCAAATATCTTGCAGCTGGAATGATTTAGCGCATTACTCTGAACATTTAGCCATAAACTGGTCATTCTGAACTAAAACGAACAAAAAAGAAATCAGTTTTGGAGGAAACTCCTTAATCTCCAAATTACAATTTCCATAATCCTCATTAGTTGCAAACTGATAATTGTTCCATTTGCATTGCAGGTTTCTTTGGTCCTATTACATATCTATTACTATTATATTTAACAGGCTCAGTTGGTAGAGCTGGTCAACACCAAGGTCATGGGTTCAACTCCCAGGTGCTGTCATACTGATAAGTATATGCATACAAAATGTCATGTTACCTAAACCCCACTGCTAACATGAGTCTAAATTGCTCAGGGTCAGAAGATGTGCCAAATGCTGTAGATATAACTTAAAATATAATGCAATAGCAATGCAAAAGGCCAGATAATTACCTGAACAAGTTACAACAGGTAACTCAAAAGCGTGCAGAAAATGAGGTCAGAGACAAACCAGCAATACCTCTTGCAGTCCAAGGCCTTAGCATACTGCACGGCCTGATCCAAACCCTGCCTGAACTCCTGCTCTCTCCCAGGGACAGCACCGAGTCCCAGCTCACCATGCTTCACATCACCTGCAAAATGACGTTAATGACACCAAATTTACTACTTTTATAAACTGCTAAATATAAACATTTTATATTTTAGTTTTTCCTAATAAAGCAACTAAAGTGAGAATTAAAGTACATACGATTAGGTTGATTGTATATTTAAGTATCTTTGCTGAGATGTTTCAGTCATTACTTGCATGAGGTGTCAAGTTTACGCTAATCATGGCAACCGGATTTAAGATAAGATTTTTGCACTAAACTGTGTAATTGCACACTCGTAAGTACCCTTCATAGAGGAGAGAAACACCACCATACACAGATTTCATTTTACGTTTATATTTGATCGAGATGTCCATATAGACTACTTACGCAGGGTGAATGTCTCCACTTTCTATGCCTGCCAGACAGACAATTAACTAGCTGTCTAAGACAAACAAAGCACCACACTACAGCAACCCAATACTTCAGGAAAGAAACGTCAATTTGTACTGAAACCTGCTGGCTAAATGTGAAGACATTATTTGACTTCGTAATAGTTATATGAAGTAAACTTCGGCCTAGCTCTTGGAATCGTGCCCCGATTTTAAGTGCCTCTTGTTTGCTCTTACCCGGGGGAGTGTTTATGAGCGCGACATCAAGTCCTGTTTGGTCCTTGACTCTTTTAAGGTCTCTCAGGTCTGTGTCGTATAACCAAGCTGCTTCAACAGCTCGGAAACCAGCCGAGGCAGCGGCTTGTAGCCTCTGTGTAAACTCTGGCATCTCCGTGAATAACCATGAGATGTTAGCGCAAAATTTTAGCGCCGTCATGTTCTTTATTTGCCTTGTTTTGAGCTGACTGGCTCACGTTATCTGACTGGAAATTATGAAAGAGCGAAGCAAATTATTAACTTAGGCTAGCTATGTTAGCTAATATGCCGTAAGAAACTTCACGTGACTCTATTAGCTAGCTCGAAAGTCAGTGAGCTATCTTAGCTAGCTAGCTAACTTTGCTGTTTCAGTTTGCAGTGTGCCATTTACCAGTTGTTACAGTTTACTGAAACAGTGCCGGTGTAAGTTAGCTGTTAAAATTGTTTTCATATAGGGTAACAAGCTCTGTAAAATATAAGGAAACACCTGTTTCCGACTTCGAAAACCTTTAAATTGTACCTCACTATCCTTTGACTTTGCTTGTCAGAGTCTGCGCATGCGCACTATAAGGCAGCACCAAAGGGCTGTCCTTTGGACCAAAACTAGTCACGAGCTACATATGACCGATAGGATCCTTTCAAACACACGATGCGCTGACATTTTCAATGCGTATTTTGATATTTCTTCACAATCTCCCTATTGCCTTATGCGAGACTAATTTAATAGTGAAGAATTATAAGATAACGTTACTTTGCAGGACGACTTAGCTTTACTAAAAGAACAATCAGAAATGTAGCCATTTCCTGGTCACGAACTCTTCGTAGTGAGTGTACACCTTCCATCCTCGGAACGTATTGGCAGAGATGCTTGAATGTTTATAAATGCCCTTATCCTTGAGTTTCAGAGCTAAAATGTCACTCGTCCCTGGAATACTCTGAATGTGAAATATGAGTATGAAATATTAAATGACACCACCCACTGTTCTTTCATGTTTGGGGTTCATAATTGACAAGAAGAATGAAAAAGCTGTAAGTGCAAATGGCTTTCACTTGGTCAGCACATGCACCTTCTCTGGTATGAAATATAGGTATTATTCAGTAGTACTGATTCAGCACAAGAAACCAATTTTGGAAGATTGTAGCTCCCTAACTTTTGTGAGAGAATGCACATACAAAATGAGTTCAAGGCCTTTCCTTTTTATAGTGGACACTGTTATCTTCCTTCCCCATCAGCCTGTCTACGATCTTTCCCCAGAGCACACAGAGATAAATAAAGTAATAACAAACCTTTTATAGAGAAAGTAAATTAGAGATGACTCAGAAGATAATATGAATGTACTTTTTGTTTTCTTTTGTTTTGGACATGGGATTGGATGCACCAGTTAACCTGCATTGGGTTTTATTGATCTCAAGTGGCACTTCTTTGATGGCAGCTTGTAAAACTCTAATTAAGGAGATATATCACAGTTAACTTGTCTGAAAGCTAGACCTGCGTGCTACGTCATCCAGTTATTATAGCAGAGATGTGCTTACTGTACTCGCCCATCTTACAGAAGAGAGCAGGTTGTAAAGAACAGTTGACTGGACAGCCAGGTGTTATGTGATTCAACTTTGCTGGAGTGTAAACAAAGAGTCAGACTAGGATGCAAACATCCATGTGAGGAACACTTGTGGGTAGCCTGCCACTGTTACAGTAGACTTGGTTCCTTCCAGATACTAAATAAAATTGAAGCAACAGATTAAAACTGTTGCAAACAACTACGTAAAATTCTGCTGCAAAGAAAGCAAGAGTTTCAATCCCATCCCTGCCATGTTGGTGCCGTGACCCGGATAAGTGTCCGTTAATGTCTGTTGCTCCTGGCTTGTATCAGACAGAACAAAGGGAGGGAGAATAGTATAGTACAGTTAGAGCAGTGTGTAACCCAGAAGAAACCTAGTATTTATTAAAAAAATGAATAGCTGGACTATCGGTGCACTACACGCTTTTACTTTGGCTGAATTGTCCTAAAAGTCTCAAAGCCAAGATATTTCTTCACTCTTGTCAGCTACTCCTTTTGCAATTTGTGAATTCTAACAAACAGATGGTGATGCAAAATAATGTAATAGTTTCTTTTTCCAACAAAGACAATACCAGATATTGGCCTCTGATGTAAAGTCTCCACAAAGTTAGAGACTCCATGCTAATGATCAAAGTGCAGCAGTCCCCAGACCATAGCTGTAGTTCTTAATATATAGATGCTGTCCTATCTTCCCTCTTATGATTGGAGCTGTCCTACATTCAGCCAGTCAGTGACCAGTCAAGTTGTCCATTTTCTTTTTGGAGTTAATAGTAGTGTTACACAATTATGACGCAGCGATGTATGACGTTTTATCTCGTTGTAATAACTGATGTACTTAATGCTGATTAAATGATTCAGTCTACCATGCATGCTGCGGTAAAATAATGGACCTAGGTAAAGCAGAGTCCCCTAGAGGTAAGAGCAGGTACTGCTGGGAAAGGCAGGAGGGCACTGGAGCAGGAAATTGAAAATAGACTCTCATAGACTTCTCAGATCTGAGCACTAACGAGCTTGTTTGGGGGAGGTGGAGTGGGGTTCGAGTCAGAAAGAAACTTCTGGATATATCGAATTTCCAGAAAGATTTTTTCTGCTCTTCCAACAGTGATGCCTTTCCATAGCACCAATAAAGAGGAAAAGGTGAAATATAAAATAAAAAAGTTCTGTTCCTGATTTAGAAAAGCCAGAAGATCTTATACCATAGGAGTTTTTTAGAATCACTACGTGGCATTGTAATGTGGGAGTTGAGCAGGTTGGACATTGTTGATGAAGTAATTAGTGTTCAGGGATGAAAGGATAGAAATGACCTCTTAAGCTTTTTGGCAAATAAGTCAGTAAACCTGAATGACCATTGGGTGCTACATTCTGGGTAGTACCATCTGTGGTATGTTCTAGGTAGTACCACCTGTGGTACATTCTGGGTAGTACCACCTGTGGTACATTCTGATATTCTGCAGTAATTATTGTGAAATGATCCACTGGCACACAGGAGAAGTTGAGCCCAAATCATTTTACTGTGTAGGTCTTTGGAGGTCAGGGAAGTCAGAGCAGGTCTGTGTGGGTGTGTGCAGGTCAGTGCAGGTGTGTGCAGATTTGTTCAGGTCAGTGCAAGTATGTATGTAGGTCTGTGCAGGTCAGTACAGATGTTTGTGTAGGTCTGTGCAGGTCAGTGCAGGTATGTGCAGGTTTGTTCAGGTCAATGGAGGTGTGTGTGAAGGTCCGTGCTGGTCAGTGCAGGTCTGTGGAGAGTGTAACCATAGCTAAACCCACCCAGAATTACAAACAGGGCCCGTGCCAGGGCTACAGACTGAGCAGAACAGAGAAATAATAATATCCATGACAACAATGAAATTAATCATGGGAGGAAATGGATTTGCTCTGCAGGGGAAGCAGTGAATCACAGGACATATTTGATACACGGTAAATGTCACCAGGAGGTGCAGAGAAATAGAGTGATTTTCACATTTGATGTAGAGGATGGTTAAAGGCTTGTTTTCTCACTGTTCTGTTTATTAACCAGTGCATCCTCAAACATCAAATATGAGAATATTTTCTCTTATACTTCTGACAGTTCTTGAGTGTTGGTAAAGCAAAACAGAGTAATGGCATTGAAATGTCTGTGAAAAAACCTTTGTTCAGGTTTTTTAAAAATAAATTAAGAGCAAGAGATGAGGAAGGAAGCCACAGCATTATGTTTGTATGTGCTAGGTGGACTTTGACTACACACAAGCTGTTCTGCTTTACTAGAGGGGTTTGGATTAGAGCAGAAGACACTGCTGTGTGCTGTCACTCTTTCCCACACCAGTTGTTCCATTCATTTTCCACCGATTCAGCTCTGACACTTTAAATTTACATTTGGCAGACTCTCTTATCCAGAGTGATGTACTTGTGGGCTCCCTAAGGAACCAAACCCATGACCTTAGTGTTACCAGCACCTTGTTCCACCTGCCCTGACATGTGATCTATACAAGCACTTTTCTTTGGTTTTGTCAGTTATTCATATATGATTACAAATTCAGCTCTCTTTCATTTGATCCCTATTCAAACAGCTTGAACACTCCTGCTTAAAAAAAACTCATGCCTAAAGAACTCATACAAATTCTCAAAGGTCTCATGTTTGAAGTTTAGAAAAAACAAAGCACACGATGGAATTTTGGCAAAATATGAAGATGGACCTGCCTTTATTTGAACAGCACACTGAATCATCACTGCATGTCTGAAGTCATAGTACAGTTATGGGGGGGGGGGGGTAAGAGGGGGTAACGCTGAAGAAACAGCCTGGCAAAAATGTGAACTAGACACTGATGTGGTTTCCCTGCCCTCCTCCCCCTTTCATCAGAGCTCTGGAGAGGGTTACTCATAGAACTGAACTGTCAGTTGAATGACTTTGCAGTTTTTCATGCTGTGCGCTAAGTGTATTTGTGGAAAAGGTTCCAGCTGTGATGATATAAGCACATGTTGAGGAATGACCCTAAATGAGTGATTTCTGAAACAGCTTCTCAGTCGACAGGGGAGCCGTGTGCTGTGGAACCGCTCTACATTGCCTGAATTTGGTATTTCCTATAGTCACACAGTGGGATCTGGAAGCTGATAAGAAAGTCGAACTAACCAGGGTGTGGCCCAGTGGGTTTAGGGAACTGACACTCCCCTGTCAGATCTCAGACTCCCTGTCCAACCTTTACAGCTGCACAGACTTCATTATCTACCAGGCCACAGGCAGCCATACTTATTGTAATTTATGCTAATGCCATCAACTGCATTGATACTGCTGACAGCGTGCGCTAACAAGCGCGCCACTGGTCTCTGTCACGTACGCACCTACCTACAGTTCGCTCGCAAACACGCTTAAAAGCTTCAGGCCTCGTCGAATAGGAAAAGAATTCAAGACATCCATTTACAAAACCTTTCCAATCGGGAACAGCTGATTTGGTTTTGCTGTTCCTTTCTGTTTTTTTCAGACACGGCAGAGGGAAACGAGCCTCCTGGATGGAAAACAATTACCGCCTACATGCGAACCTGCGCTTCTGTTCTGCCCGGCGACCACTGTGTGTCGTTCGATTTGATGCAGCCGGTGGTTGCAGCTGCTCTGCTTCCCCTGGGGAAGGAGGGGGAGGGGTCGGCTTGGTGCCAAATTGGACCGACAGCTTGCAGAACCTTTCACCCCCGCCTGACAGAGTCCGTTCCCGTGGCAAGGAAAAAAAAAATGGGTAGGGCATGTACGCGAACATGCATTTGGGATAGGCTTTATCCCACACAGGTGGAGGCGATGTTAGTATTCCACCAGAGGCACCCAAAAGCTTCACTGCTCCCCTCCGCCACCTCTCACTGGGCCTCCGCTGGGAATGAAATCTCGCCTGATTTCACAGCCAGCCAGGTCCTCGCCATCATCAGCACTCTCCACACTTCCAAGCCCACTTTCTCTATTAATGATTCCACAATTAGTGGACCCAGTAGCCTTCCCCTATCTGACCGGATGTTTTTTGAATGTTTTCTCTCCTTTACTATATTTTTAATATATTAGTTAAACTTCATCTGAGATTATAATCTGAGATTATAGTGTATGCAATATTAACAAATATAATTACATATTTTTAATCTTACTTATTGTAAGTGACTTGTATGTCTCTCTAGGAAATAAAGAGTAGGTAAGTAGGTAATATATAGCGCTTTTACCAAATGTCATAAAGACAAATTTATGGGCATCTAATGGTCCAAAGATCATCACAGAGGCAGGGAAATACACTCCATTGACTGTATAATGGATAATGTTGAATAAATGCATGGTAATGATTTTGGTGCCATAAAGAACTGGTTCCAGCATCCAGATGTTTCTGCACATTTACCCCAGTACTGCGCACATCTTATGCATGAAGTCTGGAAACCCCACTGTGAGCTTTGCTTGACACTGAGATTCTGCCCCAGTGCTTTTGTCAGTGGTGAAATCACAATTACTGTGTGTGTGTGTGTGTGTGTGTGTGTGTGTTTGAGCGTATGTGTGTGTTAGTGTGTGTGTGTGTGTGTGTGTGTGTTTTATTGGTTAGCCCCTAAGGTCAATTGACAGCTACACACCTGCAGGTAAACAGAGTGGCATCAATGCTGCCCTCTGATCGGTTAAGATGGGGAAGACAGTAGAACTGGTGGAGGCTCATTTAATGCATTCTACAACTATACAGCAAGGAGTCAACTACACACACACACACACACACATTCAGTGGTGCAGTCATCAGAAGCAAAAATGCCTCTGAGCCCTGGAGGTGAGTAGAGCCATGTGGTACTTTCAGAGACCCTCACCTCTTCAACCACACACACACACACACACACACACTTATACAAATGCATAATTCCTAAAACAAAATGCACGAATGCAACCCAGAGACTTTTGTCTCTCACTTTTGTTGCCATGCTGAATGGCAAGATAAATATCTGTTGAGAGAGAGAGTGTGTGAGTGTGTGTGTTAGATATCTCTCTACAAACCAGAGCTATCTTAAACGCTTTTGTTCTATATTTCTGATATTGCACGAGTACTTAAGCACACAAAACTTTTATTCTTGCTGGTGTAAAACACTTCTGCAGGCTTTTATCTGAACCGCTGTGATTAGACACGGAAAGGTTGTTCATCCAAACTCTTTCTTGTTAACTGGGGGTGGTGTGTTTGTCTAATGAGCAGTTTTCATTTTGGTTGGTCCAGCAGACTGTAAGGTAAGCAGGTGTTCTGAAGAGAATGTATTTAGAATGTTTTATATTCTCAGAAAAACAGAACGTTCAGTCGAAGGCTATAAGCAATGCAATGAGTTAGAAAGAAGCTTTTGTATTTAATCATTCAGCAATTTGTATAATCCAAGAAGGATAAAAAAAGTATTTCAAGTGGTGACATGGTTTTAGGAGAAGAAATGCAGGGGGTTTCTGCCAGATGTTTGCTGTTTTGTTCAATATGCCAGAGAGGCATCAGAGAGAGCCAGGTGTGTGTGTGTGTGTGTGTGTGGTGTGAGTGTGAGTGTGTGTGTGAGTGTGTGCTAATGTGTGCGCTGTCTGAATATCTGCATTTGTATCAGTATGTGCACACAGACGGTGTTTATGTTAGTGTGTGTGTGCATACAGATGGTGTGTTTATGTAAATGTGTGTGTTTGTGTGTGTACACAGATGGTGTGTTTATGTAAGTGTGTGTGTTTGCGCAGCTCTGTATGTCTGTATGAGTACACACTGCATGACTGTGTATTGTTATTTTGGGAAAATATATATATGCATTATACCGTGTGCATTTATGCGTGTGTGTTTTTATATGTGCGTCAATGTGTGTGTATGCATGTGTGTGTTTGTGCATTATGCTGTTGCTTTTATCTTATTGTGTGTGTGTGTGTATCAGTAGTCTTCAGCCACTTCTCCCCAACATTCATCTTTCCAAGACATTCTGCATATTAATGAGATCTGTTACTAATGACCCAGCTGTTGTTGCAGTGGAAGCTAGTTACGGGAGATTCGGCACATCTGGACTCACAGCTCACGAGGGTTACTCTGAGAACGTTCTCCCAGTCAGCTGCACCATGGCCTTTCTGGCCTTAGTGCCGCACGTGAATTTTCAATCTTTTCATTTTATTTGCTGTATTTGCAAAACAGCTTTACAGAGATCCAGGTCCAAGACCTCGCTTGAGCAAACCGTGGACAATGATGGCCTGTCACGGGGATGAAACCTTGAGAAGAAAGACTGGAAAAGATGAAACCGTCCTCATCACTCATGCAGCAGTGCGTAGCGATGGCCCAGGCGGAGCTGGAGATGACGTGTGACGGATTAACCAGAGATGATGGAACCACGCAGGCGAGAAAGTAGGAAGCACTGCTAAGAGCCTGTCGGCTCTGGAGGGGTGGGAGGTGGGGGGGGGATGTTCGTGCTCTGATCTTTGTGATAAGGTGCACCACATCTCACTTTCATCCAAAAGACTAAAGCAGAATTACGCAGGTGTTAATAAAGCCATTAACCTCGTATCTCTGATCCTTCTGCATTGCTTCACAGCAAAACCTTGTTCCAAAAATAAGATCGGAACTGTATAAATGTTCCTTTCCCATTTCCACAGAGCAAAATGATGCATTGGAAACCTGCTTTTATGACCCCTCATGCCCATGCATATATATAGGATATAGAGGATGGACTGTGTTGTCCTCTCCTATAGATGAGGATATAAAGCTGAGCAATAAACCCCCACCCGGAGCCCAGGCCTCTCTCCAGGGCAGCTGGAGCTCAGGCTTCCGTTGTACAGCCACCCGCTCCACCCTGCTGACCCGGGTGGGAAGAGCCGCGGTACAGTATAACAGAGCAACTGCAACAGACAGGGAGGCCACCTTGACAGATCATTTTAATTAATCCTAGATCAAAGGGGCCATAAATTGTAATCACTGTCCTTCGGCCGCACATGCAGGGCGTTGCCGTGGACACAGAGAGGAGGGTGATGAATGAATTGTTGTTACATCGGGGCCAGAAGCAGGAGGCTTGAAAATAAATATTCTAATCAGGCACTGTGGGGCAGAGAAAAACACCAATGAAAAAACATCACTGAAGGCCTTTATGGGCGAAAGAGAAAGACTTGCCCTATTGCTTCTCTCTCTCTCTCTTACTTTAACCCTCTTTTTTACTCTCTTCATTTAAAGTACATTTTCAGTTTTGGTTCAGCTTTGTCACGACTGTTTCAAGCACGATGCAAAAGCACAATACAATATACATTTTTTCAGTGGAAATTCTAGTAACTACAAAGTTAGTAGTGATTAATATCACTCTTTGTCTTTAAACACTTTTCTCCCTCTTTCCATACTGTGTGATGCTCCTGCCTTTTGAGCTCTTGTTGGTATATAGTCATCTAAAACTTTCAGAACATCACTCATCACTGTTTACAAATGTTATGTTACTCATAACATACAATTCTGCGTTGAAGTGAACCAGTTCACGTCCAAACCAGTCAACCAGACCAGGCCAAGGAAATATACTGGTGTATAACCTGTCCACCCTTTTCACCTAGCCCAGGCTCCTGAAACGCAGACCATTATTACCACCTCACTGTACAACTACAAAGTTTAGAAGAATGATGACTTGTTTGTGGGAGACAGTAACAGACGGTATGCAATAGCATTATTAACTGACAGTCTTCACTATTACCTCAGTTGAGTATTGGTCACAAAAGAAGAGTCTCTGCAAATCAAGTCTATTATATCCATTATTGTAATTTAGCCCGCCCTCCTAGTTAATGCTCATCCATGACTGATCTTTTTAAATGAGTAGAGAATGGATTAAAATGTCATTTCCTGGCTTTGTTTGGTTCCAGCCAAGCCTCTGTGCTCAGGTACTGTGTTACGGGGAGGGGAGGGTACTCTCCGTCACATCCAGCTGGCTCGGGGAATGACAGGGGAAGTAGCTGGGAGAGCAGTAATTGGGAAGCTGTCAAAGGCAGAGAAAAGGAGAGAAAGTCATCCTCACATCCCATCAGTGGCTCGTCAGCCTGAGGGAGGGAGGGAGGGAGGGAGGGGGGGGGATGCTGCCAGCTGTCAGCAGCCATAGCCTAGCTTGCTTTCTACTGTGCTGCATGCCAAGGTCTCATCTACAGAAAAGAGGATGAATGAAAAAATGAAAGAAGCTTCACTTCTCCATAGATAGCAACAGGGAGGTTTTGTAAAAAATATTTATTAACCATCCACACCAGTTGGGGGAGCTATGGCCAAACTCTTACTGTGTCACGACGCTGAGAGAAAATGTTGTCATGTGTCAGAAATGTTCTCAGCAAGTATGATGTGTATATCTCAATGTTATGTTCATTTTTTTCTCCTCAAGAAGATTCAATTTCTTCTGAAAGCTAATAAATATTTCACCTAGCCTATCTACTGGTTTTTAAGTGACCAGAAATACCACCTCATCTCTCAGAAAAAAAGTTTTACTTGATCACTGTTGGCAGCAAACAGCTCAACTTCCCCTGTTCTGGATTCTGAAGCCCCACCCACTGAACCAGATAAGCAGGCTAACCGACATCAGCTTCTAAAAGCCCCGCCCACTGAAACAGGTAGGTGGGCTAACCCACAGCACCTTCCAAAAGCCCCACCCACTGAAACAGGTAGGCAGACTAACCCACAGCTTCCAGGTGCATTTTTTGCCACAGTGTCAGATGTATCTATGGATCATTGCATTATTCAAAATTCTGTATAATAACTCATGTCTTAAAGTGACTTTCCTTCCTGTAAAGCTCCATTTTGGAAGTTTCATTTTCTTTTTCTGTGCCTATATGACAACCTTAGGTAACACTGGTCAACTGATTTTACTTCCTGCAAAAAAAAAAAAAAATACCTGCCCATATTTTAAAATATATTTTTGCATGCTGAATCCAAATATGTTTTCTGACTTTCTCCATGACCCATAGTTTTTTGTTCCAGTTTTTTTGTTTTGTATATGTCATAGTAAGGAAAAGTGGTACCAAGGAGACTGAATCCCCTCTATGCTGGATACTGCAGGACACTGAAAAAGGATGGCTCTGAGGCCAATTATAAGGAAAACAGGAAAAATACACAGTACATTTTAAAAGTATTCCTATTTATAAATAAGTAATAAATAATAAATGTAACATGTACATACATAAAAACTATATGTGATAGACAAAGCCTAAAAATGTATTCACAGTCAGCATAAAATGTATAAGGTATATGTATTGTAGTTCAGGAAGCAAAAAAACAATTGTTCTCCAGTGTAATGACCATTACCTCTTATATACACATTTGTCAAGTTCAGTGGCAGTGATAAAAATCTGCTTTTCATGTCTTGGCTAAACTGTTTTTAATAAACTGTCTCAGCTGGGTAAATCCCTAGAAAACAGGATGCACTGGGCACCTTGGTTGCTGTTTAACATATCTGTTCACAATCAGGCAGGAGAAGCGACACAACTGGCCTGCAAAGCTGCTTGGTTCAGGTGAGTCTCACCTGAGTCTTGGAGAGTCTCAGCAAAGAAAGAATAGTGTCTTCTTACAGAGTTAATAGTTAATAATATTTGCCAAATAATAATTGCCAAAAGTATTCGCTCACCCATTCATATGACTGTGCACCAGCGCACAAAGCAAAGTCCATAAAGACATGGATGGCAGAGTCTGGTGTGGATGAACTTGACTGGCCTGCACAGAGTCCTGAGAGCTTGAGGGTCTTGTGTAGTATCTTAACTGTTCCTAGGACTGCACTCTTCTGGACGGAGATCTCGGATGTTGTTCCTGGGATATGCTGGAGCCACTCTTCCAGCTTGGAGGTCACAGCTCCTAGTGCTCCAACTACTACAGGAACCACTGCTGCCTTCATCCTTTCACATCTTTGGCTCTCGTGTTCCTTGGTCCTAATCAGCAGAGAAATCTGGTTGTACTGCTTACTACAAGCTTTGGAACAAGACAATGTTTTGCTTTTAAACCATAAAGATCTATAAAGCAATGTAATATGCCATAAGAGATTTTTTCTTAAGAAAGTACTTTTGATTACATAATAGAATTTATTTTTTCTTTGCTAAATTTCTTTTTTCTCTTGCGCATTTGCTTTGCTACTCTACTGCCTGTGTTCCACTGTTTGACCGTAGAATGAATAAATTCATGCTTTCCTGCCGTCATCCTGAAATCAAAGCTGTTCTTGATATGTATGAAATGCATATTTGTAATCCTAAGTATCAAATATATTGTGTAACACACCAGGATCAGGGGAGTATAGAGAGAACAATGAAGCCTTCGGTAGTTTTGAACACAGAAGTTGGATTATGCTAAACAGGCGGCCCTGTATGACCCTTGCTTGTGTTTCTGCTACAGATATCAACAGAACGGCACTGGCACAGTGGAGCAGGTGAATCTGTCTGTCAGGAATGATGGCGCCCGCTGATAACAGGTGAGGTAAGACAGCACTCCATTCAGTGTCATCACCAGACACCTGCCAATCCGAGTCCGTTCCCTCCCATCAAGGTCCGTTTAAAGGTTACTTGAGAGAGGTGCCGTCACCATGTCATTTTAGTTGCGTTTTACTTGCTCAGATTCTTGTAGGTTACGACGACGTTTTGACATATTGAGGTTTTCCCGCCTGCGGCGAGCTGTTGTTCTGATCTCTCTGCAGCGCCTGCTTAACACGCACTCGATGAGTGAGCGGTTCCCCTATGTCAAGATCTGACCGATCCAACGTTTCTAGCTTTATCGACCAATTAACAGCCTAAAAAATGGGAACCCTATAACTATCAGCGAGCGTTGTAAACCACGTTCATGTCCACCGTACCTTGTTCATTATGAAATAGCTCGTCCTGCGTTTTATGCGAATGATGCAGATGTGGCCACTAGGAAGCATCACGCGACGCAGCTGGTGTTGTTACTGGAGACTAATAACCGGCTGCGCGGAACTGAATCACGTCCACAGGTGTTCTGCAGGAGAACCGGCTGTTCGTGGGTAGTATGGAGCAGATACTGTCATTATCAAGAAAGAGATACCTGTTTATATGAATCACACACACACACATACACACACACACAATTATTATTATTATTATTATTATTATTATTATTATTATTATAACATTTAAATTGGCACATTTACTGAATTAAGCCATTTGATTGTGTTTGATGAATTAGAATCCAGAAGCTTCACAGATGATCTGTCCTTGTCAGATAATTGATTTTTAAATTTTTATTATTTATTCATCTATTTCATGCTTTAGATGTGCTGCATTATTAATCTATTTCATGCTTTAGTGTATCCCCCCCAAGGCAAAATAAAAACAATGTACGAATGTCTCGGATGGTTCTGATTCAGAGGAAGCTCTTGAGAGCTGTGTGTGGAGCCTACATACATCCTCTGCATGAGGTGTTGCTGAAACACAAAGTAAGACTGACATGGAGAAACCACCTCCACACATTAGTAATCGATGTTAATTTTATTCTGCAATTATTCTGTGTGTCTCCCTGCTAAGGGAATTAAACACTGGCCTGAAGTTTGCCTTATTTCTGATCGGTTGGAGAAAAGAGAAGAAATGCAGTAAATTTTCGTTTACATAAGAATCTGTGTACTAACCTCAGGGGCTTTAATACATACAGTATTTTAGGCTTTATAATAGTTTAAACATTCCAGAAATTTTCCTCTCTCATTCACTCACTGATGTACTACATGAAATTTCACTACACAATTCATTTCTTTGGACTGCAAATATCAAGTAGCGTTCAGTGCAATTATGGCTTTTGGATTAAAACTGTTTATAAGTCCGTGGTTTTTTATTGTCCTAAAATATCCAATCCAGAGCTGTCCAGGATGAGACAGCTCTTTTAGTATGTTCTGGCCTGAGAAGGGTGTTCTCTGGATTAGCAATGCCTGCCCCAACGACTGCCCCTCACTTGCCCCAACAACTTCCCCACACCTGCCCCAACAACTGCCCCTTTTCTCTGTGCTGATGACAAATTCAAACAGACCCAGCACTAACAATGAGCCTTACTCTCTGACTTCCTGTTAATTTAGTGTCAAACTAACCATCACGTTGGTGGAGTACAGGAAGGGCTGAGTGACCCTTTGCTCTGTGAGCACTGCCCAAAGCTCTGCTAATGTGTATTGTCTTGGGTTTGTCACTTAACGATGGGTTTAAGTGAGGTTTTAATTGGATTAACGGTTTGAGGAAAGCCTCAAGATGGAGGCCTAATCATATCAGACTGCACAATCTCCTCCATTTACGCTTTTGTTTCTGTGAAGGAGCTGGGTGAAGAACTCAAGAGCTCAGTGCAGAATATCAATGTGTCTAATGACTTGGTGCCTGTTACCATACCACCACATGCTGAAGGCTCTGATAATTAGTTCCTGGAGGAAAACATGATACACATCTTAATGTGTGTGTTTTAATAGCAATCTACTGTGATAATTAAAAAAGTTTTTGTCTTTAAATTCAGAATGGTCAGTGAATAGGGAATATGTTGTCTGGGAAGCAAATTATATAGTATTATAAATGTATTTTAAATTTAAATATATAAATATATATGTATTTTTTAATTATCAACCTCCCTTGAATGTTTTTGGTTGCACAGCTAACCCTTGTATTCTGATTAAGCTCAATGAGCTGTTTTCCTGGACATGTGTTAAACTTGGCCTTGAGCTAAACTGCAGTGAAAAGGGTGACTCACCACTCAAAATCTTTTTAGACTGTTCTGACAGTTGTATTAAACATTAAAATTGTCACCTTTTCATAAAGTTGTTTTTTTTTTTGCGGTAGCATTTCAGATGGTACAGAATCATCTTTTCTAAAATAATTAGATTCAAGAAAACAACATTGAGCTCCACCCACCCCTCGAATCGAGGATGTCAGACGTGGCCATGTAATCGATGTTTGAAATGAAGCCTTATGAGAGGTAAAGAAGAACAAACAGGCAACACAGCAACAACTTCCCACCTGCTAGACAGGTGCAAAAATAAACCCAAGTGTCCGTTAAAAGGAAGCTTCTCTTGTTGTTCTGGTGTAGAGTTCTCCTTGTTGCCCTCTGCTCCTGCAGTTGTGAGGGGTCTTTTAACACTAAACTTTGCAGTGCTGTGGCCCTTTAGGCCGTGAATCAGACATGCCCAGTATACTGAGAAGCACAATCTGCTGATGGTGGAGTTTTCACTGATGGTGCAGCCATGCACGGCACACTTTAGTGCTGTCACTCGCTCCAATGGCCCTGAATTAGCTCTTACTCATTACCAAGCCCTTCATGCTCTAGATCAGCTTTGTTAGAGCACATAAAACACTAAACCATGCAGTGGCTGGCAGTTCCTGGTCCAGGACTCCCCTACAGAGGTCTGATGCCTGTAGTACTGTAGGAGAGTTCTGGAAGTTTGTGCAGGAATGTTTTAGAGTTCGGTGTGTGTGTAAGATTGTTTTGCACCTGATTGTTTTGGAGTTCTGAATGTACATATAAAATTTTGTAGAGTTCTGGTTGTGTTTTTAAAGATGTGTTTTTGAGTTGTAGAGTTGTAGGGCTGTTGTAGAGTTCTGGATGTTTGTACAAAGCTGTTTGTGGTGTTCCAGGGTTGGTGACACCAGGGTCAGTGACTCCTATCTGTCATCAAGGGCTAAATAACACTAGAAAACACACAAAGACTGTACACTACAGTCAGTCCATACATTTAAGGCAGGACTGAATTCTGAGAATGTGACATGGACAAATGTAGGGCCACTTTCTTATCATGGAAGCCTGTACATGGACTAATTTGTAATGTCAGTGGTGAATCACCATTCCAAGACTTTTCTCATTTAAATTTAAGACTAATCTTGGTTCAGGAAACCAGTTCCTAGACTGTAACTGCTACAGGTGGTATTGAATTTGACATCTATATAAAGTAAACAGGTTAGCTGGTCTTTCCCTTTCAAGGATTGTTATCTTGTGTTTATGAAAACACCTCTGTTAAGGATACACTGTAGTGCTAATAAATTAACTAGCATGTTCATTGGTAATAAATTAACTAGCATGTTCATTGGTAATAAATTAACTAGCATGTTCATTGCTAATAAATTAACTAGCATGTTCATTGCTTTTTCAACACCGCCCCACTGATAAGCTCTGGTGCAGGAGCAAAAGCTGCTAATCACCTATGGAAACCCAACTTCTACAGTCTGGGTTAATCACATGATTCTTTTGATGCTGCTAGTTGGTAGATTAGCTGTTTTTCTTTTTACTTGCAGGAGAGAAAACACCCGGTAAGATGCTGTTGGTTGCCATGGTTAAGTGTTTGCAGTCATATTGTGTAGGAGTGGAGAGCAGAAGACCAACTACCCCTTCGTTGTTCTTCTGGACCAGCACTGAAGGGTTGTACTTCTCCTGTATTATTTACACTTCTGGTTTCTTTTACACTATTACAGCTTAAGGAAACTGAAAAAATATTTCAAGGAAAGGCAAGTTTATTTCTATAGCACACTGTATCCACACAAGGACAGATAGAATAGATAGATAGATTACTTCATTCAAAGTGGAAATCCAAATGTGCTTTACAAATAACAGTATAAAAAAGAACCAATTTATATAGAAAAAAGGGTTATTTGAGCTCCTAATGATCTAAGAGACCTACTCAGATTATAATGCTTAAGTGTGTCAGATAGATGTGTTAATCCCACAGTGTTCATCAATTTATTGATGAGAAATAGTACCTTGAGGTAAATTCTGTAACATACCAGGAGCCAGAGTAAGGACTTGTCAGAAGACAAACAGTGTCTTCTGATGACTTCAATGATTACTAAAAAGGCAATTGAATAAGTTGAATTTGTCTGACTCTCTTTTTAGGAAGGTGAACAAGAAATAATCAGCCTTGCTAGAAATAAATACATGGATGAGATTCTAAGTATCAAATTTTGTTTAGATTTATTAACAAAATGTTGATTGAGTCTGCTAAAACTCACAAATTATCACAATTTACACAATTCACAATAATCAAAACACCTAGCTTACCACTATTTATTTATTTTTTGAAGCGCACAGAATCAAAATAAGCAGCAAGTCTTACATCTCTCTCTTGGTCTCAGGTTTGTCTTTACTCATCTGCATAAAGTTGTGGCACATCCAGTTTGTAATATATTCAAGATACAGACACAGTGAATTAGTGGTTGCCATAGCAATTTGGTGAAAGAGACAAACAAGTGTAAATATTATTTGAATAGCTATGGTGAGATACTCCATTCATTTGTAAGTTTTGGTGAAGGGAAAGCATATATAAATTGAATAGAAGAGGCCCAAGAACAGAGCCCTGGGGAACACCACAGGTCACAGGCATCCACTCAGATACATATTTGTGCATTTCATCAAATTAGCTCCTACCCTCGTGGGTATGACCCAAACCAGTTTTCATTCACCTATGTTTATCCAACATGTTAATATTGTAACGTCGCAGTGGGAGTGTGTTGCTGGGAAAAAAAAGTCAGGATGCGCAGCACGTAGTTCTTCGCAGTTTTTACTGGAGCTTATTCTTCACAACGAACGAGACGGACAGAAACAGTAACGCTCCTCAAACGGACATGCTTAGATACACGCACCCTTGACAAGACACAGGTGAAACGAGTAACGGCAGTGAAGACTGACAAAGAGATGTCCACCGTAATTCCACCGTAAAAGAGACAAATTCCCCGCCCCACAACAAGCACACCGATACACACACGCACTCATACAACACACTCCCATGCAGACACGCCCACACAGACACGGGGCAAGGGAAGAGGCAGGTGGCGGCCACTGTGACAAATACATTGATGAGTGTTTTAAATTGGATTAAAGCGCAGTAATCCGATAAAAATATCTGTTCCAGGTTGATATTAGTTGAATTATATATATAAAAACTTAGATGTTTGTACTGGCTATCACTCTGACACTCTGACAGCAAAGCGCTTCTGGCAATCTGGTTACATCTGGTGAAAAAAAATCTCTGTAATCACAAGAGTCTATTTATGCAGAATTAAAAAAAGATGGTATCATTCAACAACTGTGTTACTGCTACACTTCGAGTGTGCAACAGTGAACAGTGTCAGAGGTCTGACAGGACTTTTTTTTAGGGATTAAAACTCATGTTTAAATGCATAAATGCATCATAAAGAAGGCTTTTCACATTTTAGTTGAGTCAGTTTATACTACAGTAAGTGCTTGCAGTGCTGTAAATAGACTACTTTTTTCTTTTTTTTTTACACGACCCATGTAAACATCTCTTTCGAAGATGAGCTGGGAACTTAGCAGCGCTACCGTGCGCATGCTAACGTAGCTCGTATCAAATGGTCCGTGAAGTCCTGCAGGCTCAGACGTGGGTGGACGTATCCACAACAGAACAGCAGAACTGCAGCTGCTGCTTGTTTGGAAGGGGAAGCAGAAGACAGCTTTACTCCACCAGCGGGTCATAATGAGATGAACTTCTTTGTGGAAGACACACTGATGGAGCTCATCAGCTAGCAATGTTGAGATGATCGGGTTCTGCATAGCTTTGAACTTTACAATTTACAGTTGCTTTGAACTTTACAATATGATGTCTTCCTTATTTGTCTGTTACATCTTCTTTAGTGAAGCATAATGAAAGATGCATATTTTCCTTTCTGTTTTCTTACATTTTCTTGCTGTCTTTAATCCAAACTGTCTTTGAGCATGTCAGGAGTAGGAGAAAATGGGGTTAAGACAAAGCCCTTTAATAGCTCCAGGTGAAAAGATCATTAATCACCTTGTTCTATTGCCCCACACACCTGCCATCTTAAGCATAATGAATGAAAGTTTGTTCTCTCACTCACTCTCTCTTATGCTCTTCCTCACTCTCTGTCTCTCACTCTCTCTCTCCTGGAGCAGCAGGATTTTACACTCCTCCATTTTTAGATGTGCATTTCCTCAGCTCTAATCCATTGTGGGAATATGCCTGTGTGTTTTCCCGTTTGATGTCTCCGAGGCTGCACTCTCCGCCTCTGAGCGGAATGTCAGCGTGTCTCCAGGAACTCTCCTCATTATCCCGGTGCTTCTGTACAGAGGCAGCAGCAATTTAAGATAGCGCTAAACCCTCCTACCTTATGAAGGAGAAAAAAAATAGAAAAAATTAAGTCCACGTCCAGGAATTAGAAGGTGTTTGCTGACTGCTTTCCTATCTAATGGGCCTGGAGTGTTCATAAAATGTGCTGGTGTCAGGGGTTTACTTGGGTGGAGTATGGATGGTGCAGGTGTTGTGAAGTACAGGTGAGCATGGAACTCACTAAACTCAATGGATGTGGTACATTTGCTTATAGAGGCAAGAAAACTTTGGTTGTCAAGGTGCAGTTGACTCTTGATGCATGTTTGCTCAGAGTTCAGACAGCATTGAGCTGATGTGAGCAGTCTGATGGGGGCAGTCTGATGGGGGCAGTCTAATGGGGGCAGCATGGCTGATTCCAGCTCTGGATGTTGCTTGGGACACTTGCGTCATGGCTGTGGTATCATGTCTGAGGGCTTCATGACCTCTGACCTCTGACTCTGAGTTTGTCAGTAAGATAAAAGGGTAAAGTTTGAGTAAACTGATGTGTGTGTGTGCGTATGTGTGTGTGTGTCGGTGGGTATGCATGTATGTGGGTGGGTTTCAAAGTGACAG
>JAOXYF010000018.1:1047090-1088732 GCA_028565775.1 Sternarchorhynchus goeldii | reverse complement strand
AGAGAGAGAGAGAGAGAGAGAGAGAGAGAGAGAGAGAGAGTAGTTATTACTAATGTAAGTACATTGTCTGTCATTGTGTAATTGTGCATATAAAGCAACCATGCAAATAAAACTCAGTGAGCTGAAGTAAACCCTCCCCATCTCTGTTTCTGTTTCTCTCCCCTCTGACTCTGTCACCCACTCTTTCTCTCCATCTTTCCCTCTCTTTCTCTCCATCTCTCTTACTCACTCAAACTTTCTATCTCTCCCTCTCTCTCTCTCTCTCTCTCTCTCTCTGTCTCTCTCTTCAATTCAGTGGTGCTTTGCTGGCATGACAAATATTCACACTTGCAATGCCAAAGCTTTGATGAAGAAATTAAGAACATAGAATGGTAAACAAAAAGGAAAAATAGATTTAAATTGTTTAAATAATCATCAGCAAATAGCTTTCCCTCTCTACTTTCACTCTCCATCTCTGTGTCTCTACATCTCTCCTCCTCTCTTTATGTCCCTATCTCTCCCTCCATCTCTCTATCTCTCTCTCGTCATCTCTCCCTCTATCTCTCTCTTCTTACTTTTCAGCCTCGACAAGCCTCAACACAGCCCACCATGTTTTTCCCCCCTGGTTGCTATGGCAGCAAAGAGGGAGGGAGAAAGAAGGAGAGAGACAGAGAGAGAGAGAGAGAAAGAGAAAGAGTGCATGTGTGTTCTCTGCAGACTGAGGTTCTGCTCAGTGAGCTAAATGTTATCAGTAATCTGAAATGACCTTGTGTCAGGCTACATGCAGCCCCCCCCCACCCCCCCACCAATGCACAATTCAGTACAGAGTTTCCTCATCTCTCTCTTGTCCTCAATCGGCTTCTGTGGTATAAGCCTATCTGGGATCAGAAATAAATAAACAATAGTTCCATAACCCCCACTCCTTCACCAGAACCTTCCTGTGCCATCACAATCTTCCTCTTATTCCTCAGTGAACGACGATGTGGCCTTAACTAAGCGTGGCAGTTCCGCGAGCCACATGCATGCCAGAGTGGCACTACCCACGTTCGTTTCTGCTGTTGTGTTTGTGGAAAGAGAGTTTTTATTTCTGTTTCCTATAACTGTAATCAGGCATAGAAATCAATAGAAAGAAGTTCTTGCCCAGATATTAATTTAGCAATTATGTAAGCTGCAAGCAAGTTCATTACAGCCCGTTTGACAAGTCCCCACATAGGTTTCGTGTTGTGCATCCAATGTACGTTGGACAGGAAGCCGTATCGGTAACGGGCTGAACGAGAACTGTGATGCACTGTTTATTTTGTTAACGTCTATAAAAGGCTTGTGTACAGCGAGCGCAAACCAAATGCTCTTTTGACAGAGAGAGGTCGCGTAAGATGGGGAGTAGCGGAGATTTCTGCTTTCTCTCTCTTTCCCACTGTATGTCTCTCCTTCTCTCGTCTTTCGCTGTGTTGCACATAACTGTCTGAAACTGTCTTAACGAAGGTCATTTACTACACCGAGGAATTTGGGTGTGATTATATTTATGTGTCCTCGTCCACGACGCTCATTTTTAATGGATTTTTTTTGGCTCAAAGTTTAAATTTTGCGCAAACTGCAGTCGTCAGCCACTTGCGTCATAAGTACTGATGCGTTTCGAAGGGGTACTGGAACGCAACCAAGACAGGAAGACTTTCTTATCCTTAATTGCGAGGTAAAACCATCATAGTATCTCACAATCCAATGAGAGAGTGAGAGAGAGAGAGAGAGAGAGAGAGATCATCCAAACGGAAAATAGGACAATAAGCCAAACGCCTACGCTGCATCACAAATGCAACTTGTACTATATCACCGCTATTACGTACAATCAGGAAAACAGACGCAGCCCTAATTTTGGTGTGCTCTATTGACTTTCCACTTAAACTGCTCGAGCTGGAGGGACTAGAACTTTCATTTATGTTACTGTTCTCAAACTTGGTTGGTTGGCTGAGTTCGTCCATAGCAGATACGGTTCTGAGACTTACCGAGGTAGCAGGGGCCTACAATGCCAATTTTTAGTCGTCGGTGACATGGAAGTAACCTATCAAATCAGTGTCTTTGACCGTAAGGAAGCTAACATTCCACAGACTATAGTTCGACCTCGATTCCGTAACGGCTCCATACCCAGTACAAACATCTTGTAGAAGTCCTACAGTCAGAATTTTTTTTCTTGAGAAAATAATCCAAAAGTTCATCTAAATGAACTGCACATAAAAACGCAGTTTGTGTAACGTTTCAAAGAGAATCAAAAAGGTAACTGAGGGAGGGAGCTAGCTTGTTCCTGTGTATTGGGCTATTTTCTAGTGAGCAATGAAAATTGCTCCAGTATCTTTTTCCCCTCTGAGCAAGCTGTCAAGTGAGTTTTTTGGCAGGAACATTAACACATTACTTCTATATGTAACAAATGACTTTGTGTGTGTCGTTGAGTGGGCCAGGTGTGTGTGTTTGAGTGGGCCAGGTGGGTGTGTCTTTGAGTGAGCCAGAGGGCAAGTCTTTGAGTGGGCTAGATGAATATGTTTTAAGTCAGATGGGCATGTCTTTGAGTGAGCCAGAGAGTGTGTCTTTGAGCCCATGGATATAGTCTGCTTGCAGGTCATGCAAAGACCACCCTCTACTGCACCAGCTTTCTGATAAGTGTCTATAATGAGCCTCACCTCCGGAGCCTCTCTCACATTTATTGGCAGCATTTCCAGTCCTCTATAGGACAGTCGCCTGGTGCTTCAGCCCTAAGTAACATTTCTCCAATCATTGGTGATGCAAATCAAACCCTTACAATTAAGTTCAGCTGTTTTCCCCACAAGGTATCCTTGGTCCCTGTGTTCGAATTCCTGCTGCGGAGTAGTTAAATATTAGCTTGCCTGATGACCACTCCAAACCTGGTGCTTATGTTTATTTGTTCGATTTTCTTCCTGGTTCTTGTTGATATGAAGGTTAAACAGTCACTCCCATACACTTTATTATGCCTTTAATTACCTTTTACTTATTTTTCTTTTAGTACTTCATTTAGAAAACTAACAACATTAGTTCAGAGTTTGACCAGTTAATTCACTCTTGATATTGAATTCTGTACCAAAACAAACATCAGCAGAGTCATTCTTTTTAGTGCATCATAAAGGGGAAGTCACATGACCTTGCCTTTACCTCAATGTGTGTGAGTGTGTTTCTGTAATCCTGCAGCTGTGTGAGTGATGTCAGCCTGTGTTTATTTGACCGGCAGCATCTCCGACTGCGTCATCTCCGGACTCTCATTCGTAGGCTGTAATGAGACTATAAATCACGTATCGACGCGGCTCCTTCCAACATGCCGTCTGGCCGAGACCTGGGCCCTGAACTAACACCTCATTTTAACTCTCTAGTAGAAGCTGCAGTGTGTGTGTGTTTGTCTGGGTGTCTGTGTGTGTGTGTGTTTCTATGGATCCCATACACAGTACGAAATCTCAAATGTATCTTTTCTCACTCAGACTGCCACCACCTCACAGCGTCCCCTTCATACATGCCATCCTGTTGCTCTATGACATCTTTTGTTTACTGGCTCCACTGAGGTCTGAGTCTGAAAACATCTGAGGCTGAGTGTGATAGCACATGAAGATGAGTGATATGTAAAATGTGACAATGAGGGATGTGTTAATGTGAGGATGAGGGGTGTCCGACACATAAGTATGATTGATGTGTTAAATGTGTGAGTGGTAGAGCTGTGGACTTGGGAAGACACAGGGAAGGCAATCCAGATGATCCTCCAGATTCTGTTTTCTTACACAAATCGGAGCTCCGTGCCTCTTCTTCAGGCCAATCACCACTCAAATGGCATTCGAGACCCTCAGATGGCAGTCAAGACCCTCAGATGGCATTCGAGACCCTCAGATGGCATTTGAGACCATCTGGCAAATACCACCAGAACCCTCTCTCGCTGTGACGCTATGTCATCTCTGGGCCAGAGTCGCTGTTTGAGGTGTTGGTATGACGAGCCAGTCGTTGGGCTTTCACGTTCTCTGTTTGGTGAGGAAGGAAGCCAATCCCACCAGGCTCGAAGCTTTTCATGTGTTGCGTGGAGTCTACCTTTGCAGTGCCGCACTCCTATCTTCTATTCTCTTCTCTTCTGAGACAAGAGCCTGCTAACAAGCTTCTCACATCTTGTCTCTTGAGAGTCTCGCTCCTTTTTAATCTCTGTCTGTTCCATCTCAGGCTGCTTCTGCATGGCTCCCTGAGTGTGGTCTGTCAGATTGCAGGGTTCGGCTCATGCTGTGGAGTTTAGGCCTCCTCACTGCTGGAATATCTGGCCTGTCCATATCCCACTGTGGGGAGTTTCATCAGGGTTGAATATTCAGTGAGCAAAATGAGGATTACCAAAAAACTATAGTAGAACACTTACCAGTGCAGGTTTTCTCTAACTTCAAACAAAATCTGTGTGAGCAGATTTAATAATTCTCCTTTGAGAAATTACTTCAGGAACAGTTGAATAAGTAAAATATGTATGTAGTAGTACTTGTCTTAAAGAAGAAGCTTACCATATAGCTGTGGATATTTTATTTCCTGATAGGTCTGAAACAGGAAAAACATTCTAAAACCCACTTAGCAAGGTGAGTCTCAGGAGTCTAGTCAGTTGACCTTTTTCTGCCACCTGGGGCAGGTAATCAAGTGCTGAAATTAAACTGCTGATTGCTTGAATTAGCAGTGTTTAGTGTTTAGATTGGTGTAAATCTGTGAACAGGCTGAGCTTGCCCGGGTGTGCTAATGCCTGGGGGGCCTCTTCCCACGCCTGAGGGGCCTTTTTCGGTGTTTCCTACCAGAGCAACACTGAATACACTTAAGTCCTGCAGGCTTACAGCTCTGAATAATTTTAATATTTACCCTGCAAATGCTTTTTATGCAAATCAGATCGTGAATGGCTTGGTGTCCGTATACAAAAGATCTGGAAAAGCCCTATAAGAATGAAATATGCCATGTACAATACTTAAGTACATATCAGATATGCCATGTACAATACTTAAATACATATCAGATATACTGTGTACATGTACTTAAATGCATATCAGATATGCTGTGTACAATATTGAAATATATATCAGATATGCTGTTTGTCATGACTCCCCCTACTGGTGTTCTCCGATATTGGCAGCTACGGAGCACATGGACCATTTGTTATTATTTACGTCAGTCATTTTATGTTGTCCATGCTTTCCTCAGGTGGTGGGCATTATTCACGAATTAGCTCGCCACATGAAGATCATTATGTCTTTGTTATTCCTTATTTTAAGGCCCAGTTTTTGTTCAGACCTTGTTGGTCTTTGATGTCACTGGGCCTGTTTTGTTATAGTTATGCATTTTTAGTTTGGTTTTGTTTCTTTATGTTCAGTAAACATTTCAGTTGGTGACCTGTGTTTCAGAAATGCCATGTACAATACATAAATTAAATACATAAATACGCACTCTGGAACTAGCATGTGCTATTCATTCTAATTATTATATTTATAGGTGTATGGGGTGTGTGATGGGACATAAATAAAAAAACTTGTTCAATAGTCATTAGTCCTTTAGCATATGAGTGATTAGCTTATGCTTATAAGTGAGGCAGAATCAAGGAAGTACTAAACTTGTGAAAGCTTTTTTAAGATTTAAGTTCTAGGCAAGATTTTGTCTTACAATCAAGACAGTTGCTCAAAGGCAGAGCTAAGCCTCAAACCAGCAACCTTGAGGTGGAGAGCCCAAAGTCATAGACACTAGGCTACCACTGCCCTGCTTGTGTCCACTGCAGGAGTGCAGTCTAAAACGCTCCACTGAGTATCCCAACAACCAGTCTGCAACTGGGCAATAAGTAGTAGTGGTCTTATGTGCGTCCAGGGAGTGGTCTATCCAGTCTATTAGCTTCACCATACTAGAGCATCTGCTCAGAGCCCCATCAGTTCAGTTGAGTTCACATGCAGTTTTATTCATATAGTGATTTTAACGACAGATGCTGTCACAGAGCAGAACTGCAAAGATCTTGGGTCTAATAACCAAGCAGAAGACAATAAGGGAGGGGCAACACGTCTCGAGAGGAACCCAAGAGAAGAAACGCTCAGAATCAGAACCCCTCCTCCTCTTTGTTAGGGACAGTGGAAAATGGGATGAATATGACAATCATTGTAAGAGTTGTCACTTCTTCTGATCATTTTACAAAGTCTCCTTTTTGTGAAAATAATGTATCAGAATGGTAATAGTGACCATTCCTAATTTCCTACTCTAGAAAGTAAAAACTGGCTATGTGTCAATGTCAATTCTGCAGTGCAACAGATATAAATTGTTGTTTTTTCAAGTGTGATGTTGTTTTGCAAGGAGCCAAATTACTGTTTGAATACACCTGTTATTACTTTTCAGATTGGCTGTGCAAAAACAATTTCAGTACTCATAAAAACATTTCCCAATGAGGCAAAAAGAAGAGGTAGAGTCTTCAGAGAAGCTGGCCATGCGCCCCGCTGGGTTTCCACCGTTTCCCCACAACCCTTCTGTTGCTTCTCTTATTTCCTTAATCAGGAGTCAGGAAAAGCATGGTGACCCACACCCGTATGGTTCTCTTTCATACTGCGGGGTTTCCTGGCACGGACGGAATAATGAGGAATTGGGGAATAATCAGGAATTTTAGTTTAGGTGAGTCATGGTGTTTTAGTTTAGGTGAGTCAGGAATTTTAGTTTAGGTGAGTCAGGACACCTGTCTATCACAGGTCAGGAGCCGACCCTGGTCAGGACACCTGTCTATCACAGGGCAGCCTACCATTTTGTTACCTATTACCTATATAATAACTGCATCTACACTCAGTATCTATCTCATTAGCATCTACCTTTTAACTTACTGGTCACTTTTTCAGGTTTACCTGTCTTTATTTATGATTTCCCATGTGTAATTATGTGAGGTGTGTATGCTGAACTCCTGTCCAAGGTCCAGTGGATAAGAACTCACTGATGATGACTAGGAGGATGAAACAAATCCAAGGCAATGGATGAGCTGTACTTTCTACTGTACTTAAAGGTGATTCTAATATTATCTAGTGAGAACGCAATAACTACACTGTAGTTATTTAACTACACTAGTTATTTCTTGTACTCTGTTTAATTTTTTAGAACTAATGTTAAATTATCCAGAAACTGGAATGTTGACCCAACCAGAGAGAGTTTTTTTTATGTGGTAAAGAGTTTTCAATGCAGAAATGTAAACCCACAGTATACAGTGCCAATTCATTACAGATTCATGACAGCAAAATTTCAGAGACATAACATTTTGATTAAACAATAAAAGAATTGTAGCCTTGCACAAGAAGAACTAAAGTATATGCTCAATCAGTTAATAGGCATTGGTTAGCACATAGCATAACATTTTGTGATGCATATAAGATTCTAGTTCTTCCAAACATCTCTCTGGTCTTATTTGTGCTGTGAATACCAGACTCAGTAGCCAAATCTGACTAAATGCCATCCTTTCACTATGGTGCAGCTCAGACTGTGTGATTGTTCACTGATCTGAGCTTAGTGTGTTACAAAAAAAGGCACAAACATGCATCTGTAAAGCGGCTTCCTCAGTGCATCCGGGTGCCACACAAACTCACGTGTGAGTGGTCAGTCTGTGAAGCTCCGCCCCAAAGGTCAAAGTGAAGCCTAATTAGCAGCAGGGAACCTTTACATAGAGAGCAGGAAATAAGAGAGCCTTTTTTCAGAAGAAAGAAGAACAAAGAGAGAGAGTGCATGAGAGAGAGAGGGAGAGAAAGAGAGAGAGAGTGCATGAGAGAGAGAAGGAGAGAAAGAGAGAGTGCATGAGAGAGAGAGGGAGAGAAAGAGAGAGAGAGAGAGAGAGAGAGAGAAGAACAGAGAGAGAGGGAAAGAGATATGGGGGGATTATTTCACCTCTCAAACAATCACACCGTGTTGAGATTTAAAGTTACTATTTAAAGAGAGACGGATCAGAATCCCAGCATGGCGAACAGCCTCCACATTAATTAACTGTAGTCTACAGTATAGAACAGGGCATCTCTGCCAATCTGTCATGTTCTGGGCCAGTTCTCTTCGAAATCCCCCTCCGTCTCTGTGTCAAAATGAGCCATGTTGCATTGATTGCAGCAGTCTCTGCAGCAGAGCACGTGTGCTCACTCACCGATGCGTGTGTGCCCAGTCACGCATCAGCTTCCACCATCTCTAATTGCTACAGTTTTGGATAATGGCACTTTTATATTGGTTTATTGACTAATTATCAAGTAGTCGCCAACCTGAGGCGAGTGTTAATATGGAAACGTTTTATCTCTTTAGTCTCAGATTAGGTTTCTCCACTGCGTGCCTCTTGTTCTCAGCCTTGTGCAGACGCTCAGCTACATCAGGTACCGGGGACATCAAATCCTGTACCCGTTACAGAAATGTGGGCATAAAAAAGAAGTGAAATCCCTGGGGCGAAAATGATTTTGAGGCTTCACAGAAAACTTCCCACCAGCATTTTACATGTCATGAACACCGCCTCCATGATTACAGTATCACAGCAGCCTGCGTGCGCACAGCATGGAGCAGCTGTGTATTCCCTCTCAAATTTATTAACCTGAAGAGTTTCAAGTTCACATTTTGCCTCTAGGTTTCTAAACCACACAATAAGGGGCTTTTGCTCGAGTGTCTGCTGATGTCTCTCTCTCTCTCAGGCTTCCCTGAGCACAGCCGGGCTCCTGGTGTACCTCACCGCTGCCGCTGCCTGCCGAGTGTGTTCAGATTTGCTCTCCAATGTTCCAGAGTCACTGGAAATACAGCCTTAGAAATAACTTTGTACTGCAGTACATTTTAGGACCCAGACCTCAGGGACTACAGTTTTCCATTTGTTTGCAGTTATGGACTGTATTTTGAAGTTTCATTTCCAAATGGTGCATATTATTCACTTCTGTATTATTTTTAAAAAATGCTGCAATAATGTAGTTGGAACCTTATGGTCCCGCCACATGTGTTTACAGTGTGTCTGTCTGTCTGTTTCTGTATGTGATCTGAACCAGGACCTTTAGTTTCAAGGTCGAATGCCTCTGACTTACAGGCTGATTGCAAACCTTAGCAAGGCAGTGACTATGAACCAGGTTACGTTCATGAAAGATTACATTGTGAAGATTCAAGTTTTCATAGTGTGAATGGCAGTAGTGTTGGTAGCCACTGCAGTGGTACAGCAGTGTGAAGAAGAACACCCCTGATTTTTGCAGAGGCGATTGGAAACTGATTGAATTCCCAAGCTGTGGCTTCAGTTATACTTCTCTGAATGGAGGCTGCATGTTTTAAAATCATACTCATCAATGCTCTCCAATCTCTTACTGCTGGAAGGGTTTTCTTCATTTGTTTTTATCACATTAACTAGTAACCTCCAAATGAATTAATTTGACACTTTAAAAAGGTGATACCTTTTTAAAAAGGTTCTGTAAAGAAATAGTTGTTCCTCACACTAAACGGTTCACACTCAATAAGAAGATAAGAACTGATGTTGGATTTTATAATCCACAAATATAAAGTTACAAAAACATATTTCACTTTGTTTCTGATTAGAACTGCACTAAAAGATTTGCAGTACAACATGATCCTGACCCTGCAGACTCATAAGGACAACAGCACTCTACAGTTTAGTGATCATCATGTTCCAACACGGACGCTTCAACTAATAAGCTAATTTACTGTAGCTAATTACCTTCATTAATTCCACCTGAGCAGCGAAAACATTAAACTGTGCAAGGCCAAGTCCTAGCAGATGCTGAGAACCCCACCTTGGTCAAACACACAGAGGTGAAAAAAGATATGTCGTTCTGAGGCTCTGATATAATTAAGATGTTTGACTGCTGTAAATGACTGTTACAAATCCGACAACGTGAGTCGCAGCAGTGTGGATTGAGGGGGGATCTTGGAGATTCCTGGAGGGATATAGAGAGTTTCACTCACCTCTAGGTACACCTGCTGATTTTGGACTTTTGGATGGTGCTGAAGCAAGAGAAGAATGTCCATTGGTCTCTAGCAAAATCGGACACTTTTTCTCGGACACGTGCATGTGCTAAAACCTTCAAGCTCGTAGGCAGCAATTCGACCAGAGGGGCAGGAGAAGGCATGGTGCTAATGGGTGCTGTCAGCACCCCATTTCTCCCCCTGCCCCTCTGTGGTCTTTGACTGTAGGTTTCTCAGACTAACACCCCTCAAAAGCCATTACTCCACCAGCTTGTGCAGCCATGACCTCTGTCTCACCACAGTGCACTGGGACATTATGGCCAAAAGGTGATGTGAAGAAAATGCTCCCAATCATGTGGAAAATGAGCACAGAGGCCTGGAATGCGTGACGAACTCTCCGCTGGAGAATGGAATCACCTTTTCTTCCATATTCCACCACTGAGCCAAAGATGGAAAACTTCCACCAATTTCTCATGTTTTGTTTCTCCCTGAGCAAGCATTGAGTGGACAGAGGCAGACCCTGTTTATCTGCACAATCGGAGGAGTGAGGCAAAGACTCTTTTCTTCTCTCTCAGCATGTCTCTACCAGACAGTCTTGGTGGCAGCAATGTCATATAGGAGACACGCTGTGAAGATGCAACTCCAACTGCCACCTGACAGGCACTTCCTCAGTGACTCTGGGGCCATGGCTGAAACAGGGACCAGCTGCACCATTCATCTGCCTGGTCAAAGCCTGCAAGGCTGAGAGGGGTGTGAGGCTTCAGCAGGTCTCTGCAGCTGTGGCATGCCATATAGGTGTTTACAGCAGATGTGAAAACTTTTTATAATTGAAACTTTTTAATTAACTTCACATGTGAATTCCCCTTTCATTATAGGTGGAAAATTGTGCTGTGTTATTTTTTATGGTTAGTGGCAATGTTTTGACCTTATTCTGCACCCAAAGTTGTATGTCGTAAGTATTGTTGCACTGGTGTAATTTTCTTTACCTCAATTTCGACTAAGAAAGGCATTTTAATGAGAACCTATTGACAGCTGCATCTAGCTGTTTTTGCACTAACTGGAAATAAGCGTACAGTGAGTCACTGATCTCCAGTGACAAGAGTGTAATTTCATCAGTCAGTGTAGCCGGAGAGAATCAGGCTGATTCAGCGAGAGAGACCAGGATGAAGGACAGGGCAGAAGAACTCAAGCAGCTCACGGCTCTGAGAGATGGAGCTGGAAATACAAGCGGGCTTTGGAGAGACCTGGCACTTTGCTGTGGCTTGCTGTGAAAGAGACTCTTCTTCGAAACGAGGAAAACACAGGCTGCTTTGAGGACCGGATTTGTCAGGCTGGAGGGGAGAGAGAGAAAGAGAGACAAAGAAAGAGAGGATGAGAGAGGGAGATTAGGGCAAGAAGAGAGAGAGCGAGAGACGGACAGAGGGACAGACAGAGAGAAGGAGAATGAAAGAGAGTAACAAAGAAAGGGGAGAAGGGAATGCAGGACAGAAAAGAAGGGAAAAGAGAGAAAGAGTATGAGAAGACAGTAAGAGACAGACTGAGTGAAACAGACAGTGACCGAGAGAAGAATGGGGGGGGGGGGGCGGTTAGAGTATGTGAGAGGCAGAAAGGTCCAGTGTTCTGCTGTCAGTCGAATGGGGAAGGCGGGAGTAGCGTGATGCGAGGGTGCGGTGGGGTGCATGGTCACGGTCAGACGCTCAGTGCTGTGACTGAGTCAGAAACCCTGTCACTGATAGCACTCCCACACGAAAACTTCACTCAGACGCCAATCTGATGCTTCCTCTGCTGCCGCAAACAACAATTTCATGACTTTTTTTCTCCTCCTTTGTTAGCTGAGAGTTCAAAACAGCTGCTGGGAGATGATAAGAAGAGAGTCAAATTCAAAGGCACCCGGGAACTCTGCGTTCAATCAACAGAAATAACTCCTGGCATAAGCTGTATCTGTTTGATTGGCTTTTAGAGACAAACCAGAATGAATTTCCTCTACTTTGGTGTTCAGTCCAAGTATTGCTATGAATGAAATTGGGAGAACGCTCAGACACGTCGCATGCACAAGGCTGGGTTGTTCAGAGGCAGTGAAATCTTCACCGTGCTCTCTCCATGAATGATAAGCACTCTGTGGACTCTTACACGCTTTGCTGTGCACGTTGCTAAGGGTGACTGGCCACAGGAAAACATCTATATACTCTATATAGGAAAATTACTGTGAGTGGTAACCAAGTTATATCAGTCAAATCACACATGTACCAAACACCCTGAACTATAAGATTTAATCCATATCCAGGGAAACAGTTCTTTTAGTTGCACAGTGGGCACTGTTTTTTTTATTTACAGCATTTTAGAAATCCACTTACAAGGTTGCTAAGAAATGGTGTGGTGAACAGGTAAAACCCGAGGTAAGACTACAGGTAAGACTCCAGTCTGTCTTTTGCACTGCATACTTTGTGTTGACCATCCTCTAAGTCTTAATCAATGAGCTGTTTCTGACCACAGAACTGCTGTTGGCTGCCTAGACCACTAATACCCCAGCAAAGACACTGATACGATTGGCACGGGTAAACGTTCCACAACGGCACAGAACAAACTACCGTGCCACTACCAGGTCAGTGGCATTACTGCACTGAATGGCCCAGCACCCAGATGCATCCAATCATTATCAGAGCTATGACCACTGATGAATATGATGCAGGTGCACTAAATTCTGCATGGCTGTGGACAATAACTCTGTGGTCTGTAATTCTGCGAACTGTAACTCTGTGGTCTGTAACTCTGGTCTGTAACACTGGTAAAGTGTAACTCACACAGTAGCCACAGATTTCAGGTGCAAGGTTGGTGTTTCTAAAATGGATGGTGAATGTAAATGCTGTCAATAGCTGTCAACACCCATATCATTCTAAATTTATACCAAGTGACGATAACCTGCTAAATGTCACATGCCTGAATTTCTTGACTTCTGAAGTGTAGTAACTGAGAGTGACCTAATCATCAACTCACAAGTCGAGCTGCCCCCTGCCTCCTTTTCAAATCTACCAACCTATTTAGTCATCAGTTCTGAAAGAACAGACCACAATCAAACCTGACCTTTGGCCAAATATGCCACGGGGAGCTGAATGACTTCATTTGCTGCCGTTTATTGTGAGATGAGATTGATGTTGCATGAGGTTGAGTAGAGAGGAGGTCTGTGATCTAACATTTTCCACTTCCTGCTTCCTTGGGTTCTGGACTCATAAGTGTGTGCAACTGTAGCCAACAAAATTCACACTGGAGCATTTCAGTTCTAGAACATTTTCCTTTTGTTTCTGAAATGGGTCAGCTGTTTTCATTTCAGAACCAAAATGCATGCAATATCAGATTTGGCTGGGAAGCAGCCATTGGTATTGTGTAAGTGTTGTGGGAAGAGGGTAAGTGTTATTGTTTTAACAAAGAAACAAGAAACAATGTGTGAAACAATGTGATTTGTCTCCTTGTAATTACTTCAGAGGTTTCTATTGAGTTTGACTTTGAAATCTGAAGTCTAATTTTTTGTCTATCCAGCAACAAAATTCAGATTAATAGTTGCAAACATTAAATTGAAGAAGATTAGGGCTTGTGAAGAGTGTCACATTCATATCTTTTCATTTGATCTTATTTGAATGGAATCAGACAACTGCCTCTCAGTTCTCTCTCACCCATAATGATTATGAAGTATGAAGTTTTGATGAGATCACAATCACAGTCAACAATCCAATTCCAAACACCCATAAATGTTCTAAACTCACATTCCAAACATCCATTCTAAATAAATGTTCTAAACTCACATTCCAAACATCTATAAAAGTTCTAAACTCACATTCCATACAATCATTCTAAATAAATGTTCTAAACTCCCATTCCAAAAACCCATTCTAATTAAATGTTATAAAGTCATACTCCAAACATCCACTCTAAATGAATGTTCTAAACTCCCATTCAAAACACCCATTCTAAACTCAATGTGCATTTATTCAATAATATTCAGCAACAACCTTGCCATTAGACCTTTATTGTTAATTCATGCATGAATCCAGTATTACAATGACTCTCAATGTTTTGAGTATCTATGTAACATATTTGTTTTGTCTCCTCCCTTCCTCTCTAGCCCCTACTCCGCCCCATCCCTCTTCTCCTGTCCGGTGTTCGCTCCTGACCTCTGCTCACCTTGCTAGTATAAAAGCATGCTGCAGTGAAGGCCTGTCTGGACTGTCGCTTCTCCTCCATGTTTATCCAGTCTCCCAATCATTTCTCTTGTGGGTCGTTGGCCAGGGGCAGGAATGTGGTATGAATCCTGCTCAGATGTTCTTCAGGATAGTGACCTTTTATGGCTGTGGAACTTGTTCACCTTGACACAGGAACTAGCTACAAACGCTAAGTGTCTGCTTTCAAATACCGACAGTGTCCACATACTGCAGTGAAAAGTTGCTGTGGATTTTTTACATGATGAGGGCGTTTTTATCCACAAGCCAAAGACAACGTTCGCTCACTTATCAGGGCTCTTATATCCATGAGGGCAGAACATTGACTAGAGGGAGAACCAAACATGATTTTTGGCCACTCCAGTAGTGGAACTGATTATTCATTTCTCCACACAACCAGAAGGAAAAAAAAAAAAAAAAACAACAAACAAACAAATTGTACTTGAGGGCATGGAACCAAGGGACAAGCAAAAAGAGTTTAGAAAAAACAAAGAATTCAGCATCTGGAGAACAGCCCAGGCACCCGGCTTGGCTCGCCGAGCTGGAGGTTGCCTCCCTTATCTATCGTCTAGTAGAGGGTGCAAGAGAAAAAAAGAAGGATTGAATAGCTGTGCTAAATGAGGGTGGGGCCAACCATGATGAAAAAGGGGTGGGGCCAACCATGATGAAAAAGGGGTGGGGCTAACCATACTGAATGAGGGCAAGGCCAACAAGGTGGGACCAACTGTAACGAAATAGGGTGTGTTAAATGATGACTGTCCATAAGAAATCCAGCACTAGAATCATTTGAGCGATGGTGCCCTTATAACCTGTGCTGGTTTGTAATGGCACAAGCACATTTTGTTTAAACACAAACACATTTTATTAAGTATAACCAACAACATAAGTGATACGCCGGTCTTGTAAAATTCCTTGACACATGCAGAAGCAATGCATGATGTGGAGTAACGTTCAAATAGTGGCTCATTGCTTAGTAATTTATGCAGTAAGGCAATCATACCAGTGTAAGGCGCTCTCCACTCACCTCACTGGCCACCTGTGAGGTATCGGACGTCCCATACATGTGTCTGTCTCACCATGAATGAACGTCTAGGTGTGTCTGTAATCAGCATCTTCACCGTCTCCCCATCAGTTCACCAAACGTTGCGCGTCTGACGCCCAGCTGGGACCATATCACACGCCCATCGCTCTTTCCATGATCACAGAGTGTTATCCACTGTGAGATACAGTAATGCTCTTCCTACCTCTCAGCAAGATGCCTGTAATCCCTAAGACACAGCTGATTCCAAACCAGGATCATCTCCAAGGCAGCATCACAGAGGAAAATCGGGTTTGGACTTTTTGGGATGGCTGTACTGTTCCATGCTACTGGCCTTTAATAATGAAAATATCTTCTTTTGCTGGAGATAAAAAATAGCGCTTTTTTTGTTAAGGCAACTTTTAACATTTTCATTCCATATAGATATATAACTATATATGCTGGTGTGGGGAGCAACACATGTAAAATGGTTAGCATTAGCCATAGCATAACATACCAAACCCATGTCTCCCTTATCTGCATACAAATCATTTTTACATAATTCAATGGCAGTAGCAGATCACACTTCCCTAAACGGTTTGATATTTCATGCCTGGCAGATGGATTCTGTTCTGTGACAGACTGCAGACCATCTCTTGCATTCTGGTCCTGAGAGTTCAAAGCCTTTTGTTAAGTACTATCCGTGACCTTTGTTACATCTGAGCTTCTCTCTTGGTGCCATCCCTCTACTACTATTCTCCTATCGTTGTTTCCATGACAGCTTTTGGTAGGCAGACAGAGCTTCAGAAGCCTGATTATAAAGTGGGTGGGACTGCATTAATATCTTGAAATGACATGCAATTACTCTGGTCAGTCCTGAATGCAGAGACTGGCCTGGAGCCTGCTCATTACGCCACCTGAGAAACGAAGTGGATGTGTGAACTTGCTTGGGTGAGACGGTCGGCATGACGACCTGGAGATGCTGTCTGGATGTTCCGATGAGCTGAAGGTTATAGTGAGCATGCACACACATACCCGTGCACACACATCTGTGGCACAGCTGCTCTGGCCTATAGCCTTTTATGCATGGCACAAACAAAAAACAACACAGTTGTAAATCATTGACTAATGGATGAGTTGCAATTTACATCAAAAATGCAATTTATATAAAATAAGTACACATACAATATAGTCTGGGGTTACATGGTTGGTAGGAAGATTTTGTTTTTTGTTTTGGTTGGTGATAAATGAGGGGTTGATCCTGTGGTAATTACTGGGTTTAGCCATTAGCGTTCCATCAACCCAACTTTTTTGTACCCTTTAAATAAAGTGAACTGGACCAAGTGAACTGGACCAAGTGAACTGGACCAAGTGAACTGGACCAAGCTTATGGCCTTAATTAAGATACCAGCCTGAACAGATAGGTCTTCATGTACACACTGACATGCACACACTAATGCGCAAGAAGACAAAAAACAACCAGCACGTTTGCTTTCTGAACTTTATAGAGGTTAATGACAAAATCACTCATCCTCTGATACTGACAACACACATTTCTGATATGTGATCACAGACACACACACACACGCACACACACACACACCTTGCTCAGATTCGGTGTTTCTGCATCTTATTTTTCCTATGCTCAGACTCCACGCTACTGTGGTTCATCTTGTCAAATCCTTTCAGCTTCCTATATTCATGAAATGTCATTCGTCTTTTATAAAAGCGATGGTCCTGCAATGAAGTGACCAGAAGACCACAGTAAACATACGTTAGTTGTTTATTCAATGCAACAGTGCTACTGCAGTATACCTCTGTGCGCTAGACAAACAAAGGCCAGCCATTCAAACAGTTACACAAATGCTTTTCGTAACCATCAAAAACACACTTGGTGAAAGAGAAGCCGATTATACTCTTTTCCGCGTGCTTTTATGCACTGGCCTACCACTGATGCAGTGATAATGTCATAAACCACCAGCCTGACAACTGTTTAAATACGCTCTTTCTCCAATGCTCGCGGTGAGGTAGAGTGGTTCAGGTTTGACGCTCAGCGTTTGTCTAAGTGCCCGTGCATAGCGTGGCTCATTTCTGGCTGCCGGCGCGAGCGAGCGGGCGCTTCTTCCTTCTCGCGCGTGAGCGCTGAAGTCATCTCATTTTTGGGGTGAGTGCACTCAGTTATTTCTCTCTTCTGTCATCGCACGGAGAACGTTCATGCTTCTCCTGTAAAAGCGCTCATTTGTGGATGATTGGTTAGTCATGCCCACTGTGTGGAAATACTGGGATCCCGTGAGCTTCGGGCCCAACGGCAGCAACAGTAACTGAGCTCTCATGGGGAATATCAGCTATTAAATGGGCTTAATAACTCTGCCCTTATGATGTTATTAGGGTTACCGTAGCAACCGTCAGTTCAAGTAGAGGCGCAGTGATGGGATGTGATTGAAACCCAGCGGATGAGATTCTGGCACTGTTGCTGTAGGAAGACATGGACATTTATTGCCAAGTGTTCAAGTTCGCCTTGTGCTCTTTGTGGATTTAACGGGTAGCTGTTTCTTAAAGTCCTTAATAAAAACTAGGAAATTTATTATAATGACATCTGTTTGCTTGGATATAGCATTTGCTCTGCTTAAAGTTATTATTATTAAAATCGAAGACCCGTCAGTCTCACTGACTCCTAGAAAAGCCATAGACCCTCACTGATGAGTGTCCATTTTATAAATTGTAGGGATGTGGCGTGCTACTTAATTCATTTAATTTAATGTCAGTATCATTTGACTGTTTAAGCACTCTGTAAAACATGTTGACATCCTGAAGTATAAACATACAAATAAATAGAAAATAAAATAAAATAAATAAGTGCCTTTTCTCACTTATGGGCCTTTCTCCACCTGGTCACTTTATCTCCACATCATCTTCATCTGCTTCTACATCTTCACATGCCTATTTTCACATGTACATCTTCATCTTCATCATCTACATCTTGACATCTTCATCATCGTCATCTACATCTTTAATGAACAGCTTTAATCATTTCATTTATTTCTCACAGCTCATCAAATGAAAGCATGCAAGTTAATTACAACATGATTAAGAAATGCTGTTAGCTTGTATTTGTTTCAATTATATTTAATTATTTATATTTTTCACACACATACATACACGCAATACACACACACACACACACACACACACACTTGCTGGAGTCTAATATCAACACAGTGTGAGTTGTGTATTTTTATTGTGAATATTATGCCTGAGTTGTGTGTTTTTATTGTTAACGTTGTGTGTTTCTCATTATTTTCTCACTTGTGATTATGCATCACTTTTAGCTTCTTTTTCTTCTAGCTGTAATGCTGCCAATTAGCTAATACCCTCTAAACCGTGTGCAGTGTCTTTTCATATGCTAAAGCTCCTGGGTGTGTGACTCATTAACTGTCTCTGCTTTGATCCATACGTCCACCAGCATCCCTACAAAATCCTCCAACATTCCAGCATTAGCCTAGCATTGCCCTACCAGCAGGCCATGGATTTGTCCTGGCCTGTAGATGACGGTAGGCCTTAATGACAGCGTAACAATAAAATAAAAGCTGTAGACGGAGATCATTCTTTGAAGACCCTTTCCTTTGGAGCCTGACAAGTTATTTAGTGCTTCTAGTTGTAGTAAAAGCTGTACTAGCTGCCTTTGGGGCCTGACTAGGTCTTTATTACTGCTTTCTTTGTATCAATAGTACTAGCTTCCTTTGGGGCCTGACTAGGTCTATATTACTGCTTTCTTTGTATCAATAGTACTAGCTTCCTTTGGGGCCTGACTAGGTCTTTATTACTGCTTTCTTTGTATCAATAGTACTAGCTTCCTTTGGGGCCTGACTAGGTCTATATTACTGCTTTCTTTGTATCAATAGTACTAGCTTCCTTTGGGGCCTGACTAGGTCTTTATTACTGCTTTCTTTGTATCAATAGTACTAGCTGCCTTTGGGGCCTGACTAGGTCTATATTACTGCTTTCTTTGTATCAATAGTACTAGCTGCCTTTGGGGCCTGACTAGGTCTTTATTACTGCTTTCTTTGTATCAATAGTACTAGCTTCCTTTGGGGCCTGGTTAGCCCTACTAAGACAAGGTCAAAGTGATAAGTGATTCTTATTGTTGTTTTTCTCACCACAAGATGCATTGGTTAAGGAACAAAATACGATTTGTCCATGACATGGTATTTCCCCGGCACAGTACTGCAGCTGGCAGCTAGCTGCCTTGTCAGCTGTTTAGGCAAGGCAAGGCAATTTAATTTATATTGCACTTTCCTACGTATACAAGAACAAAAGTGTTTTACAAATAAAAGCATAAAAGATAACTAATTAATTAGATAATTTTATATGTTATATAAAAATGTCATATATATATATATCTGAAACAGGATGTTTTATGTAACAGGTCCTTCATTAGTTGTGTAAGCATTTATATTTTCTAGCTTTGGTTACAGAGCTGATGAAGGACCTCTGTCCAAAATGTCCCGTTCTTTAGAAACTCTACATTTTTAAATATTTCTACTGTCCTAATTCAGTACACTGCAGGTACTGGAATATCATCAGATTTATATATATATATAAATATATATATGGAATGTTTAAATGAAAAGGGATTGTGTATAAAGTGCTTCTTGCTGTAATGTCACTATCAAATCAAATCAAGTTTATTTATATAGCTTCTTTAACAACAGATGTTGTCTCAAAGCAGCTCTACAAGTGTCTGAGTCCAAGCCCCCAGTGAGCAAACCAAGGGTGACAGTGACAAGGAAAAACTCCCTAAGAGCGTGAGGAAGAAACCTTGGGAGGAACCAAGACTCAAGGGTGGGCCCATCCTCTTCTGGCCAAAGACTATCACCTGAGTCATGTCTAGTACATTATCATTTGAGTCATGATTTCTAGACACCAGTATCAACCATCTTCTAATCACACCTTGGCTGTCTGAAAATTAAGGGGATGGATATCACAGATGAGATGCTACATATTGCATCCTCTTTATTTCAGAGCGCAGGGATCGTTTGTCTGAATCTCACATCTGTTCATTAAAGAGGCCTGGAAGACCAGAGTGTCTCAAACCCTCTGAACAAAGACATGTCTGGAAGAGCTGGACTGTGGACACTAAACTCCACATGCTTTTAAATAAAAGATGAATTTTAATCTTAATTAAATTACCCATCTCCCCTTTTAGTGGCGATTAGAATGTGAATGAGGTATGAGTGGCAGGGAGCGCCTGGTTTAATAACTAGTAACAAAAACACAAGCAAAGACAAACGGGAACCTCTGTATGGACCCAGCCTGGTATGGGCACCTGTGAGATTAAATAGTGAAGAACAACTAGGTGCCGACGTGTGTGTGATAGTGATCTGAAAAGTGGTCATAGTGTGTGATTGGCGGATGTGCAGGAGCTGGTCTGGCTCGATGCCAGTCAGGGAGTGTGATTGGTGGATGTGCGGGAGCGGGTCTGGCTAGGTGCCAGCCAGAGCAAGTGATTGGTGGATTATGGAATAGTTTGTAATAGGTACTAAAATGATATGTTTTAAGGTTTAATGACTACTGAATAAGAGGTTCATACTGGAAAATTTTTTAAAGCCACATTCTTTAAAGTTCTTTTAGTTCTGAAATCTTTCTGGTGGAAAGTGCCCAAATAACTCAAACCAAACAAACAAATAACAAAACAAACAAATTAGTTGTAAGCTTGACAGTGGCTGTGGTAAACTGGACATGCTTGTATGTTGCAGTGACTGGTAAAATGAACACTGTGCAAAAAATCTGTTAGCAACCTGCACTTAATGTAACTTTGTGTTCCTTATATCCCTCTATCAAGTTCCATGAAATGATCAAGAATTTGTATATTGATCATCTGAAACACAGAGAGTTACAGCACAGCTACACAATGTTGGAATAGAAGTACGTAGTATAGTGTCACATCTCAGTGTGGATGGAGGATACTTAGTTTGAGTTTGTCATCACAAAACAGGCAGTTAAATTTCATTTCATGCTAAACCCACCTAAATACACAAACCTCGAAATGCAATGGACATATGCCCCCTTCAACATCAAATGTTTTAATAAGCCATCAGTGCTCAAGGAAGAAAAGCATTACCTGTAGATGAGAAGCTTTTCAGAAAAGATTCTTTAATCCTTTCACTTATTAGGCCAAAATTCCCAAAGTCTAGTTATCGAATCATCTACAATGGTGGATCTGCAACAGCACTTAAGGCATGCTGAAGAGTTCCCCAGGCCAAATCTGTAGGCTTAAAGCTGCCATAAGCCATGTTAGTGCTTCTTGTTAGCTTGTGTTGCCTAAACCATCAGAAAATCCCACTCTCTACTATAAAATTCTACGCCATAAAGCTCTTCTATCAGCATAATCTCCTCTGTGCTACCAAACAACCCAACAAATAAATAAATCAACAGGTAGGGAGAGCTTTTTTATGAAAAAAATATTCATCTTTATATATTCTTCCAAATATAATTTGGTATTCTCTTAATTCTACACAGATAGGGGTAGGGAATTTTGACCTGAAAGATGCTATAGTTCATCATATAACGTCCCTTTACCACTTGTGCATTTGTTAGTTTCTTTTGTTTGTTTGAGATGAAAACAAGTCAGACACAAATAGTTTTGTGTACCCTGGAAGTAGGAAGAGGAAGCTGTGAGGTCTGAGGCTTCGACACTGCAGCCTCCAGCAATGTGACCTCGTCTCTCAGCACTAACAGAGTCATTCATTACAGACCGGTGAACATAATGTGGTTATGTAAGGAAAGTTGGCCGAGTCCTTTGTGGGTGCACTGGTAAGACATTCATTTGTAATTAAGCAGCCTGACTGGCTTTCGCAGGGTGATATTGGGTGTAACAGTCCTTGAGATTAATGTGGGGGTGCGTTCAGCTTCATGTGTGTCTACATGTTGTGTGTTTCTGAGGTGTCGACCCTGGAAAGAATGGGATTTGTGTGTGTGTGTGTGTGTGTGTGTGTAGTATGTGTGTGTGTATGTGTGTGTGTGTGTGTGTGTATGTGTGTGTGTGTGTGTGTGTGTGCTGAGAACTGAGAGCATTAAAAGGAAAGGGATACAAGGGTTGAAATCTGAATGGCTTTACTCCTGATAAGAAACTTTTTGAAGTATGTTGCAATGAATTTTAGGAGCTGTGATGGTAATATTCACATACTCTGATATTCACATACACTGATATTCACACACTGATATCTCTGCAACAAACGCACACCAGTTAAATGGCTTTGCTCTCTATCTCTGTCTGTCTCTCTCTCTCTCTTACTGTCTCTCTCTCACTCTCTCTCTCCTCCATTAATACCCATTAAAATGCAGAGACATATCTGTCCTTGTCCTTCAGTAGAAAACTTAGCTCTGAAGGTATTAGCTGCAATATTAAACATCAAGCTGACTTGGCATGTTCTGTATTAAAGCCTGGTGGTGTGTTTATTCTTATAAATTGTACACTACAAGCAAATGACACCCTACTGTGTCATAATTCCACTGGTCTCACTGGGCTTTGTCCCTTAATCTGGTTCGCAGTAGAACCAAGACATGACTGGCCATGGTGATTGGCTGTTGGAGAGTTCTGGGGGCGTGGTCCAGGCTGAGCTGTGGTGGTGGTGCAATCTGTTAACACTCCTGCCCTTCTCCCAGCAGACGAGTGTGAGATCCCTCACGCGCTCAGTTGCAGCAACTCCTGCATACAGCTAGGGCAGTATATTGGAATCTGTCTGGGGCAAATGGCCCAATACCCCTTCCAGTCTCGTACAACTGGAGACCTTTACTCCTGCTCAGATGGCCTGGGTCTGTGTTTTACAGGCTATTGTAACACCTCACACCTTTCAAAGCCAAAACAAAAATGTTACTTTTTTTCTCCTTTTTTGTATATTTACTACTGTGTAAAATTACCATGGTTACCTGGACTCTGACATTTCGCAGAACACTGCCAACCACCTGGTGGTACATTTAAACAGAAACATCCAAAGCACAAGTACTCCAGAGCTTTCACCATCCATCCAACAAGGGCGGTCAGTCGTATTCTAGAAGTCAAATCATGGGTAGCCAGTTGCCAGATCTGTGGAAATTAATTTCTACACAACACCCTACATGGACACACACACACACACACGCATACACACATACACACACAGTCTAGCATCTACACAATGTAATTTTTACTGTGAATTACCAAAATGTCAAACCGCACTCTGGCACACTGCATCTCTCATTCTCTCTACAAAAAAGGGCTTTAAATGACAACTAATGGGACACTGAATAAAACCATTTTTATCATGACAAGTCCTGTTGTGATCCTGATGAACCAAAATAACAAAAGATTACAGATTACAGATTACACAAATCCAATAAATTTGTTTAATAAAAATTTAAATATTGACACCCATAATCATATTATTAGTATTTCTCCTATCAAGCATTTTATCCACTGATGAGATGAAAATGTGTTTTTAAACCATTACTCATCTACCATCATTTAAAATCTCTCTCTTTTAAATAAGGGTATAGAGATAAGAGCAAGGCAGGAACAGAAAACTTTCATTTAAAAAAATACGTTTTCTCTCTATAGCGATGAGAGAGTGCTAAAGAACCTGAAGCAGGTTTTTTAGGAACCTGTTTGGCAGCCTATCAGCTAATTCAATTTGAGTGTCTTCAGAAATGAGCATTTTGACATCTTCTGATGCCTCGTCATCCCAGATAATGCAACATGGGTTGACTGTTGACCCAGGCCTCAGCGGAATTTAAAAATCCTGGGCTTCTCTTCAGGAAGGAAGACTTTGTTGCCATAGAAACAGACATATCACATGATTGCAGTGCCTGAGCTGTCAGTAAAGATTGTGTTGGGGGAGTGAGCATCACTACTGACAGGCCTTTATGAGCCAAACACAAGAGTGCATTCTTTAAGTTTTCTAAACTCAGAGTGACACAAAAATGTGATTTTTTTGTTGTTGTTGCTCTTATTTTTTTTTGTCCTTCATCAAAAGCAAAGAGTCAAGTGCCCTGTTCTCTGCTGCCACGTTGGCAAGAAACATTTAGCTGTTTTAGGCTTATTTCAGTGAAAGACCAATTGTGTGAGACAGAGGGTGCCAGAGCTACTTTCAGAATTGTTCAAAATGTCTGGTATTCATTTATTCATTCATTTATTCAAATGAATTGGGTTATGGGTCATATGACACATGGTATAAATCATATTACACATATAGCCTGGCTGACAATGGTGAAGGATTCACTGCAAAGTTTGTGTACGTCTCTGAAGTCATACCCCATGTTCTTCTGTGGACTGACCAAAGGATCTTTAAAGCACCATGTAGATAGAAGAGATGCCTGGACTGTTTAACACATGCTTATTGTGTCACACCATGAAAAACTGTAGAAGCTAAAACCTTATTTCTGGATAACATGGTTAATGAGTCTGAGGCATCTGTGCATCCAACATGAAGCAGCCTATAAGCCGTGCCACAGTGTCCTTCCAACACACAGCCCATCAGTCACGCTCCCTTCCATTCTGGAAGAAAAGACTTTCTTTAAATGCTATTGCTTAAAATGTTTGGGACAGTTTTAGGTCCTGAAACACAACACCTGAAAACACAGGTCCTGAAAACACAGGTCCTGAGGCTAGCTGAGGCAGACAAGAGTACTTAAAGTACACTTCTAGTTTAATGACTAAAATGGACATTACCATGCAAGTAACTATTAAATATTGGTTCTGTTTATTTTCTTATGTGAGATATGAAAGGGTGTGATGGAGGAGGGTGTGATGGAGAAGACTGTGATGGTGGAGGGTATGATGAAGAAGAGTGATGGAGGAGGTATGTGATGGAGAAAAGTGTGATGGAGGATGGTGTAATGGAGAAAAGTGTGATGGAGGATGGTGTGTCCCTGTTTAAGAGGAAAGTATGTTAATGGTTTTTTTTGTGCTCTTGCAAAATTCTATTGATGTTTTCTCTTGTTGTATTTGTACAAGTATGAAATCAAAGATACAATAACATGAATATCTGAAGAATGCTTTAATAATGTTTTTTATATATAAGTAGAACAAAAGTGAAAGTGACAAGGAATTACACTGGTACTGTTTACAGTGAGAATGTAATCATGGTCCATGTGCCCAAAGGGAAGGACCATAACACTAACACAGATTCATTACTGATTAATTACAGGGAATCGGAATGATAACCTGGGTTAGGGGAGTGATAACCTGGGTTAGGGGAGTTCAACCCTTTCCCACTACTGACAGCTAACAGCTTTATTTCCGTCCCTCTTATTAGAAGATTTAACGCAGTCAGACAGTGAGTCTGTGACTAGAAGGCCAGTGCATTCTGGGAGACCTAATTCCATCTTCCCCCAGGGCAGAGAAAAACATGGAGAGAGGAGCGTTAGTCGGCTTTTTCATTTCCAAATGTCAGGCATAAAAAAAGAAAGAAAGCACTAATCAAAACCGGCCCGAGTCTTCCTCACAGTGACATTTTGTCTCATTGATGTCTTTAGGCCAGCATGTTCAAAATGAGCAGCTCTCCACTGGCTTTTCCCAAAGAGCCTTACAGTGCTCCTCTCCAATAAACACTCCCCAGTGCTCCAGACAATGGCTGCTCAATCACTAGGAGAACAGTCTGTTTACTGCTATATCACTGGGGTTCGGGTGGAGAACAGTCTGTTTACTGTTGTATCACTTGGGTTCCGGTGGAGAACAGTGCCTTTACTGCTGTATCACTGGGGTTTGGGTGGAGAACAGTATGTTTACTGCTGTATCTATGGGGTTTAGGTGGAGAACAGCCTTTTTTACTGGCTTGGTGTTGGAGCTTTTCTTGCTTTGCCACTACAGTAGGTTTTGAAGAGTCGTTTTAGAGATCACTTTGAGTGGATATTTATTTGAGCTTATGGGGTGAAGTATGTATTGATGTCAGAGGGGGCGAAACCCTGGGAATCTGGTCGGTAATCCTTGAGTTGGGGGGTGGCGTACGAGATGACAGGATTTGATCTGGATTGCTTTGTTAAATAATGGGTGACATGTCCAGTCTAATCCTGCAGGTCAGGCTGGCGGGTGGCAGCGTAGAGACAATAAGCCGGAGTCTTATCCGTCGCTAAGACTCGCCACATTTCCTGTTCATCAGAGCCAAAGCCCGCTCGCCCCTGACCGACCCCTGACCCGCACAGCTGCGTCTTGATCTGGGTACAGTCTGAGATGAGGCAGGTAAAAGGTTAAATCCGTTCAGACATCCATGACTGGAGTGCAATGAGATTTGTCATGATGCTCTTCACCCGCCAGAGTGTGGAGGCCAGAGAGTGGAGGTTCAGTCCATGTCTGTGTGTGTCCTGCTGGGCAGCTGGAAATAGCAGTGTCTGTGAAGATATGACTCAGTGTAAACATAAACACGCTTCGCTTTTCTGTTGCATCATGCAGTTGGTGTGAGGGCATTTCTTCCTTCCTTTCTTTCTTTTCTTTTCTTTCTTGTGTTCTTTTCAGGAAGGTGATGCCAAGCCTGTCTGCAGCAGTGACGGAAGGAGGGAGAGAGGAGTGTGTGTCTGCACCCATGCGGCGAGCTGTAGCCCTGGGAGCAGCGCACAAATGAGCGCAAGGGTATTCCTTTCATCCAGGTGACCGTGAGCGAGGCAGCAGGCCTCGTCCAGGCAGGACTCTTCGCTCCCTCACGCAAGACTCTGACCCACATGGAGCTCCTCACTTACACAGCACCAATGTAAAGCAGCAGATTAGCATGCAGCAGACAGGTGATCCTTTCCCTGGCCCTGCCCTCAACCTTGATACTGATGGGCTAACAGTGTCATAATTGCTTAAATATGAGTATATACGCGCGCGCGTGTGTGTGTGTAGATGTGTGGATGTGTTTGCATGTGTGTGTATGTGTGTGTATGTGAATATGTCTTTGCCTTGCACTTTCTGCCAGTAATTGTCTTGGCACTACTCTGCACCAGCACGCCGCACTGAAGGTTAAAGTCCTCTCCTCTGGCTCCACGCTGCCGTCTCTCCTTCACAGAGCATCATCTCCTCATCCACACGCAGCACCTGCAGTCAGACGCACTCCACTCGCAACACACCCTTGCTTTAAAGATTTCATCAGCTTGTTTTCTGCACGCTTCCCTGTTTCACCTTCTCACACTAATCGTCAGCAGGAGGTGACGAGCTGTCGTTTAGACCTCTGCAAGAAATCGTCTCTGCGGTGTTTAGCTTCTGGAACTTTTTCATTATTTTTGTATAATGTCACTGATGTGTTGAGAATGTGCTGTTTTGTTTTGTTTTTGTTTGCCTGTTGTTGTGTGAGTGCATGTTCAAATCATGCATGTGGCGTTTTTATGTTTTAAATGTACACATGTGGGTTCTTTGAGGCCAGCTACATGTTCACACTAACAAAACATAAATAGTTCGCAGACATAAATGTGAGCATTCAAAGCAAAAACAAATCAGAATGTGCCACTTTGGACAGTAAGAGAAAAGAACAGAGAAAAATATGTGCAAAGCTTGAGGTCCTGTGGGCATGTAACTGCTGGTTTCCTGGGGAGAGAGACAACTCGCACATGAGTAGCAGCCATTGGGAAAGGTGTTAGAACATGAAAAGGTATCTTTGTTTGAGTTCATATGCTGCAATTTATTCAGTCTAATGAATTAAACATTAAAGTCATGTCTATTATGTTCAAAACAAATACATAACAATCTTCCAGTGAGCACTATTGTAACATACATGTGTGTGTGTGTGTGGGGGGGAGGGTGTATGGGTGTGTGAAGGCTGCGTATGAGTGTATGTGCGTGTGTGTGGGAGGGGTGTGCATATATGTGTGTTGGAGGTTGGTTTGTGACTTTGTGTGTGAATGTGTACAGGTGTGTATGTGTGTGTGTGTGTGTGTGTGTGCAGGTGTGTTTGGATGTGTGTTTGTATGTGGGCATATGACCAACTGTCACTGTCTACTTGTTGAGTTGGTGCTGTTGGTGGTGAAAATGGAGATGGGCAGGAAAGTATGAAGCTTTGAAAGATGGTGCTCCAGGTGGGAGGTATGAGTGGGATCGATCCACCAGCAGATACTACACGAACCTCGCTGGATGCCAGATGTGACTCGCACCTGCCTGCCTTGCCTTCACACTTAGAGCTGTGATGCTCACACACAGAGCATTTCAGAACCTGCCGTGTCACTGGAGACGTCCTCTGACTTCGTGCTGTCCTGAGATCAGCGAGAGAGTCTGAATCTGCTGCCTTCCCTTTCCAGAATCAGATATGTGGTCTAACTCGTCGTCACTGATTACACACTCGTGATTCAACTCATCAGATGAGTTATACTGAGTTCGTCTGGTGAAGACACAGCAGGAGGCATATCAAAGAGCACAGGAACGCATCAAACTCAGCACAGGAAACACAAACACACATCAAACCCAGCACAGGAAACACAAGACAAATCAAACCCAGCACAGGAAACACAAGAACACATCAAACCCAGCACAGGAAACACAAGAAATACGGGAACACATCAAACCCAGCACAGGAAACAAGCCAAACTCAGTACAAAAACACATCAAACCCAGCACAGGAAACCCAGGAACACATCAAACCCAGCACAAGAAACAAGCCAAACTCAACACAGGAACATGCCAGACTCAACACAGGAATATGCCAAAGTCCAAACTTGGAACTGCTGTGGCCCTCCTGGGCATTTGATTACTGATTACTGAGGCAGGGAGATGATCTACTTATCTGCATAGAAACAGGCAGCACCTGAACTGAACTGTGTTGCCTGTAGGAGCTTTCTGAATAAACTTTTTCATCAAACTTTTTTGTGTGGTTGGCTGTTCTTGAGTCTTTTGCGACCTGAACAGTAAAAGAACTGAGTTCATTTGAGAGCAGAAAGCAGCTCACATGTTCTTTATTTAAAAAAAACAGCTCCATGGTTCATAGTGGTCAGTGGTGATTTTTTCTTCTGAAAATGTAAAAATAGCAAACATGCATATGTGTATGCAAACTGTTTGTGTGTGTATGAGCTGATGAACTGACTGATGTAGAGTAGCTGTGAAACTCTGCTCAGGAAGCCCATGGATGATAAATACCATCCTGGGAGGTCTTGGTAGCATCTGGCTGTATATTTCTACAGGGTCACCTTGTTCCTCTCCAGAACTGGGCTCCCAACACAGTGATAAACACCCAAACAAAGGTGCCAGGATCCAAGCTACAGAAATGTTCTCCTGCGGCTAGCTCTCTCATTTCAAACAGTCACAGGCTATTGGAGGGATTTTGCAAATGCAGTGAGTAGAGGCAATGGTTCAGTTCCTGGCGTGTGGTTTTAGTGTGTGTGGATGCATTGTGTCGAGTGGTGACCCTTTTGGCTGGCATCTGTGCAATCATTTTAGAACATCATCATCTCTGTCTCCCATGTGTTTAGGCAGACACAGGAGCAGGCAAACCTCTGATGTGTGTGTGTGTGGTTGTGTGTGTGTGTGTGTGTGTGTGTGTGTGTGGTTGTGTGTCCTTTTGTGTTTGTGTCCTTGTATGTACATGCATGCTGGCAGTTTTCCCAGATTTATGTGTCATGCTGCAAATTGAAAATATATAAACAAGATTAAACATGATGACAGACCTGCTAAAGTCTGCATTTAAAACAGTGACAGACAGCTTTGATATTTTATTTATAGAATGATCTGAAATATCAGTTCATTTTGAATTATTTTCCAGTATTTTGGTCAAGAGAGAAGAGCTTCAGTCTCTTGATATTGTTCTTCTGTCTGCATTCTTTCCTCATTTATTCTATATCTTAATAATGTGGATCTGGTTCCAGCACCTGGAAACAGGGGAGTTTAATCGTGTTTGAGCACATGAGCACAGGGTATGCTGGGAAATATGTTTGGCTGTAATAGGATCCCACAAAAGCAGGAGAAACGGGCAGGTTTGGGGCTTGTATCTAAGTCTGTACTGCTTCTACTGTAAAACAAGGAATGGGCAGATGGATAACATCTGTACACTGAAACAGGTTCTCATTGAGTAAAGCACATAAATGCCCCAGGGAGTGATATATTTGTAGAAACATTTGGTTTTTGGACATGGCAAAAATACATTGATTAGTTGATAAAATTGGTAAAAAAAACCCGTCTGAATTATAAGGTAGATGAATGCATGTGAATTTTTTGTAATTTAATTTGATCAATTCAAACACTATTTGATTAAAAATAAAGGTTAGATTTAATAAAATATGAGCGGTATGGGTCACTTTTAAATTCATCAGCTAATTTTGAAAAAAAAAAAATCCTTGTATTCCTTACCAGGTTTGTTTATATAAGACATGTCCACAGGCTGTCCACAGATCTTCCAGGAGGCCAACGTGCTTGAAGCTGTAGGATAAAGACTCTCCATAAGAGCACAGCTAATGTAAGACTACAGAAACATTGCAAGCCAACTTACACTATGAAACATATTGCTTGGTCTAGTGTATTCTCTAAGCTAATTAACTACTGTGACTATTGTTTGGGCTGTCAGTTTAAAAAAACAAGATTTTTTTATTTCCCTAAAACCTTTTTTGGCTGGTAAAATCTCATAAATATGCTAAACAATATCAAATATTTTGTGAAGCATAAAAAACCATAGTCACAGTTTCTCTGAGGAACAATTATAATTGATTGTGCTTCCCAAACAATAGGCCTTTCAGTTTAACCTGGATGCTTACAATAACATAACTAAGCATGGGCCTGAATAATATAAAATCCTTTGTAACACAACATTGACAATGAACAGCCATTCGCTGTTAAGACCAAACATGACAGACAGCAAAAAGTATCCCAGCTAGACATATCTAGGTGGATATCTCTATCATAGTAGCCCACATTTCACTCTCCTATCAAACCGTGTGTTATTTCTGCAGTTTTCCAGGTGCAGATGTGTAGATGCTGCTAGGTCTCCATGGCTGTTAGACTGTTCGGAGTCTCTGAACGCTCTCCCTGTGCTGAGGTGTGCAGTCAGGGTCATGACAGACGCTCTCCTCTCTCTCTCCTCTCTCTGCATGAGCTGAGCTCAAACAACACGTCCATCTCTGTTTTCTAAGTCCCGATTCAGTGGTTAGAATCTGCATGAAATGAAAAATTATTGCTATTCATAATAGTTCTATAGCTCATAATTCTTAGGTAAAATAAACAGACAGCTAGATAAATGATTGGTTTGTAGTCAATAACAAATTCATTAATTCAAAAAAGAATGAATGTTTTTGTTGTTATTTTACACATTAATTCTGTTAAGATAATGTGTATGTGATCCCTGCCTATACTTGGGAGAGGGAGTGAGGACAGGCTTGGATGTTCTGCCCTTCAGTGCTGAGCTCTGACATCTGTTCTACATGTGATGGCTGCAGAAGCTCCATCAGTAAGACCACTGTCATAACCTGCCTTTGAGAAGTTCCCTTTTAAAACCAAGATCAAACTCCAAACTAGCTCCAGAACCAACTGGGCAGTTAACTTAGAACATGTGGTGTACTAATGGATTATTTTAATATTTATCAATTTAGATTCATTATATCAAAGCACATGTTCTCGGTGGTTTACATAACTTTTTGTATCTTTCATTGTTTATATACCAGTGATTAGCATTGTGCAGTGTGTGATTGCTATCTCCCATATATCAAACTTGGATTCGGTTCTCCCATCTGGGTAAGTGTTCTGTGTTGTACCTATGAGAGTCCTTGGATAAGACTCTTAACAGTACATTTGTCTACCTCTATAACATGCTTGAAACAGCAATTTGCTCTTGATAAAAGAGTCTTCCAATGTAGTGTAAAAACAACATTAGTTCACACACCAGTAACAGGGAAAAAACGTACAGTACACACCAAACAGAATAAATAGCACATTAGTTTATGTATCAAACACAGTGAATAAGTAATGCATTAGTTTAAACTCCAGACACATGGAATAAACGTCAAATCAAAATCGTGTTCATTCTTAACACCCATGCATGTTCCATTGTCACTTTAAGTTACTATGGTTACAAAAAAAAACCCAACTTTTTTTGTGAGACATTTGTCAGATATAAAACTGAATTAAGGTACAAAAGTCACATGTTCAACTGTATTTATTTTCTTAATGTGTCTAAAATGCATTAGAATTAATTTACTGTTGTGTTTACTTCATTTGGATGGTTTATTTGGATGGATTCTGTCATCAACCTCACCACAGTCATGACTGTGGTTCGTTCTAAAATGGCTTGTGAGTGTGGGTTGCTGTCTCAAGATTAAGAGTCACCTCTTTGAGAAGCAGGTGCTTAAGAAGGTTGGCCTCAATATTTCAGATCGCACTCATCCCTCTTGTCTACAGGTTAGGTTTCTGAAAGCTAAAGCACCTTGGATACATTATTTATACCCCCTGGTCATTATTATACCGATATCGGTTAGGAAGACACTATAGGTGGTGTGCATTTGTATTAATATATTATATATCATGGATTTTATGACATTTTGAGTTGTATTTAACATCTTACTGAATTTATTGTGGTAGACGTTATTTGCACAATTTATGAAGAGTTTATTCAAGGCCAAATATTGCACTAGAAAAATGCCCAAATATTTAATTTAAAAAATAATCAAAGGTAAAGAAGTGAAGGTGGAAATTATTCTGGGGAAAATAATTTCTTTGATGTATGTGAATTTCCTTCAGTGTTCTTTTTCAAACCTGAAGGACTTTGTAAACAATTGTCACAAAGTAACAATGTAAAAAAAATCTAATAAACTCGTTAATCAACATTATCAAAATGTACTTACTAGAATGTGAACTAAAACTAAAACTAGTACTGTCTCCATCACCTTAGCAGATCACTTAAAATTAAAACTGAGTGAGGAAATTAAATGGACTTGTAGCAAATGAATCTGACCTTGGTGATGTTAGAAATATTTACCTGTTTCATCCACTTCTTGCACTGCAGATTAGTTTTGAGTCTTGTGAAAAGCTAAGAAAAAATAATATTTTCTGGGCATCTTGTATCAGCAAGTACCTCAGGACGTTTTGCCACATTTTTAAGATAATTTATCATTTAAACTGATACACACAAGACAACAGACTTTACACTACAAAACAAAAATTGTTTGTCTTACATTATATTAAACAACATTTGCCAAGGTAACATTGGTGTACCCATGGAAACTAATGTTTTTTTTCATCCGTTTGCAGAAGACCAGGCACCAGGAGAACTGACAAAATGTAAACATTTTCAAAGATAAAATCTAAACAGTAAAGACAAAAGCCTGGGCAAAATCCAAAAAACAAAAGCAAATGGCTTGAATCATAGCAGAAACAATGCAGCAGAACCAGGCTGTAGCACAGGTGGTACAGTCCAACGGTAGGGGTGCCTCCATCAACATTGGCGACTGGGCCCCCCAAATGAGTGAAAACCATTATTCCAACTTTTACTAATAGTAATTCCAATTTTTTTACTAATAGTATTCATACTACTGTATCTCCCTGACACAACAAGCCCCCTTCTCACACTCTAATTGTGTCGTCACTCACTCACAGGGATCTACAAAAGGCTGCACCAACAGGCCCAGAGGACTGGCCATCTGATCTGACTGAGAACAGTGAAGAACAGAATTTGTTCTCATAGGACTGTATCAAAAATGCTTGAATGATCCAGAGGGCACCACACTGGTCAGAATCATACCCAGGACACCAGGGAGAGGTGTTGAGCTCATAAGAGACTCTGATTCAGGAGAGTCCACTCTCTGCCATCTTTTGTTTGGGTTTTTTTTTGTTTTTTTGGTCATTATTTTATTTATTGCTTTTTGGACATTGATATTGATTGTCAAGGGTTGTCAAGGATGACCATACTGATCACAATGGTTTGACTTTTGCAAATATTTGATTAACTTTAATTAACTATGATGAATAATTCATTGATGAACTGTCCTGTTGTAACCAGTCTTGTCTCCAAAAGCATACAATGAAGTTTGTTTTTAATGAATATTCGACTTGTGCTGTCCTGAAATAAATGGATGAATTTATGGAACTTTATCCATATATGGAGGCAGTCCAGGGGAGGTAGTCCAGGAGAGGCAGTCCAGGGGAGGTAGTCCAGGAGAGGCAGTCCAGGGGAGGTAGCTGTTGCCCCTCATTCCTTTTGCACCGGGTGTGGAACATTCCAGAGATCTAGCAACAGCTTCTAAATAAACCTGAAGGACACAAACTGGAAAAGGAAAACATAAGAGTGTGAAAATTAATGGGCAACACCTGCAAAGAGAAGGGGAGGGTCAGTTCTGGAGTGTTCCTCAGGAGGGAGGCAGAGTAAAAGAGTCCACAAGTCTAATGGTAAACATGCTTATAGGCTATTCTCTGTCCTGGCTCCAAGATGGTAGAATGAACTTCCACTGACTGTCTGGACAGCAGAATCTCTTGTAATCTTCAAACTCAGACTCATCTATTTGTAGAGAATGTCAGTGATGACGCACTTTCATTTTTCTACCAATGCAATGAGTAACTCAAATTTGAGTTATTCTTTGTTACTGTATGTATCATTGTTTAATAGAACTTATGCTAGGACCAGAGTGGTTCTTGTATTTTAGCAGTGATCTGGTTCAAATGTCTATTGAACTCTATCCTACTTACTGGCTAAGATGTATTCTCTGAGTCAACAACAAAGCACTTTTTGCAAGTCACTCTGGATAAGAGAGTCTGCTAAATGTCTCAAATGTAAATGTAAATGAAGGGTTAAAAACATGTTACATAGAATTTTCCATACATTAATAAAAATCATTCATTTTAGACCACGCCTTTGGTTGATTAATGCCACTCATGCCAGCAGCCTCCCTTATGAATGCCTGTGCTCTGGATAATAAACAGCTCTTCTACAATCTATTCACATGCATGCTTTCAGCTTGATTCATGGTTAAACAACTCTGCTACACTCTCCACTTACACCATTTCAGCTTGATTAAATAAATACAAAATAAATGTTATTTTCGACAATGTTCTCTACACATTATATGGTGCTTACCTTGGACATGTTTTACATTACGAAAGTTTGGCATTTGGGTGGGTTATAAACTGTCCTTCAAAGCTCATTTTGTAAAATTGACTAAACAATTGTGAATGAGGTCAGGATTTTGTACAGAAATAGATTCTGTTTTACAAGGGATGCTATGAAGGAAGTTGCTAGGACAACCTTCCTGACTGTATTGCACTATGGTGATATTCAGATGTCACAGCTTTGGATACAGCCAATCAATCATGGTCCTGATTTAATCCTGCTGAATCTAACATCCCCTTCTGCCATCTCTGCAAAATTAGGCTGGTCTTCTTTAACCGTTAGAGAAATGTGTCACATTTTAATATTACAAGGTGCTTTTATAGTCTTTGCGTATCTCATGTCCTTACAAGCAGGGATACACAGTTCAAGACAGTGTGGATAAAGCAAGAAAGCCTTTTGTTTTAATGGTTCTTTTATTTGGAAGAACTTCCTAAAAGTCCATTTATTTCTCACCTGGTTCCTCTGAAATTTTCAAATCTATTTTAGATGTGCAGCTCATTCTTATTTTTGGTCCTACATGGATGGCTGTCAGTTTTCTATCAACCATCTGGCTCTGATGTATACTGGTTTTCTATTGGCTGGTGTTTTGTCATCTGGCTCTGATGTATACTGGTTTTCTATTAGCTGGTGTTGTCATCTGGCTCTGATGTATACTGGTCTGGAAAGATACAGAAAACATACAGCACTGTGTGAAAGTTTTAGGCCATCTGTAGATCATTTATTTTAGTAATGGTGTCATGAACATATATACTTATTTCTCAGTCTCTTTATTATAATACAAACAGAAAAAACAGGAAGTATGAATGTAGTTTTAAAAAACAAGAAACAGCTTCTGGAAGTGGCAAGTAGTTTAGTGTGATCTCCCTTTAGACTTGAGCAATAGTAGGAACCTGGATCTCTTCAAGTCTCTTAAAGCCTTGTATAATATACCAGAATATTATTTCAGAAAACGTCAGGGCAGTCTCTCCAAAAGAGTTCAAGATGTGCTTAGCGCCAAGGGATGTCATACTAAATACTGACTTTTGCCTATAGAAGGCATTTTGTTCTGAAAATTTTATTTTTTCTATGTACATATTTCCTGTATTTTCAGTTTCAAAAGGGACTGAAACATCAAATCTAATGGTGGTCTAAGACTTAGCAGTCTTAGTTCTGCAGTCGTGCTGTTTTTATAGACAGAACTATCCCCCCCCCAAAAAAAAAAAAAGAAATGTTTACTTGATTTCCCTGATGGTCACACAGCGCCTGAAGTGGAACGAGCAGCACAGACTGTTTGATGGAGGCTTTATTCTGACTTAATACCCCATCAGTATTCCCCCACAGCCAAGCTAAAGGCAGGATACATGACATTAGTTGTATGCCGTATTAACCCTGCTGCTTTAACATCATCACTAACGTCCAGGATAGCGAACATGTAAACAGGTCAGTTATGTTAGTATCACTTTGTATCAGATTCATAGGAATCATTTTGTGTAGCCATGAACACCAGTGAAGGTAAAAGGAAGCTCTGCTTCACTCTATAAGAGAGGGACTTTGTGATTTGCTGGAACACATTTTGATGACATCAGAGATTTCGTATCTTTCCCCTCAGTGCTTTTTTTTGCTTTTCAAACCTAATTATTAGACTTGAATGCTACACCACTGAATCTATTTGTCAATATGTTCATGGAAGGTAAAGGCATTAGTGGTTCCTGTAGTAGTTGGAACAAGAGCTGTGACCCCCAAACTAGGTTCCAGGATATCCCAGGAACAACACCTGAGATCTCCGTCCAGAAGAGTGCAGTCCTGGGAACAGGTAAAATACTACATGAGACCCTCAAGCTCTCAGGACTCTGACAGAGGAACCACGTTTGAAGGAAAGACCTGGAAGGGAAAGGCAAGTGGGGAGTTTTATATAATTTTCATCTGAAATGAAGTCATATAAATTATATAAGTTAAAGCATATTACATTCAGAACATGAACAAACTTGATCAAGATTCACACACACATTTTTATTAAATATAATAATGCAAATTTGGATCTTTTTAGTGTTTTATTTATTTATTTTTTGCATATGTAGTCTTTTGTCTTCTGTGTAGTATTTATAGAAGAACAGGCCTGCTGTCATGTGAAGAAGTCGAGCATGCGTTTTAACTGCTTAACCCAAGAGGAGAGGAGTCCATTGCTGTGATGCATGTTAATCAAGTTCATTGGTTAGTTAAGTTTGTTTATTTACATGACAGGTTTGCAGTGTAAGTTATTTACAGATGAAAACCATGTTATAAATGTCACTTTGTGTATCTAATGATGACAACTGTGAAGTGATTCCACCATTTTTCCACCTCTTTCTTCCCAACAGGGAGTATTCTCTAGTCAGCGCAATTCCTCACCCTCTCCCTCCTAATGCAGTTGTCCTTTATTATCACACATTTTGTCATAACTGTGGACACAGTCTTTCCTAACAGTACGACATTAGGCATTTCTCTCATTATTACACCTGTACTTTGAGCACCCAGAAACATTTTGAGATGTCTCATATTTCTTTGACATTTGCAAGGACAGATTGGTATAAATATTAAAAGTAATAAGAAACACCTGTCTACATAGATTTCAGTCATTTTTTCCCTACCTCCATACACTGTATATTGTAGCGTGTATCCATTTCTCTATAGGAGACCCTGGTGTTTTAACCCTTCAGTGTACACCACATGTGTTTTGGGTGTTGAAGTAACATTCAAACTGTACATGTATTTACAGATAATGGCAAAAAAAACAGGAGGGTATCAGTCTTTGCCTTTGGCAGAAAATATTTTTTACAGTTACAGGTACAGGGTTATTGAGAGAATGTATCAGCAATTAACTTTATCAGTAAAATTTAAATGAAATCTATGGAAATGTACTCTCAGCACAGTTTCAGACACGCCTTTTCTGGAGCTCAGTGTCTTCAGTGGCTCAGACACATAATTCAGCTGCGGCATAAAAATATGTGAAATGAATCTTTGAAGAGATATTAAAGTTCTTACTTAAAAGGGACCAAGAGCTCCTTGAGCTGTTTAAACATGCTGTTCTCTGCTCTTCCTGTGTTCACATTTCTGAAACACGTATGTGTTCCTCTCCAGGTCACTCTTTTTAACACCCGCTAGGTATGGAGTGCTTGTTTCAGCCCCCCACCTGTGGAAACAACCCAACACCTTACGGAAACACCCCCCACCCGAGGAAAACACCCCCTACCTTACAGAAACATCACTACAACCCCACACCTGATGGACACACCCCCATACCTCCACACCTGACAGAAACACCCCCATACCCCCACACCGGATGGACACACCCCCATACCTCCACACCTGACAGAAACACCCCCATACCTCCACACCTGACAGAAACACCCCCATACCTCCACACCTGATGGACACACCCCCATACCTCCACACCTGATGGGCCTTTCTTTAAGGAGCCCCTTGTTTCACTATATCCTGGATACTGGCCACTGTATTAGAGTGCACTGTAGTGTCCAGTATGCAACAATGCAAACCACACTATGGGGTCACGGAAATGTATTAAAGTGCCGCTCATGAGAGAACGGGATGCAGTATGAAGTATGAAGTATGGATGGAGTATGAAGACAGCTCTGGGCACATACTGGAATATTTGGCAGAAGTAGTATGTCACCTGGGTATCATTTTGGTTACATACTGAATATGGTATGTGAGATGTAGTTAATAGTATCTAATAGTATGTAGAAGTAGTATGTGGCAGTAGTATATGGTAGTAACATCTAGTAGTATTATCTAGCTGTAGTGTGTAGCAATAGTAGTAGTATCTAGTACTTTGTATGTGGTAGTATCTAGTAGTAGTATATAGTATTAGCACATAGTAGTGTCTAGTAGTATTGTGTAGTAGCAGCATCCAGTAGCAGTATCCAGTAGAATGTAGTAGCAATATCTTGTAATAGCATGTAGTAGTATCTAATAGAAGTATGTAGTAGTAGTATGTAGTAGCAGTATCTAGTAGTAATATGTAGTAGTAGCATGTAGTAGTATCTAATAGAAGTATGTAGTAGTAGTATGCAGTAGCAGTATCTAGTAGTAATATGTAGTAGTATCTAATAGAAGTAGGTAGTAGCAGTATGCAGTAGCAGTATCTAGTAGTAATATGTAGTAGTATCTAATAGAAGTATGTATTAGTAGTATGCAGTAGCAGTATCTAGTAGTACTATCTAGTAGTAGTAGTATGTCATAAGCAGTTTCAAAGGATGGGAAGGATGATATATGTATACTTGGTGGCTGAGATAAGAGAACAGGGGCAGCAGATGTGTATAAGGCCAGCAGGGATAGGTGCTAGAATAGGTGTAGTTAAGTTTGCCACAACTTTGCTTGTAAAATTTGGTATTAGAGGCTATCAGATGGACATGGAGGGCTGAACAGCTATGGGCAGCTGTGAGGGAGTTGTCAGAAGTATCTGAAAGGGCTAGTCAGTGGCTGTGGACGAGGAGAGCACAGGCTAGTTGGGGAAACTAGCATAAAGATGTAGATTTTTGGTGTCTGAGGTGTGTAGAGGACTGGATAGGAGGTTAGAGTGTCATATCACTGTTATGTCTAGAGTAAGCCTGCAGTAACTGTACGAGTGAGTCTGGCCTTAGTCACCAGGGAAGGCGGTCTGGATCTGCTGGATTTGGGAGTTTGATGGTGCAGCAGATAAAATCCACATGGAACTGGCGGTGCTGAGTATGCATTAATGGTGCCAGTGGGACTTGGTATGGCCTTAGTTGCCAGGGAGACCAGTATGGGATTTACAGTTTAGGGAGTGATTGTCTGCCTGGGGGAAGCACAATGGGTAAATATAAAGAGTTTAATGTTTGCTGTTGATGTTGTGTGTAACGTCCATATGGAACTGGAGGCAATGAGGACGTGTTAACGATGCCAGTGGGGCTGGATACTACCTTAGCCGCTGGGGACGCCAGTCTGGGTTTTACGGTTTAGGGAGTGGTTGGCGATGCAGGGGCAGGTTGGTGGTTTAAAAGTGAGGGTGAAGGCAAGACTCGGTGTGGAACACCAGATCTCACTGTTGAACCTTCTGGAGGAATCGTGGGCTTAATTCAGCAAAACACAGATGAAGAGAGGTGCATACCTGATGACCCCTGAGCTTGTGAGGTAATTGTTTAAAAGTGTTAATTATGAGTGAAGTGAGTGGGCAGGGCCCTAGGTGAAAGCTTAATGGTGTAGTGCAAGATATGTAATGTTTTATCTTGTGTGTTATTCCAGTACAGAGGAGCAGGAAAGAAGTAAAGAGAATTTCAAACAAGAAACAATAACACCAACGGAAGAACATTGAGCAACAAACACACGCAAGCTGAGACTCATATACCTAACTGACACCAAAGACAGGACTCGGGAGGAGTATAGGCAGGACAGAAGGGATGGGGATGGAGACAAGGAACAGATGAGGCTGGTGACACACTAACCTAGAAAAAAACAGAAACATAACAAAGGAGTATCTCTCGTTCAACGTAACATCCTTGTTAATCATCTGATGTAAGTGGACTTACATGGACGTAGGGAGGCGCTTCACCTGACGACTCCTGTGAAGTCCTGGTGAGATCGTGGTTTCTTAGAGGACAGTATGAAGTAAGTGGGAAGGGCTCTGTGTGAAAACCTAATGGTTTGGCGCAGGATATTTGACATCTCACCCTGGAGATATTTACATCTGTGAAGAAGCGTAATGAACAGAGTTCACAGAAAGGGCGATTTTCATGCCTTCCTCCATCTTAGAGTGTGACTGATCTGTTCAGCCCTCCAGGTCCATCCGATTCAGACAGACCCAGCCAAACACGTTCCGGTCAGTTCAGACGGCCACTGATTCGTATTCGCTGGGCAGATGTGAGGTGCAGTGTCCATCTCCTAGCTCACCCCTGTGCTGAGTTGCTGCTAAACTTCGTCTGGTTCTGTGAACTCAGAGACCCTCTCACTTTTTCTCCTGCAGGCAGATGCAGGTGGTCTGTTTCATTTCAGCACAGTGTTGCAGGTTTGGCTCATGGCTGGCATGGCTGTAAGATGACTTCAACTCCTTTTTATCATTGCCTGTTCAAAAATGTTCCTGAATGTCTTTGGTTTATTTTAAACTGTAATGCACATCGCACCATGTGACTGTAGGTTCTGTAATTTCAGTAAGGCCTCTGAGGAGTTTGTGGTGAGGTCTCTCCTCTGTCTCTGCACTCATCACAGACGTTTCTCAGACTGTGATGTAATCATCACAGATCACAGCCTTGCTGCCTGTCTGCAGTCACACAGCAAGATCAATGAAGTCTCTCCCCGCAGTCACAGGAGAGGCTTCCATAACAGTGATCCTGTTCTACATGCGTGAGTGAGTAGCACTGCCTGAAAACAGACTCCTTCTCTCTCCCTCTCTCTCACAGACCTCTCTCTGTCCCTCTTTTTCACAGGCCACTCTATTTCTCTCTCCCCACCTCTCTTTCAGTTTCAATTCAATGGTGCTTTATTATCATGACAAATTAT
>JAOXYF010000018.1:1027653-1037672 GCA_028565775.1 Sternarchorhynchus goeldii | reverse complement strand
AGATCTAAATATTATTGAGCCACTTTGGGGTGTTTTGGAGGAGCGAGTCAGGAAACGTTTTCCTCCACCAGCATCACATAGTGACCTGGCCACTATCCTGTAAGAAGAATGGCTTAAAATCCCTCTGACCACTGTGCAGGACTTGTATATGTCATTCCCAAGACGAATTGGGAATATATGTATAAATGTATAAATATGTAATTTGTGTGTGTGTGTATAAACCAAAGCTTTGATGGAAAATTAAGAACATAGAACATATAACACAGAATAGCAAACAAAGGTAAAACAGACTTGCATAGAGCATTATAAACACAACAATACTGAAATACTACTATTACTACTAATAACAACCAAAAGCAATATTCATATTACCACTATTCTACCACTACTTGCATCACTAATAACAAATAGTAATAATAATAATAATAATAATATTAAGCTATGAGCGTGTGGTGGTGAGTCTGTATCTGTGATATGGTCCCTCAATCTCCCTCAGACTGTGGCAAGAGTGAACGTACAGCAGTGCTCATCCTCATCAAGGAGACTTTAACAACTCAGGAGATTTCTGTCTTTCTCTCCGTCCATGCCTCTCTGTGATGGCCGTTCTCCCAGTCCCGTGTTCCTTATTAAGGTCTTCAGATCACTACCACTCATGAGGGTGGTTTGGCTGAGGCTGCAGTGAGAGGAGGATGCGGAAGTGTAGGGGTTCTGGAGCAGATGTAGATGGGAAGACGCAGGGAGCTGTGAAGCTTGATAAAACCAATCCTGTGAAATCAGGAAAGGAACATTCCATTATGAGAAATCAGTGAAAGGAACACTAGTGTATTTCAATCAGCTTCTCTCTCTGAGCTGTTCCCAAAGACTCCAGTGTTATTATGTAGAAGGTAAAATCCACAGACATACACCCTTAATTAATCCTATGGTAGCTAAACTGTGCGTTTTTATTTTCCAGGTCATTTTCCAGATGTAGCTGTTAGCTGTTTTTATTGATCTGTTAAATATATCCTTGACTGAGGTCAAGTTCTGCTTCTTATATTCCATATGATAAATTCCTGGCTGGAAGAATTCCGAGTTGTTGTTAACCTTAAGCTCTTTTGTAAGTTTACTTGTTGCGATACAGCGGGATGCAAGTGCGAATCGAATTTTTCATAAACATCGAATTTTTCTTTGAAAGGACAACTTTCCTATATGAAGGGCAGAAAAAACATCAAGACAACACAGTCCTTTAAAGACGAGTACCTCAACACTTAACAGTAAGAGCGGCATTCGAAAGAGACACAATAACCGGCGAGGCCAAGTTCAAAGCGATGAGAATCCACGCGACAATCACAGGGAAACTAGACTCATGTGAGGCTCGCTAACAAGAGGACGAGACGACAAGTGAGAAGAAAACAAAGACACGTGACGACGCACTGGCAGATCAACAAAACAAGAACAAATCCCACGTGAAAGGTCCGTCACGTGGATGAGAGAGTTGAAGAGAGTGGCAGTCGTCCTACTTTAAAATGTCAAGAAGTTTTTGTAAACAGTGTAAAGTTTTTGGTTATCCTTAAAGAATAAATATGTCTGCTAGTTAGTTCTTCTTTGAGAAACTGGTGGCAGACAAAGGTAGAACCAGAGAGGGGGAAATCTAAATCAGATTAAAGTGAACACACACACACACACACACACACACACACACACACAGAGAATTCAGAGCTGTGAAAGGTCCAGCTACACTAAAGCTGTACCACATAATTGAGTACCCATGACTGAATACTTCATAAACCTCAGCTGTCATAAAGGGGAAATGTACTGACAGCACTGGCTCTGGTTTACCTGGGACGGGGAATGTTTCTGCAACCTTAATAAAGCTTCTCTGCAGTGTTACCTGCATGAACTGGCCTTCTGTCTTGGGCATTTTCCCTCACACTTGGCGAATGCAACAAAAGGTAACGCGCAAAAAATAAAATAAATACAAATCAAAAAAGTGTAATAATCGAAAACTAAGTCAGTAATAAACTAAGACAATAAACTAAGACAAGTCAGCATTCATAATTTATAATGTTACAGCCTACTGTCATCAGTAGTGTTATTCATCTGTAGTAATTTATCTACTTTCTGTGTAATAGGATATTACATATTAGGTCCATACAGTAATTCTAACATGACTTACATGTCACTGTAATGGATACTAAAAGCTGCATCACATTCATGATTATTCGCACTGCTAATCTGTGCCTTGAAGCATCTTTATTTATTTTTAACCATGTTAACATCATTTGGGCCTTAATAAATATGAACAGATCCCTAAAGGAAGCCCTTTCTAGGACTTCCACCAGGTTGACTCCTAGCTTCAGTGTCCTTTTAGCATCTTTGGCTACACCAGCCCTGTATTCCCTTAGCACAGCCTTTAATGGGATGGAAGTGTGGGGTTTCATATTAAGGTGATCATCAGCACATATGCAACTTCCTCCACTTAAACACTGCAGGGAATTTATTAGCTGCATACTTAGATCAGGTCTAAGTATGCTGATAATAAACGTCTGTCTGAATGCTGTTGTTCTTTAAACTTGTTCTTATCTTCACCAGTTTTTTTTTTTTTTAATGTTTATTCATTTATTTTCTGTTTTGATATTACGATCTTTGTGACATTAGTGTACTCACGGTTAGGAATGTACTATAATGAATACATGGAGATGGATCCACTGGGTTGACTAGGGCTCAGAAATTCAAGAACACTGAACCAGTGAGCGGCAGGAGAAAATAAGAAAATAAGTAACAGACTAAATAAATTAGACTTATGTTATGATCACAAAATATATGAAAAATACATTTTTTAAATTATCAGAGAGGTTCATAAAAACAGGAATATCAAGGTTCTAGGTCCGTTGTTTGATATGAGTGGAAATTATGTAGAAAGTTTGAGGGCCGATTTTCTCTTCATTGCTCTTCTCCTGTCATCTTTCTGAGGAGATGCTGAGACATGCGGTTAAGTGGGGGTGACGCTAGACTGGTGGTGTGAAGAAGACATGCTGCTCCTCTGGTGACAGGATGTGCCACCACCTCTGTCAAATCTCACAGACAAGGGAGGGGGCCGGATCTTGGGTTCCTCCACATGGCCCTGGACCTGCATCTGAGCTTGGGTGACACCACAGAGACAGATGACCAATCGGAACGCAAAGGTGGGTTTTAAGGAAGCCGAAAGCTGCCGTGTCATTGGAGGCAGAGATGAAACCTCCTGTTCGTCCTGCCTCCCTGAGTCCATTGTGCCCTCAGTCAAAACTCTTAGGAGATTATAGTCCAATTAGTCTGTGAAGAACGGATCAGCAACCAGTTAACATTTTCTCAGAAGGAAAATGAAAAGAGAAAAGAAAACTGTCCGAGCTTGTGCTCTGTCAGAATTTAGAGATGACCCCTCCGGGCACAAGCTGACACATGCATACATTTGCTATGTATTCTTTTGACATATTCAGCATTTCAATGAGCCTGTTAAACCAACCTGCAAGCATATTAAAGTTTTGACTTGGTTGTTACCAAGGTTCCTTAGAAATGCATTCTCATTTCTTAAAGAGGGTCTTGGCTTTTCAGAGAGTTCACAGCTGTGCTGCTGGAGGAGAAGACTGTCTAGGTGCCTTCGTGTGCCGCAGGGCTGTTCTGAAGGCAGGGATGGAGTGAATCTCAGCTTTCTGGACGTGCTCCACTGAGATGCTCCTCCCTGCCTCTCCCATATAGATGCTACGCATCATCCTGGAATGGTTTACGCCACCACTCTGCTCCGGTGTCGTGAGTCAGAGCTCCTCCCACCATCTGTTAGTACCTGCTCCCTCCAGAGATACTTGAATATGTCTAATATTAGGGTTTTGTTTTTTTTTTGCCCCTTACCCAGCGTACATCCCGTTGGATGGAGCGTCCTGGGGAGTGGAGGGGGTGGGGAGGGTTAGAGTGCCATCTGTCCGAGTGATTCTGGGCTTGGACTGCTTCACCGGCTCTTACTACCACGTGACCACTGCAGAGACGTGCTAAGACCAACCAGAAGCTCTTTGCCTTTTCCCACGCCTGTTACGAAAAGAAAATACAGCAATCAAGTGTCAAAGAGTAACGTGTGTTGTAACCTGTGTTTGGTGCCATCTTTGATGATTAGTGTTAAATGCTTTTGAGACATTCTGTTCACAAACGTTGGCAGTAGATTTCAGGCAAGGTCTTTTTCTTTTTCCATGATACAGTTATGATTACAGCAGCCATATGGAGCTTCAGACAGAAGAAATTGCTAACTCTTTGTTATTTTCCTTAATTAACCAGTTGCTGAAGAAACGAGCAGCTCATCCTTCCTCCCTGCTTGCCTGCCCGTATACTTATATCCTTTTCCCATAGATGCTGCTGATTCAGTGATGTTGAGACTGAATCAGTGTGAGTCTGAGCACAGAGCACATGAACTCTCTCTCCGTCCCTCTCTCCATCTCTCTGTCTGTCGCTTTCTCCATCTCTCTCTCTATCTCTTTTTCTCTCTCCCTAAATGAGCATGGTTCAGTATTAACAAACTATGCCAGATTTCACAAATAAATTCCTAATTAGCATATGTGGATGGATCAAATAAGAGTCCATTGTGATTAATCAGATGAATGGCACCTAACTCGTAACTTTATGAGCTTCTCAAGATCCATATCTTACCTTTATTTTCAGTTGTTTAGTACACTTGAACTTGGCGACTGATTAGACTGTGTTAACATTCTGGCTGATGGAAAATGGACATCTGTCAAATATTAGTCTCTACAAGATAATTTAAGAAAGATGTAATATAAAGGAAAGAGGTTGTTCAACACACAGAGATTCCTAATAATTTTGACTTTATATGTTACTGTGATTTTGACAAGTAGGTCTCAGATTGTCTTGACTTTCCTGTGCCATGTAATGAAAACCACCCCAGAGAAGAAGATCTCTCCTATTTTCATGACTGCTTGCATGTCACCCAATCTGAAGCCATTAGTGTACGACCCTCTGCACACAGCTTTGCATTCAAGGGATTAAAAATGAACCAGTCTGATATCTCTCCTTGTGTCCCTGCCAGAGCGTGGGGGGTAAACAGAGCCTCCCCCTGCTCTGCCTGCTCTGGGATGTCAGAAACCTGATCACCTAAGAAAAAGAGAGAGAGAGAGAGAAAAAGAAAACGCTGACAGAACAGAGGAGAGTGAAGGAGGCAAGCCATTAACAAGGCTTTATTACGCAACTCCACGAGACAGAACTAGTTTTAAAAGTCACCAGGAACTGCATGGACAGGAAGCAAGAGCTGAGAGGAATGAAGGTGTAATTGATACACTAATTGATACACTGATTGATATAGTAATTGATATACTTATTGATATACTCAATGATATATACTAATTCTCATTACGGAAAGAGATACAGTGAAGTCTTGACCACAGTCCTGAATGACTGTCAAGCAAAACTACAACCATGATCAGAAACAATGCAGACAAAGCAAACAATGAGAGGCTACAAGGCCATGACAAAGCTGCTTATTGTCTTAAAGTGGATGCGGTCCTAACACACAAACACAATACAGACAATATCCCGACACAGATAATACCACATCCTTAAGGTGATATATATAATTACTGCTGAAATATCAGAATAATACATCGGTTTTTATTTCTGCTAGACATCTTTCTATCCATCAGTGTGGATTTTTTTTTTTTTTTGATATCTTGAAGGCAAGGCTGAAAAAAGATGAGTAAATGTATTTTTCTTCTGGACTCCTTTCTTCCAAACATTGCACTGATTACATCATGTTCCAGTGCCCAGTCCCTGTCTTTCCTGGCTGCAGGTGCAGTTTCTTCTGTGCCCCATCGCAAGCTCACTCCCAGGCTTCTGTTTGTGTCGAACGCAATCGTCCTGCGTCATGTGACACCGTACCGATTCCTCCGTGGTTCCATGTGTGCAGCTTTTGCTCAGAGTCTGCAGGTAAAAAAAAAAAACACGACACGTCTGTCAGGACATTATGATTATTTCAGTAATTACAGCTTTGCAGGACTGAGTCACTGGCTCAGACATATACACTGATCAACCACAACATTAAAACCACTGACAGGCGAAGTGAATAATAGTGATTATCTCATTATGGTGGCACCTGTCAAGTGGTGTCATATATTAGGCAGCAAGTGAACAGTCCGTTCTTGAAGTTGATGTGTTGGAAGCAGTAAAAATGGTCAAGCATAAGTACATGAGGAGTTTGACCAAGGTCAAATGGTGATGAGTAAAGGACTGGATCGGAGCATCTCCAAAGGAACAGGTGGGTGGGGTGTCCTCAGTATGCAGTGGTTAGTATCTACCAAATGTCCTGCTGCAACGCTACAAACACTCCTCTGGAATTGTTCAGGAATGGTTCAAGATGGTTTGAGGAACATGATAAAGAGCTTGCGTTGACTTGGCCTCCAAATCTCAGATAGACGTCAGTCCTATGGAGCATCTGTGGGTTGTATTGGAAACTCACAGTATTAAGCTAGTGTTAATATATGCTGCTTTGTGGCTTGTGCGAGAGCTGAAACCGATACAGCTGCAGCACTTCCGGTGGTGCACGTTGGCGTGTGCAGCACCTCAGACTTTTGTTCACTTTTTTTGTGTGGTACATCATTGCAGTGCCACCTACAGCTTTGGAGAATACTGCAATGATGAAAGTATGAGTACACATGTAATCAAGTGGGTTATTTTCTATTGTCATTATAACATTTACAGTGTGTACAGCACATAATGAAAAGAAACAAAGTTCTCAGTACCAAGGTACTGCAGAAAACAATAAAAAATCAACAGAAAAAATAAGATGAAATAAATAATCTGCACATGTGCTCGTCAGATTTGTGTGCTGTCAATGCAGCTGTGTGTGCATCAATGCTGTGAGAAAGAGGTTTGATGTTATAACTTATTGGTGTGTGTATTTCCACATGATTTTCATGTAACATGAAGAATTACAAATGGGCAGAATGTATAACTGTGGACTTAGAAGTGCATAGGTGTGAGATGTCCTTTAGAACACACAAGTGAGAGAGATCCTGTAGAGCACACAGGTAAGAGAGATCCTGTAGAGCACACAGGTAAGAGAGAGCCTGTAGAGCACACAGGTTAGAGAGATCCTGTAGAGCACACAGGTATGGGAGACCCTGTAGAGCACACAGGTATGGGAGACCCTGTAGAAGAAGCATTGTCAGTTTATCACCATGTCCTACATGGTTCTCCATGTACATGGCATGTCCTAAATGAATAGAATAGCAGATATGTCCTGTAATTAAGGCTGGAGAAGTGATTAATAGTTGTGTCTCTTTGTGTGTGAAAGAAAAAGACAATAACATCCTGTTTCAATTATGGTTAATTGATTAATTGTTAATTAGCAAGTAGTTGACTGATTGATTTCTGTGGAATATATTGATTGTCTTGAATATGGACCAGATTCTCCTTTTCTGAATGACAGGGCCAATGAGATTCCATTAATATGGCACTTCTTCAGATGACTTTCCTGGGAATTTAGGCTGTTACATAAACTGAACTTAGCTTAAAGGCATCAGAGCACATCACATGTGTTTCATTTCAAATGTGTTTGAGAGTCAAAGCCATGTGCAGGTTACAGAGATATAGGGGCATTCTTGTCGTGAATCTCAGTTCAGCCCTCATGTTCCTCTTCATCAGTCTTCATCATATTACTCTTCGTCTTCGCACGTGCTGTCGGGTACATACTCGTTTTTTTTCTCATACCTTTCCATACACCACAAGAGAAATGAGTAAAGCAACAGGCTCGCGTGTGCACACTGAGGGCACACGTCTTCCGAACGCGTGTGCCCTTCTGAAGCTCTGTTTCATTTTCACACACTCAGAGGAATCCAGGTGGAGCCCTGATCAAATGGTACTCAAGTGTTCTGTGTGTTTGGAGTCTCACACCTCACAGACAGAACACATTTTCCCCATCACTGCTTGTACTCATTCTCCCTCCCTTTGCCTTCCCTCACTTTTGAATTTCAATTTATCCTGTATACCTTTTGAATTCTGCCAAATTGTTTGCCTTGAAGGACTCCCTTTCTTTCTGTCTTGGTCTCGCTTTCCCTCTTGGTCTCTTGCTCTCTGTTGCACTCCTCTCTCTGTTTCACTCTTCTCTCTGTCTAAAAGTATTAGTATGAGCAGTTGTTTTAATACATTAAGCATCCCGACTGTGTCTCGTGAATTTACATTCATTGTTGTTTTGTGATATATTTTTCAGATTAAGGTGTGAAAATGTCTTTTTAAAGGTGTCAGGTCAGGGGTTTCATTTCTCACTCATTCTTACTTGTTGGCAATGCTTTGGTATCCAAAGCAAACAGAAATGTATTATTTAGTTAGCAGTTTACTTATTTATTTATTACTTGGCAAATCAAAATTTATATCAGCACTTCAGACCCCCTTAGTATCCGATGAGCCTTCGAATGTAATTAACACATGAACGCTGCTGTGAAGTGGGGAAGGGGTTTTTCAATCTCCTTACTGGCATATAAAAAGGTCTTTGAAGAAAGAAGGCGTCGGCTTGTAATGAAACTGCTGCTCCTGATGTGATTAGTGGGCGTGTTGCCTGCTCTGATTGAATGGTTGACCCCGCCCACCAAAGTGCACAGGTGTACAACGACATGAACTTTTTACTTCATGATGCTGAGGGGGGGTGGGGCCAGGAGGTGGGGGGGGGGGTATAACAGAGGGGTAAGAGAGGCGTGCAGGCTTTCTCCCAGGGGATCTTGAGAAGGCAGAGGGCGAGGTGTGTCTGCATTGTTTGCCCATCTGTCCAGCCGTTCAAACCCATAACAGACCCATGACTAATCAGACATATTAGACAGAGTGGGACAGACCAAGCCCTCTTAACTTCTCCAGATCAGTGACGTTGTGTCTGTCTCCATGGACAACCTAACAACGAGATCAAATAAAGGCAATTAATTAAGGTATGTAAATTATGTTAATGGAATTTATAAGGAGCATAAAGCAATTACAGGAAGTATGGGACACAAATCAGTAAGTTTGTAAAAGTGCAGAGGTCTTCATTAGCTGAGTATAAGCAGGGGTGTTGTTATAATCTACATGCTTCACCATCTTTGCTGCTGATCAGTTCCAGTTAAAGAGCTTTGGTTTTTTTTTTATTTTACAAAAAATTATTAATGAATAATGTCTCTAAAATAGAATGAGCCAGAATGTGTAGTAGATGACCAGAGTTGTTAGACACAGAGTAAGCAAGAATGGATGCTGGTTTGTGTTTTTATCCAGTATAAAGCAGTGAGTACTAGCTTGTATATTACACAGTAGTACTCACCAACCCCAGACATCTGCCTTCCTGCCCCTATATAACATCTGGCCCAACTGACTGGGGTTTGTAGAAGACACTTGTTAGAAGGATCAAGTGAGGTTCAATGGAGTTGATCTCCAGGACCTGGGAGTGTGACCACTGTCACTTATTGGTATGTGTAACATAGAGTTTGGAGCAGTAAACAGCAGTACACTGTATGCAGTAGTATATGTTGGTTTGTATTGTAAAATATCATGTAGAAGTAATTTTTAGGAGTTTTTTCGTACACAATACAAATGTACACATACTGGTTTGTGTTGTATACAGTGCAGAACAGTACATATTGATGTATGTAGCAAACTATATTACATATATAATACATGATATAAGTTTAATGCATTCTTAAAATAAGTTTGTGTATACATATTACGAATAATTTTATACGGTTTGTATAGAATACAGTATAGAGTAGTACATACTGACTTGTGTAGCATCCAGTGTGCAACAGTATATAGTGGTTTGTGAAGTACACAGTATGGAGCAGTTCTGATAACAAAGAGTCGAAACAAACTTCCGACTAGAATTAAGCACAGCACAAAATAGGCCACTAGTGACACAATGTTTAATGTGGGTCTTAGCAGGGAAAAGAGCAAGTTAAGTGTGAGGAGTTTTAGAGCACAGTTTCATCAGATGTTATGAATAATTATGTTGAAAACTGCTTGCTCTGATGGGGGGGGGGGGGGGGGTTGCGGGG
>JAOXYF010000018.1:1009077-1027643 GCA_028565775.1 Sternarchorhynchus goeldii | reverse complement strand
CCCCCCCCCCCCCCCCGCAGGGGTGAGAACTTCCCATGCTCTGACAGTCCTGATTCACTGTGATTATGAAGTGATGGGTTCATTCTGCTGTGTGGGAGCAGGAAGAGTACATATCTGCGGCAGGACCGCAGTGTGAGCTCTCTATGCTCACGCCTTCATGAATGACTGAAGACTTTTACAAAGCACACTGAATTTGTTTATGCTGACAATCACGTAAAAACATTATTCTCCACATTCGCTACATGGCCACAGTATCTCTACGAGATAATTTGGGTGTTTATTGTCATTGTGAGATTTGAGATTAACTGTGGCTAAGTAGTTTACCTCTATACCCTAGGGCTTAATTAGCGTGTGAATATATTTAGCATGAGTTTATTTATTTATTTTTGGTGAGTGTGTACACCTAAGTGTGTGTGTGTGTGTGTGTGTGTGTGTGTGTGTGTGTGTGTGTGTGTGTGTGTGTTCAGTATTAGATTTCAATCATAGAAGGGCAGGGTGTGTGATAGGTAGCGTTGAGGTGCTCATTGTTTAGTATTCATCACCGACACCTGACGGATAAAAGATTTATGGCTGCGAAATTTCCCATTTTGTTTTCGCCCTTTTTAAAAATCAAACTTAGGAGTGACATTTATTATATGACGTATTAAATATGCATCTTTAATATCACAGTCCACTGCTGACACCTTTGTCTGTTTTAGCCATTTTAAATGCTTGGAAGGTTGTAGATTATATTTTGTTTTACTTTTTCTGAATGGCTGAAAGATGACCGCGCGCAAATTCAGCGCAGTAAATCGGAACGTCACAAACGTCAGTGATTCGAACCACTGGGAGCTCAGAATGGTGGGTCATTTCAATCACACTAAAAGTTCGGCCATAAAATATATAAGCACATAAAAATCGAGTCCAGTATAAACCCTTGGAAGACCAAGATCTCGCTTTGGCACGACGTTCGTCATGGACACTCTCCCAGGCCTGTGAAATCGGCCTATTTTTTTGACTGAAATGTGAAATGAATTAAACAAACAAACAGTATGTATGTATGTAACATATTAATTCTAAAGTTGATTAACCCCAGACCTGGCTTCTACATCTTATCGCTCGAGTGAACAAACTATACTGGTTTAGGGAGTAGCCACAGGTTGTCATGGTAAGCTTCCGAAAGCTCTACGCACAACACAGAGTAATGTTTTCCATTCCAGTCTACCTATGGGAAGAGTGCGATCGACGTTTTGCATAACTAATCTCCCCACCACACTCGTTTTTACTCCACAGCAGACTGCATTTAGGCAAAGAGAAATATTTTTCTTCGTTTCATTTGCGTTTTAATTAAAACAATTCAAAACCGAGTATTTCCTTTTTAATTTATGTGTTATTTCTTACAATTGCAGTCAATAAATTAAAAATGTTTACAACTTCAGCTACAAATAAAACATTGTAATGTCGCATTCCAAAGAAACTCCGTTAACTGATTTCACTATTTAACATGAAAATAAAGGTTAGTAGACGATAGGGTACTTCCGGTGTCCGGTCCGGGAAAGCGAACAACCTGTGCGCGAGAGCAAGCGCACCAGAGCGAGACCGTGACTGTAAGAGCGCCGGCGAGGAGAACAGTTCGAAGGACAGCAACTGAATGAGTATAGTAACTGTAAAACAAGGTGCCGCCGCCCGAGGAGCCGCATACATATGGACGAATGACAATATAATTGTTTTATTAAACGGACCCTTTCACTTGAGAACATAAGGAATGTACATGAATTTTCTCGTGCGCCGAAGGACATCTGCCTTTTGAATCAGGGTTACTGAACTGCGGAGGGATTCTATCTTCTTTCAAGACTCTGGACAAAAAGAAGTGATTGCTGTTCAAAGAGAAATCGAAGCGACCAATGCATCAAAAAAGAGTGAGTTTAATGCGGATCATAGTTTTAATACTCACATGTTATCCCGAAATTTTGGAAAATCAGTTCACGCGTGACGAACAGGTAGCCTATTCTGCGTTGCTAAATTCGGTGCATTTAGTAATGGTTCCTTTGATCACGCTTTAGACCTTGGATCTTTTCTTGTGATAAAATAAAAAAAAATGCCTTTTCGAAAATACGAATATCTTTGGTGATATTGATTGCCGTTATTTAGGAGATCAATACGGCCACAAGCACGCCTTGCAGGCGAATGCCACAACTTAGGGACACCGGTCGAACCGTAGCTCGGTAACTTAACGTCGTATGGCTTTGTGGGACAACCTGAGACGAAATTGTTACAAATGTATGCAATGTTTTATGTGTTCAGTATGAGAAACATCTCGGAAAAGATGCAATACGTCTTCATACAGATTTGGTCATAGAGCTGTTGCGCATGTACAGAACATGCAACTTTCGTTTATAAAATTTTATCCTGTTTTTTGTACCGTCTGTGAATAAATAACAGCTTTGTAGCGTAAGAAGAATATCTTGTTGACCTCAAGCCCGGGGGAAACAACGCTGACTTGCGCAAGCGTTTAGACGTGAGGCAGGATGTAGATTAAACGGCACTTCAGCTCTGGGTCCGTCTAAAACCTTCGAAGATGGGATGGATACGTAAGTGAGGTGTCGTTTGCTTTTGAGAGCATTTCAGAGGTATAGTAGTTTTCAAAAACAGACTTTAGCGTAAATGTTAGGTTATTGTTTAATGGGTTGCTGTTGATTTAGGCACCATAAGTCTTTTCAGGAATAGTGTTAAAGAATTAATGACAAACTTGTTAAGCTGGAAGGAAGTATTTCGTGATGAAGAATGCCTGAGTACATATGTGTGGGCTTATCGGGGTGGGCACCGTTAATCTGCTTTAAGAACCCTTTGGTACCAGGAGCAGAAATTCACTGATGCTTAGAAATGCTGTTCTCCCGTTTCGTTATTCGGCGTTGCGTAATCACGGTCAGCGGATACACCAGCGGCGTTCTAATTTAAACAAGTAGCACACCCTCCAGTACGTTTCTTCCTGCTGGGTCCCTGTAGTTATTCATGCTTTATTCGCCCGATGAGACAAAGTTAGAGACTGTTAGCTTAGCTTGTGGGCTATAATATGTTCTTTAGATTTGATCCGAATAATGTCCGAATCCTGATTCACATGCGGCTGGTTGCATCATTCGGTGTGATGGAACAGCTTGCGCGAGGTGCACATGCGAGTCCGTGATGGACGAGGAGATGACTTCACCCATGTATAGAATCCACTTGGGTGCTTTTTGCATGGCGAGTCTTTGACGCAAGTGCGGAATTCGTGCCCACCCCAAAAAAGACGCGCACTGCTTTTGCGCTTGAGCAAGGGAAATATATTTCACGAGTTATGTGCGTGTGTGTGTGTGTGAGAGAGAGAGCGAGAGCGTGTGTGTGTGCTGAAAACTATTAGCTAACGTGAATTTGACTATAGTGCTCAATATTCATTGAGCGTTATATTATAAGGCTATGTAGTGATAGAATAAACTAAAGTCTGTGGTAGAACAAACTAAAGTTCGAATGATTAACGGTGTGGCTTGTGCTCTCGAGGGTAGCGCGGTTTCGTTATAGCCTCGGTGAGGAATTCTCGTGCTTTGCTGTCGTCTAGTTCTTGGTTAGTGCTTGGAAAACGGCGTACCACTTCTAGCGCCTACGAAGCTGTTTCTGCCCACCTGTAACGGCTGGCAGGCCGGTCTTCGGCCGTGCACGTGAGCGCCACCTCTGCCCTCTGATAATGATATCCCGATCTTCCTGCTGCCTAGGCTCGTGGAGGTCTCGCTAGTAAACATGCTACCGCTGCCACCTGTAATTAGCACTGTTGGAAGGCTGGAGAGCTTTTCTGTGGCTCTCCTTAGTCTCTCTGTCTGTCTGCATCTCTCTCTCCCTGTATTCCTCTCTAGTGGTATTGCCCAATCAGACCATCACACTTATAAATCATGAATAGACTGGAGTGTGTGCTACATGTTTATTTATTTATTTAATCCTTTATTATTTTTGACACTGGGTGGTTTTTGTCCCATCTGGGCTACAGCAGAGCGGCAGATTTGTTTTTTCTGTATTCATGTAGCAACTTCATCTTAGATGAGAACCACTGGCTTTCTAGAAAACAGAAGGTAGAATCAACATCATCATAAACGGCCCAGATGACATAAGCATGACAGATGTCATAGGCATGAAATCTGTCCCATTGGACAGTGCAACTGGCCCTGCTATGTAGGATCTGGCCTGCCTGTGTTATTACTGCCTTACTGACTCTTCTCCAGACTAATGAAGCATTTGCTGGAATAATTATTGGACATAAGTTTTTATTTTTATTTTTGATGTTCTTTTGTTTTTCCATTTTAGCTGTTGATTTGACAGGGATTTTTCTTGCAAAAATAGAACCGTGACGTTTACCGAATCCTGAGTCATAGTTAGTGTTTCAGGGAGTAATGGATTTACAACAGGCCACAGGTAAACAGGGCAGGTAGAGCAGCTGATCCCAGCGCTTCTGCAGCAGTGTAGGCCATGACCTGATTGGCCAATCTGCAGAACAGGGAGGGGCTCATGCTGCTCTCCCACAGATTTCTATTACTCTCCGGGTCAGTTGTTACTCCCAGTGGAGTCTGGCTGGGACTAGCTCATTCCCACGCAGAACAAGAACCTGGCCCAATCAGGAGACGGCAGGCTCGTGACAGGCGCGCTGATGCAGCAATCAGGCAGGAGCATGTAATAAAGACCACCTACTCATGTTTGTGAAATGGCCCACCTGCACCTGAACCTCAGATTCTAGTTCAGGGCACCGTGGGAGAGCAGTCCTGAAACGAACAAAACAGTAACACAACCTTTTGCCATGTGCTTCTCACGTCATATTACAGCTCATGTATAATGTTTAAACGTTGTTATTGTCACTGATAAAGGATGATATTGTGATATTGGCCACATAATATCATGCCGTGTGAGATTCTCTTTCCTCCTGTGTGTTATGATGAATGTGTTTTTTTCCCCAGCGCTGGGCTACACTGACGCTTGCATGAGTGTGTGTTTCTCTGCTTTCTCTTTGAAGTCGACACTGTCAGCTCAAGTAGGAGGGGGGACACTTTGTACTTTTCAGCATGACATTAAAACAACCACGGTATTCGTTCCAAAAACATCGGAGCTCCTTTTGATCAGCGGCAACAGAGGCAAGACCTGCCTCTCTCACATTGCATGGCCTTTTTCCAACTACTTCAGATGATGACATAATGGTGATTCAGAGGGTATGTGTGTGTGTGTGTGTGTGTGTGTGTGTGTGTGTGTGTGTGCACGCATGTGTGTGTGTGTGTGTGTGTGTGTGCGCTAACCTCATTGTGTAATTTATGATACAGTCGTACAAGTCATTAGGATGTCACATGATCTAGCTATGCTCCTGGTTATTGGCTGCTCCTTAACATATATAGCAATGACATCAGAAGCAAGACGGCCTGGGGGCGGGGCTTGCTGCCTGCTCCAGCAGATCAGAACCCACATTTTCTCAGTGTTCATTAATCTCCTCTGATTTACCCATTCACCACATGTCTCCATGAAGCTCACTTACCTTTATCTAAAATATGATAGATAGGAACTGAGGGAGCCAGAGAGAGAGAGAAGGAGAACATGCCTTTATGTTACAAGGATTTCAGTAGTTATATGATAAAGCTATTTATTTAAACTTATTTGTTTTAAAATAGGTTTATGTGGTCTAATTGTATCAGTTCGATTTCTTAATTGTGTCAGATTGCACAAGTAAATTATGCGTAGATTTAAAACCTGCAGTTAGTTTCCTTTCACAGCAGGGTTTAGTCCTACTAGAATACCCTGCTCTGTAAGAGACACTGATGGTTCAGTGTAAAAAAAAAAAAAAAAAAAAAAAATTGTAAAAAATGTTTTAAAAAATTTTAATTCCATAAGGGTCAAGAATGAATGTCAGTTTGGTGCCCAGTCTCCTTTTTGCCAAAAATGAAAAGAAGTTTTACTTTGATTAAAGTAAAAGTAGGTTGTACTTAGGAGTCAGAGCTGATTATACGTCCAAGAGAGAAGTGATATGTGCTTATCACGTATTCCATTCTGATAGGAAATGAACACACAGTGTAGGAATTCACATCTCAGAGTTCAGGTATAATTGCAATCACAACGGCATTAACCAACGTTCATGAAACACATGATGGTATTCTACTTGCTGTGCTTCAGTTCTGGCTACAGTAGGCCAGAAATTAGAAGGCTGGTTTGGCTAGTTCTGCCACTAGCCCTGCCCATATTCTTCAACTAGCCACGCCCACATCCATTATAACCCTCCCTTTGCCCGCCTACACTACTGAGCTCATCGCATCTATTACCATCTGCATCCTGTACACTCACCAACTTTGTTGCATCATTGCACAATCCTGTGGTGCTGTCAAACTGCAGGGCAGGAAAGCCAAATGCCCCTTCACCACACAAACACACACACACACACACACACACACACACAGACAAACACACACACACTCATATAGATCACCACTATCAGGCTTTGGCACAGAAGTGAACACAGTCCAGCCGCTACAGACTGAAGAGTCTGCTATGTGGATATAGTAGGCAGAAATCATTAAGATCCCCCATGAGTGAATGGAGTCCATAAGAGGTAATTCAGTGCTGTCAGTTTTAAAGTGAAATGCCTCTGTATTATACAGCCACACTGAAGAGATTGGTGTCATCTTTCTATGAATGTTCCCTTTCAGTGTTGCTCACAAGAATGATTTCCTTTGTGGGGGGACATCAGTTAAATTGTGTGCTTTTGTCCTCTTTTCCAGTCTGGTCCTGCTCTGCAGGATGTCAGGACAGCCATCTTGATTAGACTGTCTGTGAACAATTCGGAATCAGACATCTTTGAGTTTAGTGCTGTTAATTCCCCGCTGGAGAGACGGAGGCGTTTTTGCAGCCATCAGACAGCGGGAAAAGCCAGATATGAAAGCCAAGCCAGGTGTAGTGGATGAAGGTCAGATCATGTGTGTTGGATGAGGTCAGATTAGGTGTAGTGGATGGGGTCAGATCAGGTGTAAGTAGATGATGTCAGATCAGGTGTAGTGGATGGGGTCAGATCAGGTGTAAGTAGATGATGTCAGATCAGGTGTAGTGGATGGAGATTCATATTTGTAAGTTCTCAGGTCAGATCAGGTATGCTGGTGTGTTTTATGAGCTGTGGCATGTACAGGCGGGCTGCAGGTGGCCTGGATTCTCTGCCTGTGTTTGGGAGGTTGATAGAGGTTTATGGAGGCTTCCATAGATGGGCAGCAGAGGGGCTCTGGTGTCAATACCACTGAAACGTCCCGCGTGGCTGAACGGTCGATCCCCAGCCCTGACATGTTCCAGGGATTTCATCTCAAGTGTGTGAGTATCAGAAGGCTGCAGGACAGTGAAATATTTCATCTAGCTTGAACCTCAGTGTTACCATGAACCTCAGTGTCACCATGAACCTCAGTTTTATCATGAAACCCAGTGTCACCATGAACCTCAGTGTTACCATGAACCTCAGTTTTATCATGAACCCCAGTGTCACCATGAACCTCAGTTTTATCATGAACCACAGTGTTACCAAGAACCTCAGTATCACCATGAACCTCAGTGTCACCACGAATCTCAGTGTCACCACGAACCTCAGTGTCACCACGAACCTCAGTGTTACCATGAACCTCAGTTTTATCATGAACCTCAGTGTCACCACGAACCTCAGTGTTACCATGAACCTCAGTTTTATCATGAACCTCAATGTTACCACGAATCTCAGTGTCACCACGAACCTCAGTGTCACCACGAACCTCAGTGTTACCAAGAACCTCAGTATCACCACGAACCTCAGTGTTACCATGAACCTCAGTGTCACCACGAACCTCAGTGTCCATTTCTGGATACTACAGATTATTTTATTATACTGTGAAACTGAATCATACTGTGATTAATTTCCACTAGCATCAAGTTATATGTGACTACAAAAGAAAGTGACAAAATTTAGTAATTTACAGTGTTTCTTCTCTTCAGCTCTGTTTTATCTTTGTTTTATTTAATATGATCAATAATTAACAAATACTCACCTAGAAACAAATAAACAAAAAGCTTCCAACCCCCTTGATAAAAATATTTATACATCATTTGTAAATAATTTATACATGTTGCCATAAACCGAACAGATCTCTGGTGATGTTTACTTTCTGTAAAGCCCTTTAACGGTATTTAAAAATATAATAAATACAAAAAGAGAATTCCTTTGATTTCTTTTTAAAATATTTTTCTTCATAAATGATAATAAGTGCAGCCCCTTAAGCTTCCTTAATTAGTATCAGCCCAACAAAGCATTTGTTCAAATGGTTTCATATTTGTTTATATCGCATTTTATTTGTTTAAATTTGTTTTATTTGTGTCTTATTTTAATTGGTGAAAAATTGTTCTTTCTCAGACATAATACATAATGACAGTTGGACATTTATTTGTGTGGATACACATGTAACTCATATAACACATGCAACTCATATAACACATGCAACTCATATAACACATGTAACTCATATAGCACAACCGTTTATATTGATTCAGCAATTTATTGATTTTATTGCAAAACACCTTTTCAAAGTGACTTTTTAAAGGGTCAGTCTGATTCTATAGGCAGTTGCACTGGGGGACTGTGAGATTATGCATGTATAGCACCTGAAATTTACTGTGTTATGCAAATAAAACATTTTATTAGTGTTTTTAATATTACAGGTGAGAGAGTAGAGGCTTATGATTCGACCTGAGAAATTTAATTAGGGCCTTGAATTGAACTGCATTGAACTGGATTAAATTGCATTGAACTGTATTGAGTAGGGGGTTAGAGGAACAGTTTTTCTGCAAGTCCAATCCTGCAGATGAGTGAGTTTTGCTCTGTGTACCCTAAACTTCTGTCCTTCAGGTGAGATAGAGAGAGAGAGGGGTCTGTGTTCTCTAAACTCTTGTCCTGCAGGTGAGAGAGAGAGAGAGAGGTCTGTGTTCCCTAAACTCCAGTCCTGTCTTGCAGGTGAGAGAGAGAGAGGTCTGTGAGCCCTAAACTCCTGTCCTGCAGGTGAGAGAGAGCTCTGTTGTGGCTCCAGCATAGCTGGCCTGCTCAGAATGAAAGGAGCGGGTGATTCATGAGCTTTCTGGGCCGTGGCGCCCCCCGGAGACCTGCCCGGCGGCAGCATTATCAGAGGTAAATGGGTCTGAGAGCATTTCGCCTCAGACGAGCCGGGCTGGCTTTGATTTATCGTCCTGCCGTGCCGCCAACAGTTAGATGTGTTACCAGCGGAAATATAAGCATTTTCATGGCCACAGTTCAAGTTTATTTCAGATATAAATTTTCGGAGACAAGGAGCAAAAAGCCACAGTGAATTTATGACTGCAGAGATGTTGTTTGGAACTTGCCTGTTGGGCGCATTGTTTTAACGCATGGCAGAGGACGAAGGTGCGTCTTCGGTTTCTTATCTCTCCCTTTTTGTCAGGAGGTGTATTGAACACCTTCTCCTTGAGCTACGAAGCTAAAAAGGGACCAAGCAAATTTGCAAATTTGAGCTGTAATTATTTATTTGAGCTTAAGGCAGACGTTCCTACTGTCGTGAGTGAAACAGATGAGGAGTGTTTAAGCCTTAAAAATAAAAGAATGTTTTTGTTTGTTGATTGATTTATTTATTTATTTTTGCTCCAATGCATCGTCTTGCCCGTGCGGCTTGGTGCAGTTTGCTAGTGCTTTGAACAGCATTCTTGCATCAGTAATGGACAGCAATTAACCTTTGAAAATGCAGGTGAGACTATAGAGGCAACAGAAGGGCAGACTAATAGCTGGAGCAGTCCGGAGAGACCTCAGCACGGAGTGAACGAAAACATCAACGCTTTGGTAGGCTGTCTCTCTCTCTCTTTCACTCTCTCTCTCTCTCTCTCTCTCTCTCTCTCTCTCTCTCTCTCTCTCTGCATGACTAACACTCTCTCCGATGTCTCAATGAGGGTCAGAAAACTATAATCAATAATTCTGATTGATTGCCTGCTGCAGAGACAGCTGGAAACGATCACGTTTCCCCAACAATTCCCATCATGCCTCAGAGGACGGAAAACATTTGTCGCATTAAACGTGGCCCTGAATGTCCTGTTTACTGCCTGACTGAAGATTTATTTTAATTATTTGTCACAGTTTATTTAACAAATGATTTTCGAGGGAGAAATATTGGACACCAACAGGATAATATGAGTTTTTTTTCCTCTTGCTGACCTTGTGGGTCACCATACTGCAGACATTCTAAATATGGAAAGATTTAATTAATGGACCTAAGCAGAGACTTAGGAAGTTTCTTAAAGAATATACAAAATGCATGTGGAAAATTAGGAATTTGGAGGATTTGGGAAACACCTCCATCTGATGGTTACTTTGAGGAAATGCCACATTTGTGCATACATGTAATTTGCCTGAATCTTTCACGCGTGGACTAGTCACATGTACAATCACAAAAGGACCACCCTGAAAGATCAAGACTAAGATTAGTATTATTGTGTTAAAAATAAACCAGAGCTCCTGATCAAACCTAGCATGGCCTCAGCTAGCAAGCCTGCTCTTCTTTTAGCTAGTAAGCCATTGTTCCACAGCTCCACTAGGTACTGTAACACTCCTGATTGGTGCAGTGTGTTTGGACTGATCTCACCTGCACGTGCAGTAGACATCACAGACTCTGCACAGGAGCACAGCATTCTATTCGCCTGTGTAAGTAGAGCCCTGCAGCTCCAGCCTCCTACCATTAACCATCTTGTCCATCCCATTGGCTCAGCTCTCTGTCCAATGAGCAAAGAGCTTCACCTCAGCTTTATCGGAACATACGCTATGAATAGTGTGCTGTCTGTGTTTGATCTGTACTCTCTCTGTGTTGGAGGATTTCTGCAAGAGTTTTAAAACAAAGCAAAAATATATATATTTTTTTGTAAACAACAGTATAATATTACATGACATAAGGTATGAAGTCATATCATGTTCATTTTATCCACTGTTGTCCTGAATTCCAGTTCACGGTTTTCGATCTGCTCAGTAGCACATCTGCTGAGGTGTTCACAAACTCTCAGGAGTAATCTAATACTGCCAGCAATACAGCGTAGCAGTTTGAGGATAATGTGCAAGGGCTGGAGATGCTGGAGTTTGGTGCACTGTTTCACTTCATTTCCATGAAGGTTGGTGATACAGGTTTGGACTGTAAAGGCCCTGCACATGTCTTCCTTTTTCTTTCTAAACAGTTCTTTAAGTCACACTTCTTCCTGTTATTACTAAACGCTTCCACCCTGGATTTGATCCTGTTTTAGTAGTTACCGAGGTCTCACCCTGGATTTCAGCCTGTTTTAGTAGTTACCACAGTTTGTCCTGGATTTTACATCATGAAACATGGTCGAGTCTTCGGAGCTTAAGCCCTGGATGTTTCAGTGCCTCAAATTATTTTTTTATTAGAAAAATGTGCACTACTTAGCACTACTGTCACTTTAAAAATGTCAGTGCAGGGCCGAGTCCCGAATCCTGATATTTCCTGTGTGACAGTGTATCCTTCTTCCTGATTGGTCATTTTGTTTTTTGTTAAATGCAAATGTTAAAAGAAAAATAACCTAAAAGAAAAATAACATATTTTGTGAGAGTTTTTTTTACCCAAATCATTTTTAGATAAATTCTTAGGTAAGAAACTTAACCAAAAGAATATTTTCGCATCCGTTTCTGTATCAGGCTGTGGTCATCTGAGTACCTCACATGACAGGACACTGCGACTGAGAAGGGGATCAAATCTCTGCTGAAACCTTTATGACACATGGGTCTGCCGTTAAACATGATCTAACGTGGGCTTCAGTGTCGCCAGAGCGAATCATGACACAGCTGCCTGTCTGCTTTACTTCAAAACATCTCTTTATTACTGAATAACGTCCCTGTTTCTTAAGCTGACTGTGTTCAGTCCATTTGTAATAAAACTTACATTGTTCTGTGTCTCTGAACTACCAGTTCAGTGTTTACCCCATTTGTTACATTCTCAACATTAGGATTTGACAGTGATATCATACACAACATGGATGAAGACGTTGAGAACACACACTGTGTATGTGGTCAACGGTTAAGAGCAGTGACTGGACTAGGGTTAGGGTTTGGGTAGCGTGAAACGTAACCTGCTAGCAATTGTTAACTTCCCCTGCCGTACTCAGCGTGTGGCATTACTATGACAACGAGTGTGGACACATGACCAATGAAGTAACATGTGTGGTTATGCTGTGATAGTCAATATTTATTTATCTTAGATTTTAGATCCTTCACAGTATCCACCCTTTACTGTTCTCCTCAGCTCCACACTTGTGTTGTTCTCCAGCTGCATGAGGCAGACGCCTATGATGCTTTTCCATCAGTCTTGAAGAAATTCTCACATGTGCAGAGCACTTGAAGGGTGAGGGACTAAGGTTCAGAAAGCACTTAAAATAGTACTTTTGTTGAAATAAGGCAAAGCAAAATTGTGTAGATCAAAAAACAACTTTCTCCATCAGTTCTAATCTCAGTAAACTCGCCTTAAGATTGAATTTTTCTAACCGATGATTAACCTTGCAGCACACCCTCTGCCTACATTTCCTGAGCTACTCACACCTTTTTAAAGTTTATTAAAATAATATTCAAACCATTTGATATTTAGTCATCCTCACAATATGGTCCAATTCTATCTTAGAATGTACTGTAGTGCATATTACAGTACATATTACATTATATTACACAGTAATAGGTTACAGACTTGTGATTGGCTGTGCTGAATGTTCTGGACATATTGTGATTGGCTCTTGATAACGTGCTGCATGTTTCCATGGAAATGTTTAGCCTACACAGAATGGTGGTAGTTTTGTCAGTAGCACATTAGCAGCTGTCTGTACTTTTTAAAAGTCAAAAAAGAGATTAAAACAACTAGACATTAGCTAAGCATTATAACAAATGTATTAAATGTAAAACACCGAGTTTTTACAGATAATTTATTGGAGGCTTTTTGGGGGGATTGTGTTCATCGATGACCATTGGAGTGTGGTACCACGACGTTCACTGAAGCATCTGCTCTCGGTCTGAGGGGATTTCAGATGTACAGATGTTCACGCTGGCAGTTTTCGATAGCCAGGGCCATAATGTTAATATTAATTAAATGAATGCATTAAATGGATGATATTCAGTGTAAGGTCTGTATAGTTAACCAAGATTAAACTAGTTCTAGGACTGTTTTAAGTACCTTTGGAGAGTAATTTGAAAAGTACCTTTGCAGAGGTTTGAAAGAAAGAACAGTAAAAAAGTAAGTAAGAAAGAAATATCGAGTTGTTGAGGAAAATCTATCAGGTCACTGAGGCATTTTCTAGCCAGACAGCTAGAATAGGCAGCAAGAAAATCTGTCAGAAAACTACATGAGCTTAACCAGTGTGTGTGTTTGTGTGTGTGTGTACAGAATATATGTTTGCATGTGTTTTGCTGTTGATGAATATTGGAATTTCTCCTGTGTGATGTTGGAGCCCCACGATTCCTTCTCGATCAATGTGATATGGGGACCTTACATTTCCATCTCTATCACTGTGATGTGGGGACCCCACATGTCCATCTTTATCAGTGTGATCTTGGGACCTTACACTTTTGTCTCAGTGTGATGAAGGGACCCTACAGTTAGTCTGTAAGTGAGATATGGGGACCCCATGTGTACATTTCTATCAGGGTGATCTTGGGACGTTACACTTCTGTCTCATTCAGTGTGATGTGAGGACCCTACAGGTCAGTCTCTATAAGTGTGATATGGGGACCCCACATGTTTGTCTTTATCAGTGTGATCTTTGGATTCTACAAATCCGTCTCAATAAGTGTGAGGTGGGGACTCTACATGTTAGTCTCTATTAGTGAAATGTGATGACCCTTACAGGTCAGCCTCTATTAGTGTGATTAGTGTGGGGGACCCCACAGGTTAGTTTTTATCAGGGGAAATGCAGTGATACTGAAAACGTTCCAGTGAACAGAAACTTGAAGGTTTTTTCAAGATTTGTGGTTTATCAAGTCATAGGTGTAAGTGTGTGTCTGTACAAAATGTTGTTTGTGGTCTCACACATACACACACACTCTCTCTCTCTCTCTCTCTCTCTCTCTCTTTTTCACTTTGTACACTCTATACACTCTGTACACCATACTCACTCTCCTCCTGCTGTCAGCTTGGTCATTGTTTCAGAGCATTTCTCTGGTGGCTCTCTGCCCTGTGATTCTGCTTCATACACTTGTGGAACAAACTGCCCTTCTGCCAAATTTAGCCTCATCCCGTGGGCCAGCAGAGAGGAGCTGGGTTATATGCACATGCCTCTTGCTCTTACTTTCTTTATATTCAAGCAAAATAGAATCAGAGCAAAAGTTGCAGAGGCTTGTAAAACACATGTGGCAGGTGAGCTGTCTGCAGTGCCTGTGTCCAGAGGATCTGTGTATGGGGAGGATCTGTGTATGGAGAGGATCTGTGTACAGGGAGGATCTGTGTCCTGAGGATCTGTGTATGGGGAGGATCTGTGTCCTCAGGCTCTGTGTCTAGAGGATCTGTATATGGGGAGGATCTGTGTCCTGAGGATCTGTGTCCAGAGGATCTGTGTATGGGCAGGATCTGTGTCCTGAGGATCTGTGTCCAGAGGATCTGTATATGGGGAGGATCTGTGTCCTGAGGACCTGTGTATGGGCAGGATCTGTGTCCTGAGGATCTGTGTCCTGAGGATCTGTGTCCAGAGGATCTGTGTATGGGCAGGATCTGTGTATGGGGAGGATCTGTGTATAAGGAGGATCTGTGTCCAGAGGATCTTTGTACTGAGGATCTGTGTATGGATGATCTGTGTATGGGGAGGATCTATGTATAGGGAGGATCTGCGTCCTGAGGATCTGTGTCCGGAGAATCTGTGTATAGGGAAGATCTGTGTATAGGGAGGATCTGTGTTCGGAGGATCTGTGTCCTGAGGATCTGCTAGCGCATGAGTCTTATTTGAGTTGTGACCTATTTAGCTGCTTGAGAGGGGAGAGAGGAAGAGAGTAATTGGTGGTCGAGGAACTTGGTGTTTTGGTTTGTTGTCCTGTTCTAGACTTTCTCCTGTTTTGACTAATTGTCATATTGTAGACTTACTCCTGTGTTTTGGTTATGGTCATGTTGTATGACCCAGCTTATGTTGAGTGTTAGATGTTCTCATGCTCTGCTTTAAAATGTCCTGATGCAGCTTCTTTGTCTGCTGGGTGATTCAGGCCAGCCAGGCCCTGGAGCAGCTCCACTCCAGTCCACGAAAGTCGAGACGAGGTTTGGATACTGTTCGGTGTTGGTTTACCTCAGTGCTGACTATTTTTATACAGCAGAACTTTAGCCTCATCTGTCCACAAAACATTATTCCAGCAACAGAATGCAGGTGATGTTCTGCAGAGCCTGGACAACAGGGGGCAAGGTTTTTTCTCTGCGGTAAGCTCCTTTTCTGTAGTGCTTTTTTAATGGTACTCTTATGAACATGGATGTTATCAATTCCCAGAGACGACACGCTGTTGAATCCTCAGCCTGGACACTCTGGGCATTTTCTGTGGAGGCTTCTGACACGCTGATCTCCACAGTAGATCTACTCCTGGGAAAAGCAGACAGGGAGCTATACTTGTTCCATTTGTAAACCATCTCAGTGATTATGGGTTAATGGTTTGTAAAACCTCAAGAACACAAAAGAAAAATTGCTTTCAATTAAGTAAATGTAAAAAGAAGAAACTCTGGTAATGGATTGTTTCTCTTCATCCAAACGTCCAATCAGGCACCAGAGAAAGAGCTGTTTTGCATTTTCCAATTCTCTACAGTATAACGAATAAGAACTAGGATTATTGGTTGTCTCCTTTTTCCATTTCTGTTGTGAACATTGGAGGGCCAACACCTCCCTGGAGTCGACTGGTGCACACACACACACATACACAACCCAACCAGTGAAGCAGACACATTTACACACACACATAACCCAAATGATGGAACACACACACACACACACACAGACACACACACACACATGCACACATACATTAACTACCTGATGGAGCATGCGCACACACATACACACACACACACACACATCTCGACTGGTGGAGCAGACACACATATTATGCTGTTGTATGTCAAATGGAAAAAGTGACCCTGTAATTCAGCAGAAACATTATTCCAACGGTTTACACTCCAGTCTATTAATAATCATCTTTGCATTAATGATCTTCTTTACATTAAGAATGTTCCATTAAGACTCTTTTCCATTAATGATTTTCTTTTCATTAATACTCTTCTTGTTAAATCATTTTCTCAATAAAGACATGATAAATATAAGACTGTGTACAATGTGTGCATTGTTTGTTAAACTGTATGTATTATTAATTACTTAGATAAAGATCAGAGTGGATTTTTGGATCCAATCGTGCAAAAATCAGTACAATTCCATAATTTTCCATTTTTCCTTTTTATTTTGTTTGTAATTGTACCTAGACGTTACGTTACTTTACTAGTAACATTTACTAGTAACATTACTTTACTAGTTACTAGTTAGTTTACTAGTTTACTAGTTACTTTACTAGTAACATTTACTAGTAACATTACTAGTAACATTTACTAGTAACATTACTTTACTAGTAACATTTCCTTACATTACTAGACGTCGTTTACTCTCCACCATTCTCATGCTGCTATTTACAAATACAAGAAAAGTAATAAATAATTATAATAACAGAAGTAGTGTGATGACAAGGATGACATACCCTGGGTGTGTTTGGAGGTAAACGTTACAGTCAGACTCTTCGTCGCATGCTCTCAGGTCTCCATGTACATTTTCCTTCTCAGGTATTAGAACTCTCTGCGCTGCACCCGCCCTCTCTGCTCTCCACCCACTGATGTTGCACTGCACTGAACTCAGATGTTTCTGTCTTTCTCTGGTTGAGTATTGGACAGAAATAAGATATTTACTCTTTACTCTTTCCCCACTGTGGTATAGGACTGCACTGGTGTTTTCTCTCTAATGGAATAATATTCTAAAATTAGAAGTGTCTAGACACTCATAGTAGACACTGGTATCAGATGATTCTCTTTCTCTCTTTATCTGTCTATCTCTCTCTCTCTCTCTCTCTCTCCCTCTCTCTCTCTCTCTCTCTCTCTCTCTCTCTCTCTCTCTCTCTCTCTCTCTCTCTCTCTCTCTCTCTCTCTCTCTCCTGAAGTTAGACATTATTTGTTCCTTCTATCTCTACAATGGAATATTGAACATATACCAGACATTGAACTAAATACTCAACTACGGTGAAATCAGACTTTTTTAACTTAGTAAAGTACCTTTTTTTACCTTACTCTAGTACTCTATAGTGGAGTACTAGACTGGAATCAGATATTTCTAACATGGCTTCCTCTCTCAGTGCACCCCCCTTCATGGACATCAAATCCTTTTCCTGTCTGGAGAGTGTAACACTATCATCAGACTTCCCTGGTCTGTGTTGCAGCACTGCAGTGTGAATCAGACATTTCTTCATTATCTCTCCCTGATGGGTTGTAGCACTGAGGTGTGAATCAGATGTTTCTTCATTTGCTCTCCCCGGTGGGTTGTAGCACTGCGGTGTGAATCAGACGTTTCTTCGTTAGTAGCACTGCACTCTGCCCTCTCCACTTTGCTCAGACTGAGTTTTCCAAACCTGGCACAGGACAGGAAGTGCCCTGCTGCTCCTGGCAGCACTCAGGCTCGGAGCAATCTGCTGGCTCAGTGGGTGGTGTGCCCATCCTTGCCCATCCGTGCCCGCTTCAGCCTAGCCCGAGCCCCAGCCTGCCTGACACTAGGACCGGGTGCTAGCTGGCTCTTGTAGCTTCTGATTCCACTCTTTCGCTTTGCACATTGTTTGTCTTTTGTTGTGTGGATGTCATGCCAAACTAACCAAATTCCAATTTTCATACATATGTGAAATACATTACGGTGCTTGGCTCCAGCACAACCCCAACATCCTGGCTGGTTTTACCTTATGGTGTACAGTAGAAACACCCGCTGATTCAGTCTCCTTCTCTCTGTGCAATGGGTGGAGATAAGAGCATTATGGAGCACACTGCAACACCCTAAAAAGAGAGGGTGAGTGTTTTGCTAGTGAGCAGACATACGCACGTGCACACACACACACACACACACACACACACACACACGTAAGCAAACCTCACAGATATTTGCTGCCAGAGCCCATATGTAGGCAGTTCTCCCAGGGTGGTGTTCTGACAGAACAGAACATGGTCCTCGGTCCGTTGGGTTCTGAAGCTCTCGGCTCCGTTGACTTTGATGGCATAAGGTTGTTTTTCTTCTTCGGTGAAATAATGTATTTTGTAATTTGTAGGATTGTCTTGTATTACGTATGTTTATTTTAGTTGTTGTGTCATATTTTGTGACTGTTGTGAGAGTGTGGGAGGAGTCTTGTCCTGGGAACAGTTTGTTCCAGTGTAATCATACTGAGTCACGGACACCCTGCATGCGTGGATGTATGTGAGATAGATAGATAGATAGATAGATAGATAGATAGATAGATAGATAGATAGATAGATAGATAGATAGATAGATAG
>JAOXYF010000018.1:983454-1008977 GCA_028565775.1 Sternarchorhynchus goeldii | reverse complement strand
TAGATAGATAGATAGATAGATAGATAGATAGATAGATAGATAGATAGATAGATAGATAGATAGATAGATAGACATTTTAACTGAGAACTTTTATTATGCATTGCTTTTAGAGTACAGATATTAAGTAGAAACAAATCAAAATAGCAAAAATCAAAATTGTATAATTTTAAACTTAACATTTGAAATGTATCATTATTATGGATCTGAATAGTCTCATGAAAAAGCAGTAATATCCTGACATTCTCTCAACGGTATCACTACCTCTGACAAATACTGGCATCTCTGCTTGGCTGGGTCCAAAAATTACAGCTGACATCCTGATTTTTGCTTCTTTTGCTTCTGAAACTCCAGAAGAAGAGACATTATGTAAAACTGGCACAGAATTGACTGAACAAACATTCTAAAAGATAAAATAGGAAGTGGAGCCTATAACACTTCATAAAACAGGGAGAGATGGTGTCTCTCTCTGCACAGTAGGAGAAAGAATGAGAGAAAGAGAGAGAGAGACAGTAACAAAGAGAGCGAGACAGTAACAGCTCTGCTTTATCACCAAATATAAAAATAAATCAGAGAAATCAGAAGCAAAGTAAAAACAACTGTTTGGAAGTTTGGAACTATGAAACTAAAACTCAAAATAGATTAGAGTGATATCGGGCCTGAAAGTATGAGTTGGCAGAGTATCTCTTTAGAGTCAGAGATACAAAGCAGAGACAGATTCTCACCAAATGCAGGCTCGTTGAGAACAGACCAGCTACAGAAAAAGGACCAGCACAGAAAGACCCGCTGTCCAAAGAAGAATGAATATGTGTTCACTGATGACCTTGAAACACAGATGCACTGTCTCCTTAAATGTGAAAAATACAAAACCAATACAAGATATTTTCACCTTATAAAACATCATCCCAAATTTCAATAGTATGCCAAATCTTTCTCAGAGCAGGGCACACAGCAACTTTTGCTACGAAATACGTAGAATTGACATCGCCTTGAGAGAAAGTCAGTGACAATGTTTGTTATTATTTTATTTTTTTTTAAGTTAAAAGGCAGACAGAGAGGGAGAGAGAAGCAGACAGGGAGAAGCAAAGAAAGAGAGAGGCCAAGAGAGAGACAAGCAGAGAGAGAGAGAGAGACGGGCAGAGAAAGGCAGAGAGGCAGAAATAAAGAGGCAGGGAGAGAGAGAGAGAGGAGAGACAGACCAAACAAATCACAATGAAGAGCACAGAAGGATTCAGATTCAATATTTATTGTCATGACAACATTGTTGTTATGGATTTGCTTTGATCTGCTCAGACATACAGTAAAACATATCTAAAGGAGTAAAACATATAATAAAATATAAGAAATATAAGTTTAAAAAATATAAAAATTAAAATTATAAAAATATAAGTTTAAAGCAGTAAGTGCCAATCAGGGACTGTGGCATTAAGCTCAAGGTTCTGAGGTGTGAGGAACTGTTGGCTGCTGTTTTGACATCACCAGGGTCGTGACGTAATTGGTCGTAGTCATGTGTCTGATGGAGGAGGAGACAGTTAGCAGGGTGTTCAGTGTCTTGAAGGATCTCTCATAAATCATAGATGTACTGGATAATTCTCAACTTCAAAAGTACAAACACAGCCTCAGAGGTAGCGTACACAATCACAACCTCTCAGAGGTCATCCACACAATCACAATCTCAGATTTAGTCTATACATTCACATCCTCAGAGATAGTTTACACAAACACAACCTCAGAGGTAGTCTTTAGAATCACAACCTCAGAGGTAGCGTGCAAAATCACAACTTCAGAGATAGTCTTTACAATCACAACCTCAGAAGTAGTGTATACAATCCCAACCTCAGAGGTAGTCTTTACAATCACAACCTCAGAAGTAGTCTGCATAATCACAACCTCAGAGGTAGTCCATACAATCACAACCTCAGAGGTAGTTTACACAATCACAACCTCTCTACACAGTTCTCTACAGTTGTTCCTGCAGCCCAGCTGTGAAATGGTGGACGCACTCTCTATTCCATCTTTATAAAATTGCAGCTATCCAAATCCTAAACTTTTTAAGCTGATGCAGAAAAAATAATACCTGGTGGGTTTTTTTTTTTGACAAACTCCACCAGTGTCAGCCCACTATAGAGGGGAGGAGATAGAAGTGCCAGGAACCTTGAAACTCTCAGTTGTTTCCACCTCCTGACCTTTAATTAAGAGAGCTGAGGAACCTGTCTCTCTCTGACGAAAATCAAAAACCAGCTCCTTCGTTTTTCGCACATTCAGCACCAAGCCATTGGTGCAGCACTGATCGAGGCAGAATATCTCATTCCTGCAGGCAGTCGTCATCACTGACGATGAGACCCACCACTGTAGCATCATTTACACGCTCGAACATCATTTACACGTTCATTACGTGAGATCCAGTCGTTTGTGTACATGGGATACAGAAGAGGTGAAAAGACACCTCTCAGGACCACCTGTAGAAATACTTCACACCCTTGTTCCTGTTCTGGAGGAAATAAAAGAATTCTGAGCCCCAAAAAGTAACCAAGACCCAAAATAATTTCCAAGTTTAATAAAGTAAAGGTTGAGCTAAAATCAACAGATCTTGTTCATAAGGGTCAGAAGTGTCTACGGTGTGATGGAAGAGACATAGCATCATCTACTGCCTTGCTTGCTCTCCGTGCCAAATAAAAAGTGTTTGAGTTAGCAAACAAATATGCTCAGAAACTTTCATTACTGTTGACATGAGGGCCACAGGACTACACTCACTCAAGCCATTAGGTTTTGTACAGGGAGGGGGGGAGGTAAACTCAGTCCAGAACAGCCGATTTTCTGCTGTTTTACCTCTGTTCCTACACTGCACTTCCAGGTTCTTGAAAAGCACTATTTAATATTTTAATATCATGTATTGTTATTTTTATGATAAGGTCCTTATCAACTCCAGCTGAACCAACAAATTTCTGCTTTGTAACGACATATGTTATAAAAAGCGTAATATAAATACATTTGAACTCGAACTGTTTAACTGCTGTGGCTCGTCCACCCTGTGAGGATCACTGTTTAACTACTGCAGCTCATCTGTCCATGGAGGACCACTGTTTACTGCTCGAGCTGTAGGGTTTGCGGACTCTATATTTTCTTTCAATAGACAGGAATGAAAAAGATCCAGTTATGGCCTGCCTGTCCACGAGGAGAGAGCAGGGCCGCTGTGGGGAGAGCAATGCAAGTGACACTAGGATCCCAGCATTTGCTGTGAGCTTCTGTTCGTGTCTGAGGAGGACTGTCCACGTCCTAGCACCGCTGCGCCTGGTTGGTGCTTTCCACAGCGAGCTGCTGATCTGCCTCGCTCCTGGCTGTAGTGGAAGGATGTGAACTGCAACCGTGGCAGCAGGAGCGAGTTCCCGCGGCAGGTGAATGGGTTTGTGTTTAACGACGAAGAGCTCTAGGCTCGGAGGGCGAGGACTGCGATGTGGATGTCATCAGCCTGAGCCATCGTGGGTTCACAGTTCACGCCTCTGCCTTGTTCACCAGCGGACCCTCGTTGTGTGGCATAGTAAAGTCTGAAATCCAAAATCCTGATTCAGGCTGAGAAAGTGAATAGCCGCATTTTGCCAAGTCTCACTAAAGCCCACAAAAGTGGAATAAAACAATGATCATCTTTAATATCACATGAATTGCTCTCTCTCTTTCTCTGTCTCTCCTTTAAAAGGATCTTAATTTAAGAGGAATGAACATTAGAAAGTAAAATGCTTAATATAGAGATGCAATGTGTTCATCATCTCTCGTTTTAATGTGAGTTAGCCACCTTGCTAGCTACCATGGCCCTGTTACCAGCAGCAGTCTCTCTTAACAGCACATCCACATCCAGTTGGACTTTTGCCAAGCAAATGCTAATATACAGTAACTCAGGTTTATTGTAAAAAGGCACAGACCTTCGTCTGTGTGGAAACATGCCAACTTTAACAAACTGACAAACATAAGGACATCACGTTACCATCACGTCACCTTGGAGAGGGATAGATAGTGGGACAATGAGAGAATGTGAGCGTGTGGGTGTGGGGGAAGGTAGTACATGGAGGTACCTGATCATATTACCCCACCCGGACCTCCACCACATACCCCCATCTGCCCAGTCCACCGCCAGCTGGACTTTCTGAACACTGACTGTACATGCGCCTATGAAGCTCCAACTTCTCCTCCCTCCCTCTCGCTCTCTCTCTCTCTCTCTTTCTGCCTCTCTACTCTTTCTCCATCCACCTCTCTCCATCTTTAACCCACCTCCCCCTCTTTCACCCTCTCTGATATTTCCCACACTCAGCACCTCCTTTTAGCAGCACTTCAGAGCAGACAGTACCACTAAACTGCTGTCAGACTTTAATAGTGGCCTCTGAGGGGGACAGTGTGTCTTTCACAGTCGGATGATAAAAACACAGTGGTCGGAGGTGACTGCTCCCTCATTAGAGCAGGAGATGAAAGCTCAGAGCAGGCCACTTCAGCTGCACTCATTAATGAATCTGTCTGTAGCACAGCAACCTCTGGGTATGAGGCTAATTTGCCCCCAATTAGAAATTTGTTTTCATATTAAGAGGGAGATAAAGCTTCATAAATAATCTCTCTTTTCCCCCTCTGTGCTCAGAGGTCCTAGAGACAGGTTAATTTGTTCTCTTTCTCTCTATTCTTCATTTTCTTTCACTCTACCGTTCTTCTCTTTTCTTCTCCCTTCTCTCTCTCTCTCTTTTCTTCTCTCGTTCTTTCTTTTCTCACCTTTCCCACCCTTTCTTCATCTTTTCAGTCTCCTATCATGGAGTTGCAATATAGGAGAATATCTTCAGCCTGAACATTGTTCTTTACTGTTCCTCAGACTAGGTCATAACCTGGGCATTCGAATATCTCCAGGAGAAGTTCTCAGGAGCAGATGTTTCCACACATTCTCCCACACATATGCACAATCATTGATTTCTTTAGCCTGGAGTGAAAGGTGGCAGTGAGGTGTAGTCTGGTCTTTCACCCAGCTTCTGGAGCTCCATCCATAATCTCCCCACCTGCTCAGATATTACACATCCAGTCTTCTGGGCACACAATATCGTGTTGAATCAGAACCAGGCTATATGAGAGCTTATTAAGTTACTAACATGGTAATAGACTTGTCAGTATGTTGGACTGGCAGAATATTCCTACAAGATGACTGTCTTATGGATATCTGGCTTCGCATTGTATCTAATGAGGTATAATGAGTATGTTTCCATCTGTTTCCAACGGCCTCTGTTGACACTGCCTCTCTGAGAATGTCAGCTCTGTTTTCAACCATGGGGAAAGAAAGGGCTCTTGTGTTTTCCTGATTTTTTTTTCTTGTGACGTGTTTGTTTTTGGGTGAGAGCTTTTATCTCAGGAAAGAGGAAAATCCAAATGTCTCCACAGTAAAGTTGCAGGGAGAGGAGGAAGTGTGTGTGTTTTGGGGGGGGGGGGTGTAATCTGTGTGTAAGGTTCTTATGTGTGATGCGGACGTGATTTACTGTTTCTTGCAGCACCTGTAGTTGAAGTGTATGGAGCTCTCTGGTGCCCCCTAAAGGTCTTCTGGTAAAAATTGCTGGCTCAGGAGCACCATGTCTAAGAGCACTCCCCTATTTGAAGCATGCTTGCGTTGTTCGTTTGCAAAAGACTTACACACACTAATGATGAAAGGTTTTCATTCTGTAAGTGTGTGTGTGTGTGTGTGAGTGTCCCTGATCTCATGCTACGACTCCTCCAGCTAGGAGCTACCCAGGTGGCGCACGCTCGCGCGCATTGTGTTTACCAAAAACAAATGGGCAGGACTGGAGCATGCCTCCTGTTTTCCATCTGTTTTCTCTGAACTAACGAACAGCACTGACCACAGCCCACCCTGGCAGCCTGGCAGCGCAGCAGCGTGGCGCTGGGTGGCATCAGCAGGCCGGGATCAAGTCAGCTCACTCACATGTGACAGCAGTCATGCCATCTACCAGCATGGCGCGTGTAAGCTGATCTCTCTGTGCCGGTCCGTGTCAAGCCCGGGGGGGTGTAATCGGCCTCTATCCTTCCTCGCAGCAGATGACAACAACAGGTGTTTTTAAATTTTCCTTTGGTACCTAAATGCATAATGTGCATTTCTGACATGAACACGCTTCAGGCTGTCAGACATGACATAATAAGACAATGAAGAGGAAATGAATACACAAACATTGAATGAGGGCATGTGCTCTGTGGAAGTTGGGCTAAACGTCTTCAGTTTAATCAATGTGAAACCCAGGCAGAATCAGAGTTAGAAAAGGTATTCCTAGAATGTCATCACACACACATATGCACGCAAACACACACGCAGACATACACACACACAGAAACCAGAGGTGTTACTAGGATGTCATCACACACATCTCTCTCTCTCTCACACACACACACACAGTAGGTGTTTCTGTTTATACTGTAAAAAAGGGGGGGGGGATTACATATGTAAATTGAGATTTTATGATTGAGCATTCGTGTGATGAACTTGTGAGCAGGTTTTTGTCTGGCTCTTCAGCACGCTACAGTAGAACGGAATGCAGAGGGTCAGGCTGCAGTGCCTGGGTGATGGACATACGTGTGATGAACACTGTTCATTCTGCCTAGAAGAAATTATAATTAAAATAAGTGAACAGGCTACACTCCTAAATAACACTTATTCCATGCTGAATCCATCAATAAGTGAAGCTAGTCAGACAGCACTCGTAAAATAGAATTATGTTATAGAATTATGTTGTTTGAATTATGTTATTTGACATAAGGACAGTGCCGTTACATCACACAGGCCACCTGCTGAAGGCTGCGTTTAAAGACTAGATCACTGCATGCAACATACAATGGCCATGTGGGAGCGAGAGGAGTAACACACAGCTCGGTGCTGTCATTTGTATGGGAAGCTGTGATGCAGCACCCAGATCCAGCACATAGATACAGCACAAAGATCCAACACACAGATCCAGCACACGGATCCAATACACAGATCCAGCACACAGATCCAATACACAGATCCAGCACACAGATCCAATACACAAATACAGCACACAGATCCAGCACACGGATCCAATACACAGATCCAGCACACAGATCCAATACACAAATCCAGCACACAGATCCAGCACACGGATCCAATACACAGATCCAGCACACAGATCCAACACACAAATCCAGCACATGGATCCAGCACACAGATTCAGCACATGGACCAGCACACAGATCCAGCTTCCAATAAAAGCATATAGAAGTTAGATGACCAGTCTGTTCTCTTTTGCTTCAGGACAGCGTGGATTTGCAGAGCGGAGTGAGAATGCAGGATGAGCAAAAGGAAGAGGAAGAGCATTCACATGCAGCAGATGCCACGCCAGTAACAAGGGCGGGGTCACGTAGCCTAGGCAACAGGGCAAAGACCTCCGTGTGCTCCTGAGGGCGCATAGGTGCTGCAGGAAAACCCATGCTGTGATGTCTTTGAGCACCTGAGGAGGGTGAGGAGAGACTCAGCAAGACAAGATGAGTTTGGCCGGAGAAACAAAGAAACATTGTATGAATCTTAAGCAATGCAGCATTAATTCAGGATTATGTATCCATCTTGTACAGTAGTTCTATCAGGAATGCTAAACGACTCTTTTTTAAAAGACAATTTAAACGAATGAGTAATGATTTGGCATTGTAGTTTGCATTCAGCAAAAATATCTAGTACAGAGATCCAGCACACAGATCCAGTGCATAAATCCAGAGATCCAAAAGATGTGCTTTGCTTATACTGCTGGGTGGAGTTGGTGGTTGTAGAAATGTATGTTCAGAATGTCCTTGCCTGCTTTTACTTGCAGCAAAGTTTACACCCCACCCTTCACCCTGAACATCACCCCATCCTTCACCCTGAACATCACCCCATCCTTCACCCTGAACATCGCCCCACCCTTCACCCTGAACATTGCCTCACCCTTTACCCTGAACATCACTCCATCCTTCACCCCAGATATCACTGTGTTAACGTCACACCTGCCAGCATTGTATCCTGAATTAGAGAGATGAGGGAGAAGTTGGTTGCACACATATTCTGCATCAGATGGAGTTGTGGGCAGATCTTATCACTGTTGATTTGTTCTCAATGGCACAGCCACTGGTGACATCACTTTTAATGCAAAGTCCAAGAGAGTCAGCTCCTTCATATTGTAGATACCTGGGTATCTTTTAAAACCATTGTAGCAAGAACTTGAATTGTTTCATTTTGAATGATAATTGATGTGTATTTAGTTTTTTCATAGACGCATTCTGTGATTTCTGTGAGTTCTGTTTGCATGATGTCATGAAACAGGCTTATTAAAAAGCTCTGCTTGGTCCCCAAGGCCTGTCAGTCGCTCAGAGAACTCACTCATTTACAAGGAAAAACTCCCTGACTTTGCCTTGTCGTTTAACTAAGCACCTGTTCTTTTCTGTCTGGGTTCAACCGAGTAGCTGCACAATACTTTCACTGAGTGATGGTTGTATGCTGCCACACAAAGAAAGACCTAGAAAAAGGTGAAACGAAACACATGCGAGACATCATAGAGGTTTAATCTGGAAAATGGGGGAGTGATGGTACAGGTCCTAAAAAGTCCTTCCCAGAAACTGAAGGTGTGGCTAAGGATGAGTGGGTGGTTCCATGGGCGGAGCTAGAGGATTAGTGGACAAACCAGGCAGGAAACCCCTAGAATGGTGGATCACAGGCTCTGTGATCTGTCTGTGACAGTTTAATGTCAGATTGCATAAAAGTTTACAGTGTAATTTTTTTACACACATGATAGGACTAATTAGGATATTTAGTAGATTATGAGGTTTAAATTGGAAGAGCACCAGAGTTCTTCTGCTTCAGCACATCCGACCCACTTCGTCAGCTCATTAGCACTCCATTTACGAGCATAACATTATTTTCAGTTGACAAATCAACCATATCATTCACTGCGGTGAACCACAATAAAGAAACCCAGGCTTAGGTTCTAGGCATAGGCCCTGAGACCAGATTCCTTGTACCAGTTCCACAGGCCCTGGTCATGAAGACAGATGTGAGATTAGAACTCGGCACTGCTTGTATCTCTGTAATGTGTCCTTGGCTGCCATACCCTCTTGTGTCAGGCAGCTATAAACGGAAACGATGGATGCACCATTCTGACTGTGCTGAGTCTGATGCAGCATCAGGAGAAGCCAAGAGTACCTACCTGCAGGAGTAGTGGAGGTGGTGGGGGCGTTACTCACCAAACTGCTGACACCTCACAGCAAGAGTGAGTCAGTACACATAAAAGTATGAGATAGTACACATAAAAGTATGAGTTAGTACACATAAAAGTAGGAGTGAGTACATATAAAAGTAGGAGTGAGTACACATAAAAGTATGAGTTAGTACACATAAAAGTATGAGTTAGTACACATAAAATGGCTCATTGTTAGAAGTCCTTTGGGCTTCAGTTTGTTCAGTCAGGTTTACTTATTTCCTTTACTAATTGAGTATGAATTTTGTTACATTCATACTTGCCTGGAAAGATGATATGGATGGTGTGGAGTGATGATGAGGATGATGTGGAGTGATGAAGAGGGTAGATGGAGTGAAGGTATGGAATGATGTGAAAGACTCACTAGAACTGAAAACTGTGTGGAAAAGTACATGTACATATATGTATATCTATACTCCAACACACATAGGCATATATACACATATATACACACAGACATGCACAGGTCTTATAGCTGATATAATGTACACAGTTCTACATATATAAATTATAGCCTTGTGTGTGTGTGTGTGTGTGTGTGTGTGTGTGTGTGTGTATTTGTGTGTAGGGAAGGGTTCAGTTAGATGTCCCTTTGATTGCTGTACATTGTTAATAAGAACCTTACTGCTAGAATACACACAGAGATACACAAACACACACACACACACACACCTGCAGACACACTTTGCTTTTCATGCTCAGCCAATGGCAGCTAAAGGTTAGTCACCATGGTTTCATCCTGCCAAAGGGACCCGCACACAGTATACACCAGACTGCACTATGGAATATGTAAATCACTTCAGATGTATGCTAATGTATCTCTCCATCTCTGTGATGGATGTTGTAATCCATGCAAATTGAGTCAGTAAAGATTATCTTTAATTGCCAGGGCTTGATATATATTATATCACTGGAGTGTCCATGTATGCATATTGAATATCTAATTCCATTTATCTGAGGAGTGGAGGGCGATTTGATGAGAGCATAAAATGTGTTTCCTGTTTGAATGAGATGGTAATCTCACAGCAGGCCTGGTCAGGACTGATCCCAGCAACACAGGCCCTCTGGAACAAAGCGTGCGAATGGAAGATGAAACTTTATCTCCCTTTTCCTCTCCCCACCAAGAAAATAATCACAGTTTTCTGAGGGTGGATAATTGAGGGCAGACAATAGCGAAGACTGAAGTGGTCTCTGATTAATTTGCTGCGGGTGTGAATTCGGCGTCCCTGGTGGCATCTCTGTAAGGATTCCCTGCTGACCACAAGTGGTGAGCAACGGTAACTAGGGCGAGATACCATCACAGCACTTCACAAGCTGCTCCAGGGCCCATCGCACTGCTCAGGGAGACGCTGGGGCTTTCTGGGTGTCACTGAAAGGACGCTGTGCTACGGTGATCTTTGTTCTGGTGTTCGATTGCGTGTGGTTGGGGAAATGGAGGTGATATCAGATAGTGTGTTGTGGTTTGTTGCTGAGTAAATACCCAGATCTGTAAAAAGAGCCCCTGATGTCTGAAGCAAGGCCTGTACACGGTCTGGTTTCAGCCCATTACGGAGACACGTGGGAGACTGTGCCGAGCTTTTCTTTGTGTTATTTGCCCATGCTAGACTGCGGCTCCAGGGTGGCTGATTGTGAGATGATGCTTGCTTATCTTTCAAACTAGTGTCATCCCTCACACACACACACACACACACACACACACACACACACACACATACACACACGCTAAGGCATATACACATGCATTTAAACACACACTCATACCCTTGCACACACATCAAGTACACACACACGCACACACACACACACACACACAGGGGTTCCAGAGACAGCAGCCATCACAGCGCTCTGTTAACAGGATCTCCGAGATGTTCAGGACAGAGGTTGCATGACAAGATGGTTGAAGAAGTGAGATGGAGCTCGTACAAACAGGCATGCAAACGTGACACCTAAACTCACCTCTGGTGCTTCTCTACAGGGCTGAACCTGACGTTATCAGCAGTGTTCACAGATCACTTCATCTGCTTTACCCAAGATCTCACTCAACATGTCTAAGGTGTGTGTGTGTGTGTGTGTGTGTGGTTATCAGCATGTGTATGCGTGTGCGCCAGTGTGTGTGTGTGTGTTGTGTTCTTTCTAGTTTGCCAGTTTTCCGGGTATGTGTTTGTGTGGCTTAACAGAGAGAGAGAAAAAAATGTGAAAACAGATAGAGTTGTGAGAGGAGAGAGCGGAGAATGAGAGATAGACTGAGACAGGAGAGAGTGAGAGATGGAGTGACAGAGAGTCAGAGAAAGAGAGAGAGGGAGAGAGAGTCACAGACCGAATTTCCACAGATACGACCCTCCATTTATACCAGAGGAGGTGTTAGTGCTCTCAAATGGGAGGTGGGGGCAGAAGGTTACGGCCCCAGTCTGTCTCCTTCATCACCTTCCAAAACACAAACAAAGCAGGATCCCACACCCCCCGTCGACATCACACTCGAATGTTTGTACAAATCGATAAAAACAGAGGAGCTGTGAAGCTTAGCGTTCTCCCTAGTGAGCAGAGTGTCAGGTCAGCAGGTCACTGAAGTTTTTATGTTGTGAGAATAAAAACGTTGAGATCTCTTCAGACACTTCAAGGTTTAGATGTCCCTATTTACTTCCAGCAGGGATTACACTTACAAGGAGACTCAAGATGTCTGCATGAAGTCTGGTATTTAGCAGTGGATGGGCAGTGAATTGGTCTTGGTATCTGTGGACCACAGAATGAATACTGCAGTGAACAGTATTCAGGGTACAGGGCAGGGTACAGACAAAGAAGAGGAGTGAGACCAGGATCTCACTGATGAACTTTACTGCCTCCTGCTACACATGCATGCAAGAAGAACAAGGTTGACTGAAATTACCAAACCCCACATCTGATTAGGATTTAACATGACACCCCCTTCTCCCTGTTCCCCTAAACTCAGTGGTGTGTCATAACATTGGTGCCTCTCTATTTTGAGGCCTCTCTACCAGGATCTGTGTTCTTCACAGTCCTGGGTGCTCTGTAATACCACCACGCTGACTCATGCTCCAGAGGTGGCCTCCCTTAAACAAACGCTGCTGTTGTTCTAACCATGTCCTCTTACCCGGATCATCAAAACAAGAGTCCTCACCACCATGATGAGCACTGCCATCAATAGACTCTGATGAGTTGGCTGTGTCTTCTCCAGCGTGTGGGATGAGGGAGGCTGAGGAGAGGCAGGCCTGCGCATGCTGGGAACGGAGACATGATCGAACGGCACCAGCCCACCTGCAGATTCGTCCACAACCATGGAAACCACCGCAGCATACAGCCCAATGCTGGAATGCTGTCCAGAGTGGGTGTTCACAGGATAAAGGGTCATCAGAAAATGTTTACAAAGATTTTATAATGATTATTAATGAACGTTTACAAAGATTCTACAACAATTGTTAAAGAATGTTTACAAAGATAAATACTTTTTTGGTACACTTCAAGTCTTTGCTATTTCCAATGTCTGATATGTTGAGTATTTTAACCAAAATTGAAAGGATTAAGGGTGATCATAGTTGCATAGTTGGACAAATTGCATGTTTTAGCTGTTGGTTGGTTTGGAGAAGTATTTTGGTATCACAGACTAGGAGAAGTATTTTGGTCCAAGAACCCAACCCCGGAATTATCTTGCTCCGATGAACAGACAGAGGAGTGAGCAGCCGTGATTCAGGTCTGCTGGGTTCTGATTCAGACCTCAGTAGTTTTTCTGCGGCTAAACTCAGTTGTCAGGGGAGGAGGGATGGAGGAACACCACTGGCGTGGGTAAGATGAAGGATCTTTCATCTTCCTTCGCTGTTATCAGTGCGCAAGCCTGTGAAAGACGTCCAGGGAATGATGATTAGTTTTGCCTCTGCGTGGATATTTCAGTAACTCAGTTGTTCCCTGATTCCTACAGTGGGCATTCCTGCCTGAATCCAGAATGCTCCTGGCATTCAGAGCCGCCCCATTTTTTTTTGTGATGCTGATGTTGTTTTGGAAACACGTCCTTGTTTGTGAAGTGCTCCGGTCGTGAGGGATCTCTCAGACGAACGCTTTCTCAAATTAAGTACATGCCCTTCACTGTGTGTAGACACCAAAGGAGGTCAGCCACAAACAGACTGGTGTGCGAGATGCATATGTGTGTTACAGAGCACTCCAATCCAACTCGAGCCCAACATCTCCTTAATTATCCTGGAGCATGCGGAAGAGAGAGTGTGTGTAATTAGAGGACGAGAAATGTTAATGCATTCTGTGTGAGTTAATGGTAGCTTCTCTGCTCTTCCTGAGCTGCCATCACTTGGTCGAACCATTCTGATGTGTAGTCTCATACACACACAGGAGGCAGGTCTGGGGCTGGTCTGGGGCAGGTCCGGGGCAGGTCTATCCTCTGAGGGATGAGGGGTAGGGAAAACAGGCACCACCCTCACCACAGGCAAACTGCGGTTTAAATTCTTTCACTCAAGTGTGTTCTGGTGTGTCTGTGTGGCAGTGGGCATGTGTCTAACACGTTTCTTAAATAGTTTGTGTGCCTGTGTGTGAGTGTGTGTGTGTGTGTGTGTGTGTGTGTGTGTGTGGTGGGGGGGTGAGTCAAACCGAGGAGTATATTGGCCAAATTAAAAATGAATTTTGTAAATCCACTTTATCTCCACAGTTCTTCCTGATGTTAAGTGTTCATGTTCTTGGAGAGTGTTAGCATCATTAGGTTTTTCTCCATTAGCTGTAACAATAAAACTTGCTGTACTGTTCACAAATAACAGGTTCATCATGTTATAAAACCATGTTTCTTAGAATACTGAAGCAGGGGTTTTTTCCCAGTTGCTTTCCAGGTTTTAGACTGAGCTGCTTGGTGTTTTGATCATAAAACAGATTTGACTGAATCGAGGTTACATTGCCAACTAGGCCGAATCGACACAGCTTCCTGCTGTTACAGGTTTACTGAGCGTATTAGATGGAGATGTTTGTTGTGACGAGCAGGAGCCAGGAAGACTAGCTCAGACTCCTCATACACGGAACTGGAGGAAGGGCACAGTTAAAGGCCCAGCGTTTCATTCTTCTAACAGTGAATGAAGAAGACCTTCAACAACATTCCTGGCTTCTCCCCGAAACCACCCAGCCTGTTGTGCTGAGATTTTGTCTTTCCCTCCATTCAGAGTATTTTCTCTCTCAATAAACCTGGATAAGGGGTGATTTTTAGCCATGGAAACTGCCCTAAAACATTACCCAGCCTCCAGGAACAGGAAGAAAAGGAAGAGTTGAATGCAAAACAAACAAACAATTATTTACAGTAATATTTGCAGTTTACTGTCAATAATCTAGCATGAAATATGGTGCAAAAAAATCCAAGAAGAAACCAAGAAGAAGAGACGACTATATATATATATATATATAGTATAGTAGTTTATAGTATTCAGTGCATAAAGCAGGAAGCACTATCTTAATTTATTGTTTGAATTTCAAACCACAGTTCAGCAGTGTTAAAATAAAATTAAATTTGAGACAAAAAAACTTGCAGGGTAGTCTTTAGTCAGGCACACCTCTCATAGTCTTAAACTATGGGCATAGTTTTTCCTTTCTTGCAAAGATTCATAGATGGAGTTGCTGAATCAGGGGCTCCACAATATCCGTTTCACTTCTAACTGCCAGAGTTTGCTGGCTCAGGTACCATGTAATGTCATTTTACTAATAAAACCATAGACCCTTCTTCAGAACACTGGGAAGGGCCAAACTATAGGTCTGCCCCGTGTTGCAAATCATCAATTTCATTGGTCTATATTCAATATTCAAAAGACTAAATCAGAACCATCCTATGTAAACCTGGATAAGCACTATGTAAATTCTGGATAAGCACCCACAGTATTTCTGAGATACACTGGTGACATCTGTGGTACTGCTACATGCAGTAGATTTCTTGATTACACATGATTTCTTCCAGCACAGGCTGGAAGGAAGACCTCATTTTTGGATGTTTCTCTTAAGTCTGAAAATGTTTGTGCAAGAGATTAATCAGCTTTGCATTGTGGAACGGGGAACTAAAAAGAAGGCCTGCTGACTGTTGCATTGAACATCTTCAGACGTTTGGGAATTTATGCTATTATGAGCTGGAAAGTGTTATATATAGTGTACTAAGGGTTATGTACTAAGTGGAGTTTACTGAACAGGAGGGAAGTACATGAAACTTCTGCTGTTTCTAAATTCCTTAGCCAAGTGCATCAAACTTAAAACATGATCAAACTAAAAGAATTTTCTGCATCTTTCTCAAACTGGCATCCACATGTAGCAGCTCCTCTGGGCAGATCCTGACTTTTCTAAAATATTTGGTTCATTTTTGTGATGTTTGTGCTGTGAGCATATTCAAAATATCTGTTGATTTTTTATGGTTCACATAAGATTTGTGATAACAAATGCACACGTGCTTATAGTCTGTTCTTTATTCCTCTGAAATTGACTGTGTGTGTGTGTGTGTGAGTAAGTGTGAGTGTAGGATCAGCTTATCAACAATTTTGATACACAAAGAGAATTTGTATGAGCGTATGTTTTTGCATAACATTCATGATTTGTTTCTGTGAGCGTGTGTGTATGTGTGTGGTTTGTATTTGTCTGAGTATGTATGTGTAGTGTGTGTTTGTTTTTAATATGTATGTGTATGGTGTGTGTGTGTGCAAAGTGATGCTGAGAATATTCAGTGAGTCGCCAGGCTCATTTCCTGTGTTAATTTGTCTGTTTAAATTCATTCCCAGCGTGTGCACATCTCGGTGGGATTTCTGGGGCGGACTAATTTACCTCATACTTGCCACCAAGCTACTCAGAGCTGGGAGAAATGAGCTGGCAAAAATCTTTATTCTTCTCCAAGACTTGCGCTTTCTCTGTATCTCTCTATCTCTCTCTCTCTCTCTCATTCTCTCTTTTTCTCTCTCTCTTGTCCCATGACATACATCAGATATACATTTATTCTAACATACAGAATGGAAAGAGAGTTCTAGCCATAATGGGAAATGTGGCACAGCGGATATGCAGAATGAAGGTACAGTGGCTACCTGCTCTGTCCTGATCCAGGATCAGACCTGCTCCAGGTTCAAAACTGCTCCATCCTGATTCAGGATCTGACCTGCTCTGTCCTCTTCCAGGATCAAATCTGTTGCATCTTTTTTCAGGATCAGACCTCCTTCAGGATCAGACCTGCTGAATCCTGATTCAGGATCAGTCCTGCTCGAATCTCATTTAGGATCAGTCTTGCTCTGTCCTGATTTAGGATCAGTCCTGCACCAACCAGATTAAAGATCAGTCCTGCTCTGTTGTAATTACTAAGTGTTATCTCCATCTTCTTCCAGGATCTTTGCCTGTAGAGAAAATGTACCTATAGTAGGCTTGGGCGATAATGTATATTTAGACGATTATCTTCTCCAAATTTATCCCGATAAACGATATTATCTGGATTTTCACAGTACCCCAAGTGAGCACTACAGGGCCTTTCATTGGTATCAGTCACGTGACCATGTATCAGTCACGTGATCACGTGATCCTGTGATCATGTCACCTGTGTAAGCGATCTACTGCAAAAATGTTAAAGACAAGAAATAATATTAGTAACATCTGTTTCTAATCAATGTATATTACCCCAGTAAATACAGTTCAGGTCTTTAACAATCCAGATTGAATCATACACAAATATTATCATTTATTTTGATCTAACTTTCAGCCGTTATGGACAAGCATTCACAACTATTGCAACTATAGTCATCAGGCTGTGAGTATTATGAAAATAATTTAAATAGCAATAAATTATGAACTTCAAATTATGAACTTGGAAAAACTTGCAAAGCATCTTTAATGATCCAAATCAAATAAGTAAATAGTTCAAGTTTAAAACAGTGGTATTTGTTTGCTAATGTAATATATAGACCCTCAGCTATACTGTAATGTAACATATAGACCTTCAACTGTACTGGCTGCAAAGGGTGGATCAACGTCATATTCAACCCTATGGATTAGGAATGGGATGTCACTTAAGTTCATATGTGAGTCAAGGAAGGTGAACGAACACTTTTGGCAATATAGTGTATGTAATACATACTGAAATAGCTAGTTGTACATATGTAATACATACTGTATGAACCTGTGCATGAGCCTACATGTTCACAAGGTATAAAAACAAACAGGTCTATGTGTGTGTGTGTATGTGTGTGTGTGTGTGTGTGTGTGTATGTACATTTATTGTTGACAACAACCAATTAATCTTACCAAGTGTGTTGGAATGGTAGGTGCTAAAGCATTTGATGTGCTCCATGAACTCCCCTTCGCTCTGGAGAGCATACACACACGTACAGACAACTTGCATATTAATGTACATACATTATTAAAATATGTACATACTGTATATGGTTTCTTTCTGTTTCTGTATCTCTCTCTTCTATTCTGTATTGGTAACCACATTCTCCTTCTAATGGTTCTCATTCTAAGCACACTTAACTCAGCATGGATCAGGTTATCTGTGCGTTTCTCACCCGTCTACAGATCCTTTCCTGGTAAAGCAAAACAGTTTCATATGTTTAGGTCTTACAAGGTTTACCTGGAACAATGAGTGACATTCGTGTCCATTTTCAATGACACGCTACTCGAATGACATATGCTTAAATTCCTTCTGTGATATTACCTGTTATTCAAGTTCCCACCGATGACAGTGAGTGAGTTAGATAAATAGATTTGTTCTGGATAGAGATATTATGGATGGAGTTATCCTGGACAGAAAGACCCTGAATTCAAGTTATATTGAAGAGTTATACTGAATAGAGTTGACCTTCATGGAATTATCCTGGACACAGTTATTCTAGATATAGATGTCATGGATAGAGTTATCCTGGATAGAGTTTACCTTGATGGAATTATCCTAGATGGAGTTATCCTGGAAAGACATGTCATGAATAGAGTTATCCTGGATACACCTGTCCTGGATAGAGTTATCTGTTTTTTTTCTGGTTTTAGTTCTGGCTGTTTGCAAGATGTCATATATGGAAAAGCGTATTATATGCACTGACCATCTCACTGTATTCATGGTGTTTATGTTATGATTTGGTTTTGTCTCTTTAAAGTTAATAAGTGCATTATATTACTGCGCTCTTGAGTGATATCAGGCACTCAATAGCTGATAGCTCAGAGAAGTGTATTATTACGGTCTGTTGGCTATGTTGTGTTTGTCTTTAAGATTATTATCAGTTGAGACAAGCCTCAAGTATTTACCATGTTTAAATCATTCAGCATGCTCCATTTTACACACTTTACCTTCACAACAGCACTGCTGCCAGGCTGTCTGTCTGCGTCTGCCTTTTCTCAAATAATCCCGCATTGGATCCACCCCCTCCCTCCCCCCCGCCTGCCCTATTTACCTGTGCAGAAATCAGAGCCACTCTGCTCTCTGATTGGCTAAGGAGTATAGGACCGCCCCCTCCTCATGAGCTTGCTGTAACTCAACACCTGAGCGACAGTTAGTGTGTCTGGGCCAGCCTTGTTCTCTACGTCAGAAACCCCCCACACCGTGGACACGCTCACTCTGTCTCTAGCCCCCAACTGTGAGCAGAGAGCAGTGTGCAGGACAGGTAGCCCTGGCGGAAAACCCTACTCCGTCCCAGATCACCTGCAGCTCTCCGGCTCTCTTTCATTGACTCCATCCTAACTGGATTTGGATCCGTTTTTTTTCCAGTTTTCTCCAGTGGAGTAGCAGTGTGGTTCATAACACCCCCCTGTTTCCTGCTGAGGGATTTGTGGAGCTGAGCAAAAAAAGGTTCTTTTTGGAGTTTTTTTTTTCCAGACATGGTAAGTACTCATGCTTGCCCTGGTTTCTTTGTTATTGTCTTTTACTTTGTATTTTTTTCTGTCTCTCATTTATTTAAGCTATTTTGTTATTTTCAACCCACATTTTACATACAGCAGTCGTTCGTCCACTTATTGCATTCTGGCATTTCCAGAAGCTTTGGGTCATTTTTTTGTCACTAAGTATGAAATAACCTGCTGAGATTTAGCTTGAGGGGCTTCTCAGATGGACAAGGTTCTTCATCTACCTGTCTCCTGCTTCTGGGGTTTGTGTTGTCTTTTTGTTCTTAAGTAAACTACCTGTTTCAGTGACCACACACACACACACACACACACACATGTAGCTGTGTTTAAAGAGCTATAAATGCTGGCAGTCAGCTCCGAGTTCACCTGCAGTGCGTGTTTGCTTTGAGCTGGTGTAGTGGACAGGCAACTTGCAGTCACTCTTCTTCAAATCCACGGATCCCTCACCATCAGTCCCTTCCAAACACACACCACCACCCCCCCCAGCTTCCTGAAGCAAACCGGCACACAAATCAACTTCAGTAAGGTTTAATTAGGCTCATATGTCTGTTTCCTGAGAGAATACAAATACTCTGTGCAGTTTTTGGCATCATAATTGCTGTTTCAGAAATCAAAGGAATCAGTCTCCAGAAAATAACTGACTTCTAGCTTGCTGGCATTTTTATTTAATTTTGTTTACTGGAATGGATCTTCACAGCAGACTAGGGTTAGCACCTTGAGTGTTATTTGAGAAGCAGAGCACCTAACACATGAATAAAGGCCATTATTAAAGGGAACTAGGCCAGCTAGGTTGATCTGGTGGAGCCCTTTCACTGCTCTGATTGTGTGGTCCATTAAAAGTGTCCTTTGGTGAGAAGTCAACGGGAACGGGGCTGTCTGTCTGTCTGGGTTCGGCAGGGAGGGCTGGTCCGGCTCCAGGGAGCGATTCCGTTTCACGCAGGCTTATGTCTTTCATCCAAGCTTTTGTCCTGCCTAATCCCACAGCCCTGCGCCACTCCACTGCCATCCAGTTAGGAAAACTCACCTTATTCACTCTGCACTCTCTCTGTCTCGCTCTGTCACTCTCTCTGCCTCGCTCTGTCACTCCCCCTCTCTCACTCTCTCTCTCTTAGTTTCTCTTCCTCTATATCCCCCCTCCTTTTCTCTCTACATTCCTCTTTCCTATTCTCCCTCTCTCTTTCTCTTCTCACCTTTTGCTCCGGCGGATCACATTCATTCACACTGAGAGGGAGGAGAGAGAACGAGGTGATTAGTGTTGGACCTGTGTCTGAGAGAATAGATGAGGAGAGAGGAGGAGGTGACTGTGCTGAGGTTGGAGCTGTGTCTGAGAGAGTGGATGAGGAGAGATGAGGAGGTGACTGTGCTGAGGTTGGAGCTGTGTCTGAGAGAATAGATGAGGAGAGATGAGGAGGTGACTGTGCTGGGGTTGGGTCTGGCTCCTGCCCCCCTCCCCCATGTCTTTGCCTTGCAGAGACTCCGGAGACAGTCACTAAAGGTTTTGAACTGTGACCCCACCATCCCCCTCCACTCACCCACACACTTGGCCTTCCAGCTGGCCTGGCAGACACGTGAGTGTTCCACAATGGTGCGTGTCCTCACGTTCTGCCTCTGTGGCGTGAGTGTCTTGGAGTCACGTCTGTGCGAGCTCTACGGCCCCAGCCTGGCGCCACCAAAGGAGGTGATGGAGGGGGAGGGGTGGGGGGGTTGTGGTAACCGCTCCGAATCCGGAACACAGTCTGGACCGCCGTGGAGCCCCTTCTCCTCCCCTCTGGCATGCTTCTCCTTCCTGTGAACCCCTGAGGTATGAAATAGTTGAAATATGGCTGTTTGACTTCTGTTAATTTTCGTATTGGAGGGTGAATACACACACACACACACACACACAAGAGCCTGAGGGGAATTCTCGGGACATGGCGTGACACTCGGATGAGGATCAAACCTTGTGCCAGGAGTAGCAGAGCTGATCCTGCTGCTTCCTAAACATTGTCCCTCCTCCTCCTCCTCCTCCTCCTCCTCTGCTCTCTGCCTGAGGATCTGCAGGCTGTCCTCCAATCCAGTCCCTGGAGAATTTCAAAATAGCCCGAATTTAATTACCCATTTGAATTTCTGTCCTCCTTGGAATCTATTGAAAATCTAATAGTTTTTCATGTCTAAGTGAGCAAGAGCAGAGGGAATACAATGTGAATACAAAGGTAGTACACTGGGAATACATTGGGAATACAGTGGGAATACAATGGGAGAACACTGGGAATACAGTAGGAATACAGTGGGAGTACACTGGGAGCACAGTGGGAGTACAATGGGAATACAGTGGGAATGGAGTGGGATTTAATAGCTTTATATTAGTCTATGCGTTTCTGCTTGTTAGTTTTATCCGGCAAGTCCTGATCATAAAATCAGCTTCACTCTTTATTTTTTTTTAACACAGCGCCTCTCAAAGTTTGAACTTCTTTCATCCTCCTAACAGACACTATAACCAATCATATCGATCAATGTAAGAACTCCACTAATTGCGAGCAGCTTTACTTTAATGGCCTTAGAACACAGTGCACAAAGAGTTAATAGCAGTAAACTTTGTGAACTTTCTTTAGTTTCTCTGTGTGTGTGTGTGTGTGAGCGTATAAGCGCTGTGCCTGTGTGCGAGTGTGTCTACATGCATGTTTGTGCACGTGTGTGTGGCCGTGTCTGTGTAAGAGCATGTATGCATGTGTGTGAGCGTGTGTGTGTGTGTGTGTGTGTGTGTGTGTGTGTGTCTATGTGCACACGTGCCTATGTATTCCCCTCATGGCACAAGTGCTAACTTGCCCCCTGTGTCTGATGGCTGGTGGGATTTGGAATTCCTTCCTCCTGGGTGTCATGCCTGGAGACCATATCCTCACTTCCCTGTCTGCAGCTCGTGCGCAGCCTCATGAAGTGTGAAATTCTTCGGAAGAAAAGATGATACTTCTCGCTTATTAATGTCTCACGAGTGCTTGTAGCTTTGGAAGTGGGGCAGTGACATTTTGAGTGACATGTGCCGGTTTGTCTGTCTGAGGAGACTAATTTAGTAGGTAGGGCTGGGCAATATGACTAAAATGTCATATCATGATATAGATCATTTCATATCCAGATAACAATACACATCATGATACATCACATTTTGTGTAAAGGTACATATTGTTTATTAAATGACTATGTGAAAAGACCTATTTCTTGTTACACTGAATTATACACTCAGCAAATAAAAGGCATTTACTCATATTTGATCATTTTTTTCCTCTTTTATTTAGAACTAGTGTGCACATTTTCAAATATGCATTTAAGACATATAAAATATTAATGTGTAAAATATAAAAAGGTAAACTGGTAAATATAGTTGAGAGAAGGCTTGTTAATTGCTCTGTTGAATACCTTCAGACCATCAAAATGAAGGATTTGTCATTTCTAGTGGAGAGAATGTTTAATCTGGACGCATCTGTTTGCATTGCCAGTTGTTACTATGGCAGCGATGAATTTAGAAAACTCGAAATGTTGCCATGAAACACTTTCATGGCAAAATAAATGATAAACGACCATAAATATACAACAATAAATGTTTTCCTATCATCTTATGATAGATATGTATTCTGTATTTTGGTAAGTTATCAATACGTTATCAATTTATAAAATTCAATGTATACAAAAAATAACAATAATAATGTTTTTCATGTAATACGTTCTGTATGTATCATCATTCACAACACTTTACAGGTTTCTCAGTCACCTTGAAATCCCCATTTACAACATGGGCATGTCTGAAATTGTATAATGTTTGACAATATTTCCCTTCACATTATTCGATCCTGTGATGTAGCATAGCCCAATGCTCATATTAGAATCAGACCATATACATTATGTATGTGTGACTATTATTGCAGAACCATTGAATTCACTGGAATAGGTATTCTGAATTTTTTGACTTCCAAAGGAATGCATTTTTTTTCCATAAAGACATTTTAATATTTTACATATTTACATTATATTTACACTGCATTATATTTTTGGAAGCTTTGCTTGAGGAATGTTTTTCCAGATGAACCACTCCAGGGAATGAGATTATCCCAGCATTATCCATATGATTAAACCTGCACTGTATCAGTGCTGTAACTGCAGTCTAATGTTCTGCACATACAGACTGGGAGCAAAATGCCTCTGTAACTTTTACACAACACAAATGTTCAAAGTATAGACAACTACTGCTCTTAGCTATACTTAAATACTGTTTAAACGTGGACTTTTGCTCAAAGTGGGATGAAAGAGGGAGGAGTTAGGGAGACTTAAGTAGGATGGAGTGAAAGAGGGAGGAGTTAGGGAGACTAAGTAGGATGGGGTGCAAGAGGGCGGAGTTAGGGAGTGTGGTGAAAGTGCAGTCACATTTTAACTTGTGGTAGAATATCCTGCTACATTTACCTTTTTTCCCTAAGTGTAACATTAGGGTTCCACTTTCATGCAGCAGATTAACTTTCGAGAAGCTTCCTCTTTTGAGAATCAATTTCTGTGCTGCAGAGATTTCAGACACAGTGTTGACACTTGTGTGAACAAGGCTTTGTGCTGAACGGTGGTCCAGCTAAACGGGTTGTGCATCATTGTCGTCTTTTATATGTACGAAAGCAATTATTCCAACCCTTTGAGCCTTGTATACAAACTTGTCGAGCTGAATGATGTTGCTAGAGTACATCAGCGCCCAGTGAAGAGCTTCAGCTGTGTCTCTGCTTTGGGTTTTAATGCATAAAACTTTATTTATTCCAGTAGAAATCCCCAAGGGCAGCTGCAGAGACTTCGGGCCCACATCAACTAATGAACTGAAGCCCGATAGTGGCGGCCTGGCACGACTCTCTGCGCTCCTAGAGAGCTTTGTGTACACACAGCTAGACCTCTCAATATTACTTGTTTTTCCACTTCTAAGCTCGTTTGTAAGAAACGAACTCTGAATCTAATGTGACAATTAGCCTCAAATATAGGACAGCGTGTCATTTATTAAAGCAATCTTCCTCTGCAGGTAGGAGCTTGTCTTCTTGACAAAAACACTTGAGCAAGTAAGAATCTAATTTATATTCCTGCACTGATCCTTGGCTCACTAGCCAACTCCTGCATATAGGAGCCACTGGGGTCAGACGAACCCGTTTGTTTTTTTTAGGGATTTTTTTTCCCCCTTAAACTTTATTCTCTTCTGACAGCATTTATTTATATATTTTTTTGCCTAGTGGCTGTTGAGACCAAAGGGTCTCACAGAGGGATGCACACACACACACACACATACACACAGCCTCTGTGCACAGTGGTAGGTCCAGATTAAAGCGAGATTCTTCTCCGGAGAGCATCACGCTGGGATCACCACACTGCTGTAGAGTAATTGCCTGTTCTGTTTATCATACACAGCTATCTCTGAGCCACGAGTCGAGATTTAATTATCAGAAAAACAGTGTGAAACACATTTATTAGAATGGAATATGCAGTTCCTTGTTTATTTAAATTCAGCTATGTACACACACACACACACACACACACACACACACACCCATGTACACACCCATACACACACACACACACACACAGTCACGGGGGCAGCTGTTTCCGTGTTGAGAGGGAGAGTCTGTTTCTCCTCTTAACATGTTTTTCATTTCCGCTTCACTTTGTTTTCTTCTGTGACTTTAAAATCCAAATAATTCCACACTGTGTCTCATAAACAGAAGTGACATCATATTGACCACATGTGACCTGACGTGTCCAGATGGCCTGGTTCACGCAGCACGTCCACGCTATTCTCACGCTATTCTCATACTATTCTCATGCTATTGTCAAACAATAACAATAATGAAAAAAATGGCAAAAAAAACTGTACAGGATTGACTATAGGTAGGCAGGGGTTTGTTTATTTCTAAGACCTATGTGCTCTAGTTTGAATCCTACATATAAAGGTAAAAGCTCTGTGATTTAGTGAGAAATCCCTGCCTCCAGAGCAGAGGCAGCTTCCTCATGGACTGAAATCTTTTGTATGTGCTGAGATAGTGTGTCTCAGCTGGCAGGAGGGAGAGAATTGTGACATCAGAAGTTTAAAATCCTTTAAAATCCTTACTACCAATCTGAATAATTACAGCGCAGTCTGTGAGTATCGGTCTGTGAGTATCTGTCAGCTTTAATCTGAGAGTACATACAGATAGATTTAACAGGAATTATGACCCTTTTCATACACTCTAATAGTAATTAGGTCACTATTAAAAAAATAAACTTAACTGTCTAACCACTTACTATACTATCCAAAGTACTAGCTGTACTGTACACGCAGTACTGTACACGCAGTACTGTACTAGCTGTATTGTACTAGCTGTACTGTACTAGCTGTACTGTACTAGCTGTATTGTACTAGCAGCACTGTACTGTCTGTATTACACTAGCTACACTGTACTAGCTGTATTGTAC
>JAOXYF010000018.1:951669-963313 GCA_028565775.1 Sternarchorhynchus goeldii | reverse complement strand
ACAGAGAGAGAGAGAGAGAGAGAGAGAGAGAGAGAGAGAGAGAGAGAGAGAGAGAGAGAGAGAGAGAGAGATGTGCTCTAGATAACAGGACAGAGCTGCTTAAACACCTTATCCATCTTACTGTCATAATGGTCTTTACCTGCAATTATCAATTATTAATTGCATCAATTTTGTAAACTGACTGGTACCAGCGGAATGAATCAACGCTGTTTTAGTGAAAGAGCATTGCATCAGTACCCGTTGTTTGTGTGCATACGGCTCAAGTGTGTGTTTCTCCTGCACACAGCTTCCAGGGCCTGAGTAAGGCGTCATTCTGATACCCTTCGTCTTTCGGAGGGAATCGGAATATGCCGGAATTGGAATACGCTGTGGGATTTGGCCGTAGCGCTGGTTCTCCGTAGCACGTTTACGCTCCGTAAAGCATCACAAAGGTGCCGGTTGGCCGGCAGGTCTCTGCCAGCCTTTCCCACGCGGTTCATCCGGTCTCCCATGAGGACTCCGGGATTTCGCCTGCAGCCCTGAACGCCGTTCAAAGTCATTTTCTGCTGCGGTGTGATCACACTGCAGGCAGTTTGTCGTGCATCTGTGGAAACGAGAAGCTCTGTTTGCTCCAGTGTTGAAGGGTCCCAGTGCAGAACAGAACCAGCTGATTGAATGACTGCAAACAGCCAGTTCAATGCCACCACACAGTCAGGCTTCAGGTTCAGATGCACGGAGAGCAAATGCTGGCCATGTTCTGACATCACACAGTGACAGCAGCTGTTAAACTGCCTCACAAATGGCGTACGGATTATGAGGTTTACATAACCGAAACGCAGTTCATCAAAAAAAAAAAAAAGTTACTTGAAAGCTATTCTGAATCATCATGATTGTAATCATGAATATGAAACAAGTTTGGAGGGAAATGCATTCTTAATACTGGTTCAGTTTTCACAGAAGAAATAATACGGTTGCCGCATGTTATTCTATGTCTTCATGTACTGATGTACATTATATCAAATGCAATAAAGGAACAAATAAATAAATATATATATATATAAATAAAATATATAAAAATAAATATATAAATAAAAATTCATGCCATTATTAATTATACAGGCTGCTGTCAGTATCACTGAATTGGACGTAGTTGGCTGGGTGTCATCATCTATCTTATTGATATATTGCTAAATTATTAATATATATCATTAGATTATCGATACTATTTTGATCATTTAAGAATCTCTCTTGGAATCCCATTTTTATACCAAACTAATCAAGCGTGTGTTTTTTTTCCAGCCCTCCCACGGCCCCCCATCTCTCTCATGGTCACAGAGACTACGGCCACCAGCGTCACGCTGACGTGGGACTCGGGGAACCCGGAGCCGGTGTCCTACTATGTGATCCAGTACCGGGCGCGGAGCTCGGACGCGGGGCCCCAGGAGGTGGACGGAGTGGCGTCCACTCGCTACAGCATCGGGGGTCTCGGCCCCTACTCCGAGTACGAGTTCCGCGTGATGGCGGTGAACAACATCGGCCGCGGGCCGCCCAGCATCTCCGTGGAGACGCGCACGGGCGAGCAGGCGCCGTCATCGGCGCCGCTGAGGGTGCAGGCGCGCATGCTCAGCGCCACCACCATGCTGGTGCAGTGGGAGCCTCCGGAGGAGCCCAACGGGAACGTGCGGGGATACCGCGTCTACTACACGGCAGAGCCGCACGCGCCCCTCAGCACCTGGCGCAAGCACAACACGGACGCCAGCCACCTCACCACCGTCTCCAGCATGGTGCCCAACGTCACCTACAGCGTGAGGGTGCTGGCCTTCACGTCCGTGGGAGACGGCCCGCCCTCCGACGTGCTGCAGATCAAAACACAGCAAGGAGGTGAGAGGGCTGCAGGGGTGTGTGTGTGTGTGTGTGTGTGTGTGTGTGTGTGTAGGTTATCTAAACCAGTACACAGCTTATCTGGGTCCTATTACCTGTGTACTGATCTGGGTACTATTACCTGTATACTGATCTGGGTACTATTACCTGTGTACTGATCTGGGTACTATTACCTGTGTACTGATCTGGGTACTATTACCTGTGTACTGATCTGGGTACTGTTCACTGCAGTTCCTTCCCAGCCCATCGACTTCGAGGCGGAGGCGGAGCTGGACACTCGGATCTTGCTCACGTGGCTGTGGCCTGTTCAGGACCACATCACCAAGTACGAACTGATTTACTGGGAGGCCAACTCAGGGAACAAGGTACCACTACCACACACACCATACCACACACACCACCACAACCACTCACACCATACCACACACACCACCACAACCACACACACCACCACAACCACACACACCATACCACACACACCACCACTACCACATACACCATACCACAACCACTCACACCATACCACACACACCACCACAACCACTCACACCATACCACACACACCACCACAACCACTCACATCACTACCACACACACTTCCACAACCACTCACACCACTACTACACACACCATACCACACACACCACCACAACCACTCACACCACTACCACAACACAACACCACCACCAAAAACACACACTACCACACAGAACACCACCACCAAAAACACACACCACCCACACTACCACACAGAACACCACCACCAAAAACACACACCACCCACACTACCACACACACAACACCACCACCATAAACACACACCACCCACACTACCACACACAACACCACCACCAAAAACACACACCACCCACACTACCACACACAACACATCCGTATTTATATAACCCATATAACAACATACTTTCAGCAATGGAAGCAATAGTTTAACATATTCGGAAGTAAAAAAGAGTCTCTCGCTGTGTCTGATAGTTCAGTGGGTTTTATAGTGCATGACTGCTTTACATACAATATTGACAATGCAATTACAAAGACAACAATGATGCTACTAAAGGAATAAAACATGTCTAAAAATAATAACAGGTTTCTTAATGAGTGTAACAGTGCTAACTTGCTCATCATCGCAGACTGTCACAGTAATTAAACATCATATGACATGAGAACAGAACACATCATCTGTGAGCTGGACAAGGGAGGAGAAAGTGCTATTCCTCCTCCCTGTCATTCTCTGACGCTCTATCCTCTTTCCTCTCCGTCACTCTCTCTCTCATTCTTTCTCTGCATTCTCTCGTTTTCTCTTTCTTTCTGACATTCTCTCTCTCTTTCTCTCTCTTTATCTGCTTCTCTGTCTCTGTCTCTCACAGAACCATGTGACCTTTGACCCAGCCGGTTCCTATGCCGTCGAAGGCTTGAAGCCCGACACTCTGTATGAGTTCACTTTGGCGGCCCGATCCGAGTTGGGCGTGGGGGTCTTCACACAGCCCATCTCAGCTCGCACGGCACAATCCAGTGAGTAGCAGCACCAGCCCACAGCCCAACACCACACCCCCTCAGACCCTCACACCACACCTCACACACCACACCCCCTCAGACCCTCACACCACACCCCTCAGACCCTCACACCTCAGTCTCACACACCACACCCCCTCAGACTCTCACACCACACCTCACACACCACACCCCCTCAGACCCTCACACCACACCTCACACACCACAACCCCTCAGACCCTCACACCACACCCCCTCAGACCCTCACACCACACCTCGCACACCACACCCCCTCACACCCTCACACCACACCTCACACACCACACCCCCTCAGACCCTCACACCACAATCTCAGACCCTTATACTGCACCCTCACACCACACACCGCACTCCCACACCACACCCTCACACCACACCCTCACACCACACCTTCGCACCTTGCCCTGGCTTCCGTCTCTCTCTCTCTCACTCTGCGCTTGCTCTGCTCCTGCCCCCTGCTGGCTGCTCCAGGCATAGCCACATATGACTCTCTTTATTGTGGCAAGGTGGGTTTGCTGTCTTTTCCCTTTAGCTGGTTAAGTGGGTGATTCCTCAGTTTTGGTTTCTCACTATCCCCTAACACACTCCTGCCATAGCTCATGAGGACCTTGGGAATCAGCTACTGACTTGAATCAGGTGGGTGAGATTTGGGAGAAGCAGAAAAGCACAGAACGTGGGCTCCACAGAAGCACCAGTCTGCTGTTTCACTTACTTCCTTATTTACTTGTTTATTTATTTGTTTATTTCTCACCATGGTTTGTTAAACTCAAACAGCCCTGTGATTTAAGGCAGTGCAGATAAGGGAGATTGCTGATCCCGAGCTGTGAAGATTTAATCCACGCAGCTTCCAGACGTGTTAATTTAACTGCCAAGACTCTCACAGGCTCTTTTTATTGGCTGTGTCCTGTCTAGTGAATGGTGGGCGTTTTTTTTCCCCTCTGTAGTGTCAGAGTGACGTGGACGACTCCTCACTCTAATCTCCCTCCTGCCATCCCAGGCCAAGTCCTGTCACTCGGGACTGAACCGATGAATATTTATGTCAGTTTTTAAAAGGAATCAGGGCTTATTTGGGGCTGTTTTGTTCAGACTGTCAGCTGAAACAGGCCTGGCACATGGGCGAGGTTGGGTGGGCACCATTCCCATAGGAACACTACCCCCTGCTGGCCAGCTACGATTTAGCCTCTCATATACTGCATGCAGAGACTGCTTCCCCAGAGACCCACAACCTGTTACCTCTTCCCCTCTCTCTTTATCTCTCTCTCTCTCTCTCTCTGTCTATCTCTCCATCTGTCTCTCTGCCACACACACATCCTTCATTTCTTCTTCTTCACCTCTCTGTCATTCTTTCTCATCTCCTGTGCTGTTTATCACACCTCCTTTCATCCAGTTTTCCCCTCTTTATCTTCCACACTCATTTTATCTCTGTCACACCGTCTTTTCTTCCACTTCTTTCATTCTTCATCGCTCTTTCTCTCACTCTGTCTCTCTCTCCCTTTCTCTGCCAGCTGTGTTGCCACGCTCCCTTTCTTGCTCTCCATCTTGCGACTCAGTCATCTCTCTCTATCTCTATTGCATCTTCTCGTCATTTTTCAAGCTCTCTTCTCCCCTCCTGCATACACTGAAGTTAGCATCTCATTCTCAGTCTCTTTGCCCACGTTCCATCTCTCTCTCTCTCCGTCTCTTTCCCTGTGGGTTTCATTTATCATGGGTTCTCATACTTGTGCCACTGTCGGGGGGTGGTGGTGGTGGTGGGGGGGGTCGTCTAGGATTCCCGAACTGCCATCAAAGTCTGTGCTGTTTTCCGATCTGAAGCTGTTTTCTCCGTTTTGGGTCCAAAGCCTTAATCAAGGTCATCAGCAAAGAGAAAGCCTGTACATATCAATAAAACAAATCTCCCTTAACAAACTGGACAAAACATCTCCTGGATGAACAACATATGAGTCAGAAAACTTCAATAACAAATAAATCCAACTTGAAAGGCTCTCAAAATTAATTGACCCATAGATGATCCTGACGAAGGCTTTTTACACACAAAGTTTTCCACATAACCAGTTCCACCTCCACCTTCTGTTGGTCATATCGGTTTGTTTCCTTTGAAATGCACCGTCACCTTTGTTTGTGTTGGTCTGGTTCCCAGGACTTGGGAGAGTTAAAGCAAGTGGCCACCATTTTCTAGGTTCAAGTAAAGTCTATATCTGTACTACAGAATACGCTCAGTGATGAATCACCACTGACCATGTAACTCAGTACAAGATCAGAGTAAATCCAGTTTAAAATGAACCAATATAAACACATAAGTGTGCACTCTCAAATAAAGGGCTATCTGTGATTCACACCCACTTGTTACCAAGTGAAGCTACCATTCCACACACATCTCTACCATACATACCTAAAAAACACACACACACACTTCAAAACAAACTCAGAAACAGGTGCAAGATCAACTAAGCATGAATTTTGAGCCTCAGTGCAGCTTTCTCCAGTCCTGAGTGGATATGACCTCCATCTCTACCTGTACCCCTCACGTCCACCTCCACCTCCACCCTGCAGCCCCATCCGCCCCCCCGCAGGAAGTGCACCTGCTCAGTCTCTCATCCACCAGCATCAAGGTGAGTTGGGTGGCGCCCCCCGCTGACAGTCGTCACGGAAACATCGTCCGCTACTCACTGGCCTATCAGGCGGTCTCGGGGGAAGACCGCGAACGGCATGAGGTGAAGGACATTCCAGCGCATGTGTCCAGCTACGTGCTGGAGGACCTAGAGAAATGGACCCTGTACCGGGTTTGGGTCAAAGCCCACACTGACGTCGGGCCCGGGCCCGAGAGCTCCAGCACCAGCATCAGAACCAGCGAGGACGGTACGCTTTCCGACAGGTCAAACTCCCTCTCAAAATCTGTCTCAGAAATCTTCCTCCTTCTGAGTCCTTACAGTGGGGCTGTACTAGCTTCTACTAGCTTCATGGTACTCACCGAGCCAGTGCTCTGAGCTGCTCTAAAATCAGCAGAGCTTCACCTAACAGGCTAACAGCAGTCTCTCTCTACCTGTCTCTCTACCTGTCTCTCTACCTGTCTCTCTTGCTCTCTCTCTGCCTCTATTTATACCTGTGTCGTTGCCTCTCTCCCCTTGGTAACTACAGTCAACACCAGCTTGTACGAGGAGCTCTGGTCTCCCTCGGTCCACTGCTGTGTCTGGATGTAGCCATAGGTCTTCAAACACACACTGAGATGTCCAACCAGTGTCAGATAGGATGAGTGCATTCAGGCCATGTTCACAGAGAACTGAGAGAGAAGGAGAGAGATGGGGAGGTGGGACAGAAAGACAAAAGAGAGAGAGATAGAGAGACAGAGAGAGAAAGAAAAGCTAGAGAAACACAGACAAAAGGAAAGTGGGACAAAGCACTACAAATAACATGTTACTGAATGCTTTGGTTTCTGTCTGTCAGTGTTCCAGACACTCTTCACAGCTGCTGGTTGGATGTTTTATGGTGCCACACCACTGTCAGTCCAGCAGAGATGCTGATGTGTGTGAAACCTCCATGATCACTGCTCCATCTGATACACCTCACACACTACACACTACCATGTCAGTGTCACTGTGCTGAGAATGGTCCACCAAACAATTAATAATAAACCATTGCTATGATCAGAATCTGACTACTGAAGAACTGGTTAGGTAAACAATGACGTGACTGTCAGATTACTTACAGCAGTCTGTAATGATATAGGTGGTGTGTGTGTGTGTGTTTGTGTGTTTGTGTGTTTGTGAAGGCCAGGGTGTGGGGTGTGTGTGTGTGTGTGTGTGTGTGTGTGTGTGTGTGTGTGTGTGTGTGTGTGAAGGCTGTGGTGTGTGTGCATGTATGTGTGTGTATGTGTGTATGTGTGTGTGTAGCCTGGTTTTAATGCTGCATCTGCTCTCTCCTATGTTCAGCAGTTAGACTGACAGCTGAGTGGATGATGAATGCAGGAGCGTTCACCTCCCCCCCTCTCCCTCCCTGCCTCTCTCTCTCCTGCACCTCCTTTTCCTCCTCTTGGTCGTCTGAATATCTTGAGGACAGTATTCTTTACACCACCTCTGTTTTCTGCCTGTTTTCACTGTAGCTGAGGCAGAGCAGCATGGCATCAGACTTACTCCACCTACCCCCACCTGCTTCACCTTCTCTGCTTTTACCTCAGCTTTATCCCACACCTGTCACATAAATTCTGTCTGCTCTACATTTGCTCCACCCTCGACCCCCTCCTCCTCGTATCTCTCCCTCATACCTCTCAATAGTTCAGCCTTTCAAAAAAAAAGTTACCTGCATCATCTTTATAAAACTGCATAGATACTGCATAACTCTACACTGGACATCCATATACAGTGGATACAGAAAGTATTCAGACCCCTTTAAATTTTTCACTTTGTTTCATTGCAGCCATTTGCTAAAATCAAAAAAGTACATTTTATTTATCATTAATGTACACTCAGAACCCCATCTTGACAGAAAAAAACAGAAATGTAGAAATTTTTGCAAATTTATTAAAAAAGAAAAACTGAAATATTACATGGTCATAAGTATTCAGACCCTTTGCTGTGACACTCATATTTAACTCATATGGTGCTGTCCATTTCTTCTGGTCCTCCTTGAGATGGTTCTACTCCTTCATTGGAGTCCAGCTGTGTTTAATTAAACTGATTGGACTTGATTAGGAAAGGCACACACCTGTCTATATAAGACCTCACAGCTCACAGTGCATGTCAGAGCAAATGAGAAGCATGAGGTCGAACGAACTGCCCAAGGAGCTCAGAGACAGAATTGTGGCAAGGCAAAGATCTGGCCAAGGTTATAAAAGAACTTCTGCAGCACTCAAGGTTCCTAAGAGCACAGTGGCCTCCATAGTCCCTAATTGGAAGAAGTTTGGGACGACCAGAACTCTATCTAGACCTGGCCGTCCAGCCAAACTGAGCAATCATGGGAGAAGAGCCTTGGTGAGAGAGGTAAAGAAGAACCCAAAAATCACTGTGGCTGAGCTCCAGAGATGCAGTAGGGAGATGGGAGAAAGTTCCACAAAGTCAGCTATCACTGCAGCCCTCCACCAGTCGGGGCTTTATGGCAGAGTGGCCCGACGGAAGCCTCTCCTCAGTGCAAGACATATGAAAGCCAGCATAGAGTTTGCCAAAAAACATATGAAAGACTCCCAGACTATGAGAAATAAGATTCACTGGTCTGATGAGACGAAGATTAAACTTTTTGGCGTTAGTTTTAAGTGGTATGTGTGGAGAAAACCAGGCACTGCTCATCACCTGCCCAGTACAGTCTCAACAGTGAAACATGGTGGCGGCAGCATCATGCTATGGGGGTGTTTTTCAGCTGCAGGGACAGGACAACTGGTTGCAATTGAAGGAAAGATGAATGCGGCCAAGTACAGACATAACATGGAAGAGAACCTCTTCCAGAGTGCTCAGGACCTGAGACTGGGCCGAAGGTTCACCTTCCAACAAGACAATGACCCTAAGCACACAGCTAAAATAACAAAGGAATGGCTTCAGAACAATTCTGTGACCATTCTTGACTGGCCCAGCCAGAGCCGTGACCTAAACCCAACTGAGCATCTCTGGAGAGACCTGAAAATGGCTGTCCACCAACGTTCACCATCCAACCTGACGGAACTGGAGAGGATCTGCAAGGAAGAATGGCAGAGGGTCCCCAAATCCAGGTGTGAAAAACTTGTTGCCTCATTGCTATGAAGACTCATGGCTGTACTGGCTCAAGAGTGGCTTCTACTCAATACTGAGCAAAGGGTCTGAATACTTATTTCTTTTTTAATAAATTTCCAAAAAATTCTACATCTACGTTTTTTTTCTGTCAAGATGGGGTGCTGAGTGTACATTAATGAGAAATAAAGTGAACTTTTTTGATTTTAGCAAATGGCTGCAATTAAACAAAGAGTGAAGGATTTAAAGAGATCTGAATACTTTCTGTACCCACTGTATACCTCTACACTGGACCTCCATATATACTGCATAACTCTACACTGGACATTGTGACCAGGGACAACCACTGGTGAACAAAAGTTAGTTCTGCATGGTTCAAAGGTGTTAGTTCTGCATGGTAGAGTAACACCATCTGTAGGTTCAGTGAGCTTAAAATGTTGCTAAATGACGTAAATGTAAATGCACTGCAGTCAAAGGATCAAGAAAAGTCACTGTCTTGTAAGACACCAGTATGGGACGTAAGGAGGTACACAATAACAGAGCAAAGGGAGAGAGAGGAGAAAGACAGAGGGTGTAGAAATGGAGAAAGAGAGGAGAGAAGGAGAGAGAGAGAGGGAGAGAGCACATTTAACAGGCCTGCAGGGCCCTCAGACACACATGACTAAAGACAGACTAGGGGTGCATTTGTGTGTGTGTGTGTGTGTGTGTTTATTTTCACACAAGCTATCGACTTACTCTTCTGAGACCCAAGGCCGATTCCCACAGCCAAGCACATTCATCCAGTTAAATGGTTTAAAATAGGTGGACTCTGTTCAGTGTTTCCATATACCTGCGTCCTCATTGCATCAGGGTGGTGCTGCTGGTGGTGGTGTTGACAGTGGAGCTCAGCTTGCGGGGTGTTAATGTGGTAATGCTGGGCTTTTTAACCTTCCCTGCCCTCTCGCCGCCTCTGACTCCTCCTCTATCGATCACTATTAACATCCTGACAGCCTTGACTGTTTTATCAATGTGTGATTTGGAATTCCACCCAACCTCTCACAGGAGCTGCTGGAGCGAATGAGAGAAGTGTTGTGTGTACGAGTGTGTGAGAGCGGTTGTGCGTGTGTGTGTGTGTGTGTGTACGAGTGTGTGAGGGAGGCTGTGTGTAAAAAGTGTGTGTAAGAGTGTGAGAGTGGTTTTGTGGTCTCTTTCCCCACATAGTAAACAGGTCTGTACTATAAATTAACTCCATCATAAACGCAGGTCTGTACTATAGATTTTATTCCTTCATAAATACAGGTCTGTACTGTAGTTTTAACTCCTTCATAAATACAGGTCTGTACTGTAGTTTTAGTGCTATAGGTAAGTGCAGGTTGGGATAATTGATTTAAAGTGGTCAGTGAGCAAACTCCTGGAGACCTGCCTTCCTGCGATCATCCCTGGGTCTCCAGGAGACCTAGCTGGAGCTCCTACACTGTGGTGAAGTGGAGTTGGAACTCCTCTACTTTGCGAAGGGGATCTGCAGAGTTCCAGCGTCTGTTGCTTGTTCTAAAGGTCGAAATTTCAACTCCATCAATGGTTTTTGGGCCACACCACACAACTGCACAACCGCAGTTACACAACCACACAGTTACACAATCACACAGTTATACAACCAACATCCACACAGTTACACAGTTTCACAGCTGTCAGCCAGTGCTGCTGAATATGTTGGACAGGACTGGATATTTCTGCTGTAATGTATGTCATGTATCTAATGTTTTCCATTAACAGCCATGGGGTTGAAAACACATGATCTAAAGCTCAGAAATCCATGTGTGTGTTTGTGTGTGTGAGAGAGAGGCAGTGCGTATATTAGTGTGTGTGTGTGTGTGTGTGTGTGTGTATGCATAATCGTGTGTGTGTATGCTTGCGCCAGCGTATGTGTGTGTGTCCCTGCCTGTGTGAGTAACTCCATCTCCCTCCTTCTGCAGTGCCCGGTGCTCCACCACGCAGGGTGGAGGTGGATGTGGTTAACTCCACCGCCCTGCGAGTCTCATGGAAGCCCCCGCTGGTGCAGAAGCAGCACGGGCAGATCCGAGGTTACCAGGTGGTCTACTCGCGCCTGGAGAATGGGGAGCCCCGTGGCCAGCCCAGCCTCCTGGATGTGGCTCTCCCAGATTCCCAGGTACTACAGCCTCTACTGGCAAAAAACTACAACTCCCAGCTGCCTTTGCCTGCACCTCTACAGAGGAAACCTGAATTATAGCTCTCTTACATGATGTAATTCCCTCCTTCCCATCTGAATCAAGGACATGAGCACTAACCATAAGTCAGTGTGCATGTGTGTGTTTGTGTGTGTGTGTGTGTGTGTGTCTGGATTTGTACATAAAGGAGATGAATAACCCTGGGATCTGCCTTCAGCCTTTTCCACTCTTGTGTTTTTAAGAGTGAAAGTAGAGAGAAATTAGAGAAACATTTCTTTGTTGCACAAATTGCACTGTGCAGGTCTGATGGGCTGTGTGTGATTACGCTGTAAAGGTGTGATTATATTCTGGAGCTGTGATTATACTGTGTGTGATTACGTTGTA
>JAOXYF010000018.1:923435-943435 GCA_028565775.1 Sternarchorhynchus goeldii | reverse complement strand
GTGGGGTTTCTGTTGCAAGTGTTTGGGATTGGAAAAGGTGTGAGGACTGTGTATGAAACTGCTCTTTCTACTCAAAACTACTCTTTCTAGATCAAAGTGAGTCTTCTGTATCTCATCCTGTGCTGGAACAGCTGTGTAAATGGCTATAATGAAGGACTTGGTGTGGTTATTGTTGTGTGTCTCTAGGCTTGTGTGTGTGTGTGTGTGTGTGTGTGTGTGTGTGTGTGTGTGTGTGTGTGTGTGTGTGTGTGTTCACTCTCATTACCTGCTGTGGAAGTGGTATAGACTTTGCCATCATGACTGGCTGAACACAACATGTACTTCCTGTTTCCCATGAGCCCCATTTAGTGCAGATGATGATGGTGTAGAGGAAGATGGAAATCTGTTCATACTTCACATTAAACACAACACTTCAATAAACACAACTTCACTAAACACGCACACTCACACCTTTCTAAACACACACATACCCCTTCATTGAACACACATACTTTCAATAAACACACACACACATACATCTTCAGTAAACACACTCAAACCCTAACTAAACACACTCTATCCCTAATTCAACACACATTCTCCCTAACTAAACACACTCAACCCCTAACTAAACACACTCAACCCCTAACTAAACACACTCTATCCCTAATTCAACACACATTCTCCCTAACTAAACACACTCAACCCCTAACTAAACACACTCTATCCCTAATTCAACACACTCTATCCCTAACTCAACACAAATTCTCCCTAACTAAACACACTCTACCCCTACCTACACACACTCTATCTCTAATTCAACACACATTCTCCCTAACTAAACACACTCTACCCCTAACTAAACACACTCTGTCCCTAACTCAACACACATCTCCCTAACTAAACACACTCTATCCCTAAATCAACACACATTCTCCCTAACTAAACACACTCTATCCCTAACTAAACACACTCTATCCCTAATTCAACACACATTCTCCCTAACTAAACACACTCTACCCCTAACTAAACACACTCTACCCCTAACTAAACACACTCTATCCCTAACTCAACACACATTCTCCCTAACTAAACATACTCTATCCCTAACTAAACACACATTCTCCCTAACTAAACATACTCTTTCCCTAAACACACTCTCACTCTAAGTGGGCACAATAATCATTTACACACACACACACACCTCGCTGTGTCTGTCTGTAGGAGAAGGCCCAGTCTGTCATTCTGCATCTCCACTCTCACTCCTGGTCTCATCTCGAGTCTTTCATTCAAAGCAAACAGGAACAGAGAAGCACTGAGCTCAGCTATACGTGTTATATATAATTCTGCTTTGTCATCGTTTCAAAGTATTGGGGTCCTGCCTTGATGACTAGTGCTGCTTTTTGTCCATGATCACAGTGCCCCCATGTGTTTTTTCTGAGCAACTACATTATTATAATCCCACCTCGATGATTCTGTGTGCCTGTACATGTGTATGTTTCTGTGTGTGTGAGTTTGTGAACACCAGCTTTTATGGTTGTGTTAGTGGTTGACTGTGTTTTTGTGTTACTAAGTGCTGATCTAAGTGTGTGTGTGTGTGTGTATGTGTGTGTGTGTGTGTGTGTGTAGGCAGCAGAAGGCCTACATTGCCACCCAGGGTCCCTTGTCCGAGACGACTGAGGACTTCTGGAGGATGTTATGGGAGAACAATTCCACCATAGTGGTCATGCTCACCAAACTCCGGGAGATGGGACGAGTGAGTTCAGTGCGAACAACACAAAAACTCATAGCACTCGCTCCACACACTCGCTCACGTGCACTCACTCTCACGCACTCTCTCGTACCACAGACACGCTCCTTGGCGTACACATTCACACACACACACACGCATACACACACTCCTCTTTCAGTTCTTTCTCTGCATTCATAAGGATGTAAAGAAGATGTTTTTTAATATCCATTGCCTTGATTCCTATGTTTATACCAAATAACTCTGGCTGTTTTCATCCTGCAGGAGAAGTGTCATCAGTACTGGCCCGCAGAACGCTCGGCACGGTACCAGTACTTCGTGGTGGACCCGATGGCCGAGTACAACATGCCTCAGTATATCCTGCGCGAGTTTAAAGTCACTGATGCCAGGGTGCGGCTCTTTATTAATATTCCAAATGTCAGCCTGAACATACAGGTGCCAGCAGGTCTGGGAACAGCCTCAACTGTACCAGGGCCCTTACAGCGTGTGGGACTCACCTGCTCTCTGCTGCAAGGGAATTGACACTCACATGAACATGCATTTGTTGATGTATGCAATTTACATAGGTTTCTGATGGGGGTTTTGGTTCTGATTGGATAACATCACCCTTTCTTCTTTCAGGACGGCCAATCCAGGACCATCCGTCAGTTCCAGTTCACTGATTGGCCAGAGCAGGGGGTGCCGAAGACAGGGGAGGGCTTTATCGACTTCATTGGGCAGGTGCACAAGACAAAGGAGCAGTTTGGCCAGGATGGACCAATCACTGTTCACTGCAGGTCTGAGATGGTAGACTGTAACTGACTAATTTGTGTTTGTGTGTGTGTGTGTGTGTGTGTGTGTGTGTGTGTGCAACTGTTTGTTTGTGTATGACTGTGTGTGTTTGTCTGTACCTGCGTGTGTGTGTGTGTGCGCGCGCATACGGATGTGTGTATGTGTGTGCATGCGCGCGCGTGTGTGTGTGTGTACTAAACTGTCCTCTGCCCTCCTGCAGTGCTGGTGTGGGTCGTACAGGAGTGTTTATCACTCTGAGCATCGTGCTGGAGAGGATGAGATATGAGGGAGTGGTCGATCTGTTTCAGACCGTCAAAACACTGCGCACCCAGAGACCTGCCATGGTACAGACAGAGGTAATCACACACACACACACACACACACACACATAACACACAGAGACAATATATTAAGAGACACCTGAGTAACTGAGTGTCAGAGAAACCCAGAGAGAGAAACTGAACTGGCAGAAGGAGAGAGAGGCAGAACAGTGAGAGAGTGTGTTTTTGTCTCTGCTTCACTACAGTGACTCCTCGTCTAAACAGAATCTTAGTCTGGGGTTTATTTAGTTTGGGATTTATTTTTGTTATTTTACCCTAAATGCATGAACATACATATACACCTCCTAAACAAAGAGACCTGATGTTTTTCACAAAGACAGTTAAACATTTGAACCTCAAGATGCATATTTGATAGACTGTGTGTGTGTGTGTGTGTGTGTGTGTGTGTGTGTGTGTGTGCTTTCAGGACCAGTACCAGTTGTGTTACAAGGCAGCTCTTGAGTACCTGGGCAGCTTTGATCACTATGCAACGTAACTGCTCACAGAACTCTCCGGAAAGCCCTGGATCGCCCCTCAGGAGAGCAGCAGGTTCTTTCTGAGCTATATCCACCTCACCGATTCACACAGCAGGCCATGGGAGGCTGAGAGAGAGACAGGGATATGGGGAGACAGGAAGACAGAGAGACAGGGAGAGGAGAAGAGAGGAGAGGAGAGGAGAGAAAAGCATCAGAGTACTCTGTGTGTGTGTGTGTGTGTGTGTGGCCTTTACACTCTCATCCAATCCTGTGGACATCCTCTTTCAGAAAGCACCCAGAAAACAAACAAACAAATAAACAAAAAACAATAACAACAAGAACAAGAGAAAAGAGAACAACCAACATGCTGGTGTCTACAGCACAGCATCTACTGTCTCTCCGTCCTGCTGAGAGTGCAAATTACTTTATAGTTGGGTTTTTTTTCTTTTAAAATTGCCATTTTATTGCCATCATGTTATTCCTTATCATTGACCTTATTATTATTCTTGGTATAATTTCTATTATTACCGTATAAAACGGCTGTACCTGAAACCTAGTATTTTTGTCATTTATGCTGATTATTTTATCTATACAGGGTCAGTTTGTTTTTATTTTTTTATACATTGTTATTCGTTTCTGATCTGGTTGATTTTGCTGTAGTCTCGTATGTTGGGCATGGATGTGAACACGACCCGCGAACATGTCCTGAAGAACTGCTGATACGTGCAGCCCTGAAGGTGCTGCTCTATACTCCCTGTGGTCCTCCTGCTCGTTTTCACCATGTTCTCCCAGTCAGGAGTGACATGAGCATCTCTTGTCCTCCTGCTCACCTCCTGACCCCCCACAGAACAATAATCCATGTTAAAAGAGATCAAATGGCATCCAGCCGTGGTTAGGGAAGAACTGGCGAAAGAGAAGCTAAATACTCATACATGATATCTGAGCATAATGCCCTGTACAGATTCTGAACTTCAAAATAGCTGTAAACTGTGATTTCTCTTTTCTGGAACCTTTTGCTCAACAACAACAAAAAAAAAAAGTGTGTAAACCCAGTGAGATCCAGGCCGTGTGCTGCCTGACCAGGCCAGGGTCCGCCCCAGAACGGGCCCCGCGTGTACAGTGTTCATTCTCCTCTTTTAGATTCATTTCAAACGTCCCAGCAGGCATCGTGAACGTGCTCAGCTGACGTAGTAGGACTGGCAGGAGGAGAGAATGCCCACATATATGAGACATCGTGTAAGGGGAACCTCGATGTCCGTGTGTGTCCGTGCAGCTCCGCATCAGCCATTCCGACCACATCCCGCTGTGGTTCAGAACGACAGACTCCTCCTCCATGACAGAGAAGCATCAGTGAACAGATCACAGTACATAACAAGGGTTTCCCTCCCACTGCTGACCAAGAGCAAAGAATCATGTGTTCACACTCACGCAACCAGGGCAACCAATTCATTTCACATTGTGTTCACACCAAAATGTAAGAGGGTTCAGTATGTTGTACATGCACTCTGTTTTCTATTTGTTAATAAAAGTAAAAATAAAAAAGAAAGAAAATATGTTCCAAAAAACCTCGATGTCAATAAAGTTTAATAACTGGGTTTTGTATATTGCTGATGTGACTCTTTTGTCACAGTGTTGCTGGATGCAGCCATGTGAATCCCCTAACACACACACACACACACAAGGCAAGGCATGTTTACTTATACTGTACCTTTCATACACAGCAGCAGTTCAAGTTCTTCACATTATATATCACATTTAAAAAAAAGCTTATTACATCCTGAACTTTATCACCTCAGGAAAGTAAAGAAATAAAACTAAAATGTTTACAATTTTATTTGAATAAAATATATATTAAAATAAAGCTAACATGAGGTTTAAATAAATAAAATGATACAAAAAATTTAAAGAATATAAAAAAAATATTAAGAATACGAATAAATTAAGAATTTAAGAATAAAAAAATCCTTAAAAGTTAGTCCTTAAAAGTTAAAAGTGCAGTGCAACATTAACTGAAATAACAATATTTAACCTGAGGCAAAAGACAGAATAGATTGGAATGGGTTTTTTTTTTCAGTTTTGTTTAAAAACCATCCAGTGTTGGGACTCTTTTAATGTCCTCTGGTTGCATTTAGAAACAGTATAATAGCTAAATGCTGCCTCTCTACACTTGGTGTTTAGGTCAAGCAGGACTAACTGACTAGTTCCTAATGATCTGAGATCTACTCAGCTCATAATTCTGCAGCATATCAGATAAATATGCTGGTCCTGTACCATTAAATGGTTTATAGACCAGTAATAGCACCTTGAAATCAACTCTGTAATATATACTCGTAGCCAGTGTAAGGACTTAAGATTGAGAGTAATACGTTCTATTACTCTAGGAGCACTAGGAGCTGCGTTTTGAGAGTCCTGTTAGGAGGCCATTACAGTAGTCAACCCTGCTGGAGTTAAAAGCACGGCTGAATTCCTGTAGAACTGCTGTAATCAGGAAATCTATGATTTTGTTATTCTTTCGATATTATGAGGCTACTGAAACTGAGTCTATTAGTATTCCTTGGTTATGAGCTAATTCTTTTAGTTTAAGATGTTCAAGTACAAGGAAGGTAGTCGTTGCTGCTCATTGCTGTTATCCAGTCTAATAACCTCTGTGTTGTCTTTATTCAACTGCACAAATGTTCGGCCCATTCAATTATTGATGTAGCATACTCAAGGCATTTCCAGCACACACACAGACACAAACACCTCAGATATACACACACAAACACTTCCAACATACACACAAACATTTCCAACACACACACCCAAACACAAACACACCCAAAACACTTCCAACCCAAATACACACAAAGTCCCCTCCAACTTAATATAAACACACAGACCCTTCCAACAAATCCATGTAGGTATATACACCCCTCTTGAACACATATACACAGAGAATCCACCAGTGCGCGCACACACACACACACACACACACACACAAAGCCATCTCTAGTACACATGAGATTTCCTCAGTATACAAACACCCACATATACATAGTCCCCTCTGATGGTCACACACACCAAAGTGCATACTTGTTTGATGTACAGCATGCATACTCTTCCACACATTTCCCCATGTTGCCAGGGAAACAGATGGTGAGTAGATGGTGTCCTTGCAAGCACCCTGCTGCTTACCTCAGACCAGCCAGCAAAGAGCATGTATGTGTGTGTGAGAGTGTGTGTGAGCGCGTGCATGCATGCCTGTGAGCATGTGTGTATGTGTGCACGCATGAGTGTTTGTGTGCATGTATGTGTGTGTGTCTCCAATGCAACAACTCTGGTACTGTGGGGTTAATTTGTACAGCATCTGGATAATTTAGTCCTATTCTGACCAGCACACAGGTATACATTGTAAAAACATGTGAAAAAGGAATAATTACATTAATTATACCGTTTCTCACTTTGGTTTAAGGTCAGAGCTGCCACATTGCTCTGTACAGTGTTTAACAGGTAACAGGAATCAGTCTAATTATACAAGGACATTAGGGTCTCACTAACAGAGCCTGCAAACCTTAAATCAGTTTCTCCATTTCTAAAACTTTTAATTATACTGGTATAATATAAAAATCAAAAGATCACACTCTGAATTCGGTAAATACAAAAAGTAGAACTTTGGACCCCTTACTTTCCAACAGAATCTGGTCACAAATGCATCTGCTGTGATCACTGTTTAATATGCTTTATTCTTATTGTTATTAGTAGAAGTAATAGTAGTAGTAATAATAATAGTAGTAGTAATAGTAATAAGTAATAACAGTAGTAGTAATAGCAATAATAGTAGTAATAATAGCAGTAGTAGTGATAGTAACAATAGTAGTAGTAATAGTAATAATAGTAGCAGTAGTAGTAATAGTAATAATAGTAGTAGTAATAGTAATAATAGTAGTAGCAATAGTAATAGTAATAATAGTAGTAGTAGTAATAGTGATGATAATAATAGCAGTAGTAATAATAGTAATAGTAGTAGTAGTAGTATGCTTTTGAAACGGAGACTTTACAAATAATTAAGATAAAAAGCAGCTACAGACCTAAAACGTGCAAATACAACTGCACACTAAAAGGGAGGACTAACGGTCCGCATGTTTGAACTTTTATGATCTCAGAAGGTTTGGCTTGTTACAGAGAAAGTCAGCGTTGTCGTTTTTAAATGTAATTTTACACAATAAAGATAATGTAGTTATAATAAGTTTATTACAGCACGTGTTTATGGAATTAACGCCTCGATCTCATGCACACCTACCGGTCGTCGGAGTTTTTTGATTAGCCAGAACTTTGAGAGAGAAGCGCATGGGGAACGCCTTCTTCCATCTTTGTAAACAATTCTACAGTACGCATGCGTGTTGGTGTGTCAGAATAATGGAGGACAAGCTTTTCTATCGGTTGTGAATCGTACAATAACTACTACATTTCTTTGAGAATTTTGAGAAAACAGACTGCAACTAGTTACTGAACACGCGTAAGACCATTTTCGTTTTTCCCTTTCGAGAAAGTTTATAGTTTGTCACCGTAATACAAGTGTATTTAGAATTTAGGTACTGCACTGTTTTGCTAGGTAGCTATCGTTAGCTAGCTAGCGGGCTAGGTGGCTATCTTGTCGCAAAAACCTAACTAGCTATGCTAGCTAGCTAACATCGCCGTACTACTGTTTTCTATTGCAAACGTCAAGTTTGAAAGACAGTCACATGTAGTATTAGTTACAAGTTGTTTAGTCCATCATGCTTAGATCTTATAAAACTGGACCATGCTAGCTAACAAAATTTAGCGTAGCTATGAATCTAACGTTACACTTAGCTAATCTGTTCCCATTACTCAAAGTTTGTTGTTGAAATCTGTATGTGTTGTCCGGGAGTTAAACAAGAGTGGGCCCTGGTCTGACGGACGTAAAATTTCACGCATCAAAAGTACAAAAGTGAACTGTGCATGTTGTGTTGTCCAGTCGCGCTTACAGGATAGACCTTTTTGCGTTATTACTATGCTAACGTCAGTTATAGTTCTTTGTAATAGCTAGCTAATACTTTGTTGTTACTTAGCTAGCTAGCTAACTACTTTGTGCGACCGTTTAGTTAACTTAGTTAGCTAGCTAGCTAACTACCTGACAGCGCATTTCTATTAACCACCGATAGAAATCATACCCATCATACAGAACAACTTATGCGTAGTGTTATATATTCTTTAATCATATATAAATGTCTAAGAGAAAGCGCAGTGCTGTCAACTCTTAACTAGCTAGCTATAAGAATTAACGTTAATTAGCACACTGCGTTAAAATCGCTTACAAGGCAAATTTATTAAGTGCAAAATTGTAAATATCCTTATAATTTTTTATATCTATATATATTTTTAGTTTATATTACTAGTTTCAAATGTAATAATCATTTTATTACTTGTTGATAATATGTCCTGGTAGTTATAACTATATTGTATCGTAATTTGGACAATTTTTTTTGTCTTCTCAACACAGGTGCTATTGTTGTGTGCATAACATAAAACTAAATCTAATGATTTTTTATTTTTTTAGATTTATACTAAGTATTGAATTTATATATTAGTTAATGTATGTACAGTATACTGTGACTAACTTTTCTTGAGGCAAAATGTATAATGTTTTAACAACCTGAGGAAATGTTCTATACTACAACACATTGATTTTTGTGGTATCCTTGTTTGTTGTTGTGTGACTTAACATCTCTTTTAAATCCACATGTTTGGTGTGTGTAGTCCCAGTAGCAGAATGGCCACAGACTCTGTAGCTCAGACTCTGGGGTCAAAGGTCATGACCTTCCATCCAACCAAGGAGGAGTTCAAAGACTTCAATCGCTACATTGCCTACATGGAGTCACAGGGAGCTCACAGAGCTGGAATGGCGAAGGTAAGTGCTGCTCTGAGCTCTGTAGTCACAGAATCATTTCTCTGGAGACACAACATTCATTTCTCTTAGTCAACCATCAAGTCCTTCGTGAGTTTAAATTCAGGGTGTCAGAGCAAATGAGGGCCTAATCTAGTGCAAGCTTGCGTTAGATTTCCGATAATATTATTGAAAAGCTTCATCAAATAATGAACCAGAGTCTTACAGATTAATCTTGCAGACATGTCTTAAACTCAAGTGTTGTTATTTGGATATTAACTACTGGGTAGTTGGGAAACATTGAAACTAACTTGTAGTAACAAGAGTGAAAAATGAGAGCGTTGGAAATACCAGTGTGTCTGTAAAGGAGTCAGACTGCTTGGACTCCTGTGCATTCTCAGAGCACAGTGGCCGACAACGTGGAGGGATGTTGATGTCATGGTCTTATTCCGTGACGCAGGTCGTACCTCCGAAAGACTGGAAGGCACGTCGTACCTACGATGACATCGATGACCTGGTCATTCCTGCTCCGATACAGCAGGTGGTGACAGGCGAGTCTGGGCTCTTCACCCAGTACAACATCCAGAAAAAACCCATGAGCGTGCGGGAATTCAGAAGGACCGCCAACACGGACAGGTGAGCATCCGATCACAGCCACGCCGCGGCGGAGCTTTGCCTGCGTGCGGTCTCTGATGTGTGCACGTGCAGGTAGCTGCGTGATGGTGGACGTAGCGAGATACCTGGCATCATTTATCTTTCCACTTCTCTGTGGACTGAGGAAACAAGAAAACTTGTCTCTGTGACAGGACTGTATTCTGATTCTCATATTTCAGGTTTTGCAACCCCAGATATGTGGAATTTGAAGAGCTGGAGAGAAAGTACTGGAAGAATCTAACTTTTAACCCTCCGCTGTATGGCGCGGACATCAGTGGAACGCTCTACGATCCAGTCAGTTACCAATCCTGTGCTTTAACACTGTTTAACGTGTCTCAATGAGTTTGTAATAACTGTCCTAGGTGAATATATTTTCACATGACATAAATTTTATAATTATTTCCTTTTACTATGTGATAGCTGTATAACCCAGAAGGGGTCTTTATGTGTTATCTGCTGGGAACTGGGTTCGAATACCAGAAATGCCACACGCTAGTGGTACCATCAGCCTCACAACGTGGTGTGTTGAGTCTTAGGATTCCATCTGTGTGCAGGATGTGAACGAGTGGAACATCGGGCGTCTGAACACCATCCTGGACTTGGTGGAGAGGGAGAGTGGCATTAAAATTAAAGGGGTGAACACGCCATATCTCTACTTTGGCATGTGGAAGACCACGTTCGCCTGGCACACAGAGGACATGGACCTCTACAGCATCAACTACCTGCATTTTGGAGAGCCCAAGTCATGGTACTCCCAAAACCAACTCACGCACTCACCTGATTGCTGTTATGACCTCACACTCACCTGTTAGCTCTTATGAACTCACACACGCACCTGTTAGCTCTTATGAACTCACACACGCACCTGTTAGCTCTTATGAACTCACACTCACCTGTTAGCTGTTTTGAACTCACACTCACCTGTTAGCTGTTATGAACTCCCACAGTCACCTGTTAGCTGTTAACGTTTGTATAAACTGAATGTGAAGGAAATTTATAATGAAAGTATTTGATTTATAATTAAAACATGCCCAATTTTTATAGGATTTTTTTCCCATGTGTCTCATCTATGTCATGTGTCCCATCTGTGTCATGTGTCCTGTCACTGTCATGTATCTTATTAGGGATTATGTGTCCCGTCTGTGTCATGTGTCTCATCCGTGTCATGTAGCTTATTAGGGATCAGTACACTAAGCATACCATAACATGGATGCTGGGGTTAGGGTCATCGTCATCTGTTGTACATTTATGGAGCTTCCTAACCAGAGCTTCCTCCAACCTCCCTGTGCAGGTATGTTGTGCCCCCAGAACATGGGAAGAGGTTGGAACGTCTTGCTAAAGGTCTGAGTAAATACTTTTTCTTGGTTTCTTTTGTGTGTGTGTGTGTGTGTGTGTGTGTCTGCTTAGCAAACATTATCTGACGGTGATGTCTTAATGTTCAGGATTTTTTCCTGGAAGTGCCCAAAGTTGTGAGGCCTTTTTACGGCACAAAATGACTTTGATTTCACCATCGATCCTGAGGAAGTATGGCATCCCACTCGAGAAGGTTAGTTTATCTGTTAAGTTATCTGCATTTATTAAACCTATGTACGGTATTTACAGTCTTCTCTGATAATATGCTCTGGAACTCATAATGTTAACAGGTATTGTCCGATTATGTGATCTGGAATACCGAACATAAATAAACACATAAACACTAAATCCTTAAAATGAATAGCCTGAATCTTTCTCTCTTTGCTTTGTCAGGTCACCCAGGAAGCAGGTGAGTTCATAGTGACCTTCCCGTTTGCCTATCACGCTGGTTTCAACCATGGTTTCAACTGCGCAGAGTCCACAAACTTCGCTACCCAGCGCTGGATCGACTACGGCAAGCAGGCAGCATTAGTAAGGGCTTCCAGATGACACACAGACCTCCGTTATTAACCCCACCCCAAACCACCCACCCACACAGCGCTTTTGAGTGCTTGCTGAAGCTTCCTCTTTGTTCCCTCCTGCCACAGTGCTCCTGCCGCAAGGATATGGTGAAGATCTCCATGGATGTTTTTGTGCGGAAGTTCCAGCCAGAACGGTATAAACTGTGGAAGGCCGGAAAGGACAACGCCCCTATCGACCACTCCAGAGTCACTCCGGAGGTGGCCGAATTACTTCTGGATGGGAAGATGCAGACGGAAGAACGTGGAGAGCTTAGTAACTGGGCTGAAACCGTCAGTCAAACAGATGAGGGAGTAGAGAGAACAGCCGAACAGGAGGGTGGAGAGAGAACAGCCGAACGGGAGGGTGGAGAGAGAACAGCTGAACTGAAGGGAATAGAGACAACAGCCGAACAGGAGGGTGGAGAGAGCGCATCCAAACAGGAGAGTGGAGAGAGAGTGTCCAAACGGGAGGGTGGAGAGAGAACAGCTGAACGGGAGGGTGGAGAGAGAACAGCTGAACTGAAGGGAATAGAGACAACAGCCGAACAGGAGGGTGGAGAGAGTGCATCCAAACAGGAGAGTGGAGAGAGAGTGTCCAAACGGGAGGGTGGAGAGAGAGCAGTCGAACAGGAGTATGGAGAGAGAACAGCTGAACTGGAGGGTGTAGAGAGAACAGCCGAACGGGAGGGTAGAGAGAAAACAGCCGAACGGGAAGGTGGAGAGAGAACGGCCGAACGGGAGAGTGGAGAGAAAACGGCCGAACAGGAGAGTGGAGAGAGAACGGCCGAACGCGAGGGTGGAGAGAGAACGGCTGAATGTGAGGGTGGAGAGAGAACAGTCGAACGGGAGGGTGGAGAAAGAACAACCGAATGGGAGGGTGAAGAGAGAACAACTGAATGTGAGGGTGGAGAGAGAACAGCCGAATGGGAGGGTAGAGAAAGAGTAGCCGAACGGGAGGGTGGAGAGAGAACAGATGAACAGGAGGGTGGGGAGAGAACAGCTGAACAGGAGGGTGTGGAGAGAACAGCTGAACAGGAGGGTGTAGAGAGAGTAGCCGAATGGGAGGGTACAAAACGAGTAGCCAAACAGGAGGATGCAGAGCTAGTAGCCGAACAGGATGGTGGAGAGAGAGCAGATAAACGGGAGGATGGAGAGACAGCAGGAACAGATATGGAAAAGACAAATAATGAGACACGAGACACACAGATGAACAAAGCAGATAGAGGAGAGACAACAACAGAGAAGACAGAGAGTGGAGAGACACAGACAGAAAAGGCAAATGAGGAGAAGATGGAAACACAGACTGAGAGAGAAGACGAAGCAAACAGAAAGGTGGAGGCAGAGAAGGGCGGTGCAGTAAGAGAAGAGGTGGATGAGGAAAGAGTCCATACGGACGACGCCGAGATGGAGACTCACAACGAGACGGAAAGAGAAGAGATGGGCCCTGAACAAACAGACACACAGAGAAGACAAGAGGCACCTGACCAGACTGACTTGGACACCAGAGAGATGAAGTCAGAAAACGAAGAGACAGACAGAGGAGAGGTGGAGAGAGAACAGAGAGAGACTGAAAGAGCAGAGAACGAGATCAAAATGCAGGACACGGAAGGCCCAGGGGTAAAGGCAGCAGAAGGAGAGACAGGTGGAGAGACTGAGATGGTCAAAGCAGAGACTGGTACTGCAGGGACTGTGAGACTGACAGAAGAGAATAGAGATGCAGAAGAAATGGAAGACAACCCAGAGAGAGGAGAGCTGGAAGATGTAGAGACGTTTAGAGGTGAGACAGAGACGGAGAACGCAGAAGCATGGAGAGGAGAGGCGGAAAAGGCTGCCGGAGAACAAGAAACTGATAAAGAGAAGACGGGGAGAGAAATAAACGGGAGTGGCGAAGCAGAAGCGGTGGTGGAGGTGGAGGAGGGTGGAGAGGAGCAGAGAGCAGTTGTGGAGGAAGGAGCCACACAGGGTGAAGAGGTGGAAACAGAAGAGGGAGGAGGGGTAGACAATGAAAACAGAGAGATGGAGAGAGAAGAGCTGAAGATCGAGGACGCTGATGGAGGAGAGCGAGAGGAGGAGGAGAACACCAGCTCCATCGAGAAAGGAACCAGCAGCTCTGCAGTGCAGGACAGGAGGTCTGATCAAGACTGAAAGATCTCATTCTCACACACATACTCCCGTCATTAAGGGTTCTAGCCTCACTGTAAGGCACTGTTGTTCTGTTTTTAAATGTTCAAATCTAATAATTTTTAAGCGTTCTAACTGGTCACATCTCTCTCATCATGTGCTTCTGTCTGAATCCTTTTTTTCTAATTGTCTTTAAACATTCTGATCTGTTCTGAGTGGGGTTGAGTGTTCTTTTCTCTGTGTTTTAATGGGTCTCGTGTGTGTGTGTGTGTGTGTGTGTGTGTGTGTGTGTGTGTGTGTGTGTGTTTGTGTGTTTTCCAGCGGTGAGTCTAAACAGCAGGTAGCGGTGAAGCGTCCAAGGGAACCCAGCACTGGTTCTGGAGCTTGTTTCGGTGCTGGTTCTGGTGCTGATTCCACAGAGGCTGATGAGCAGGTGCAGCAGAAACGTGCTCGGTTCAGTCAGCCTGGGGAAGGGGCCGAGGTCCTGCTGGACCCAGCAGACCTGGGTAAGACTCTCGTAGTGTCTCTCCTTTACGGCATCTCCTTTACGGACCCCCTAGTTCAGAAGAGTGTTACTATTGTAAAGAGTGTTGAGTTCTTTCTCTTAATCATGAACTTCTGTGTCCTTTCTGGTGTGTTTGAAGTGATTAAATTGTTGATGTTCAGTAACTGAAGCTCCTTTCTGCAGATGAGCAAGAAGATGAGGAGAACATGGATACAGACACTCCAGACCAACCTCAAAGTCCTCCCTGTTCATCTGACCAGCAACCAATCCCAAGCTCCACCCCCAACATAGGCACTCCACTCTCACAGAGCAATGACCTCACTGCTTCTACAAATAGTGATGTCATGAAGTCTGGTGACATCATAGATAAGCCAAGCCATAGCACATCTGTGTCCAGTGATGTCACTGCTTCTTCCCAGCCGTGTGACATCACCTCTCAGCCGTGTGACATCACCTCTCAGCCAAGTGACACAGCCTCTCAAACAGCAGATGTCATTACTCAGCCAAGTTATCCAACTGACGTCATCTGTCAGTCAAGTGACATCACCTCTCAGTTCAGTGACATAACATCTCAGTTGGGTGACATAATTTCTCAGTCAAGTGACATCACTTCTCAGTCTCGTGACACGATCTCTCAGTTGAGTGATGTCACATACCAGCCACACAAAGTCACTCTGTGCCGTGTCCTCAAAACTAAACCTGGTGAGGTCACTAGTCATTTGTGTGACATCACTTCTCCCCGTGGCGCCCTCACCGCCAAGCCCAGTAAACTCACTGCAAAACCTCATTCTAATGACATCGCCACAAAGCCCGATACAAATGACCTCAGCATTCGAGCTAAGCCCATCCACAACACTAGGCATCGTGGTGACATCACACCCAAGCCTTGCAAAATCAGCCCTAAATCTGAGTCAAAATCCAGGGAGAGTATGGTCACCTGTACGCCACCAGAGTGTAGCGAAGAGCGTAAGGCGAATTCCGGCATGAACCCGGCCCAGCGTCTCTTCCAAAGAACCCTGAGTCCGGCCGAGGTTCTGCACGTCCACAGCTACGCCAAAGGAGATTACAGTGACCCAGATCCACACAGCAGGTCGATGAGAGACAGCGACTCGGACACAGAGACGCACAGCGACTGCCAGGTCGGGCCTTTTCTCACCATCTCACTGGAAACTGCTGATCGCAGATGTGTGACAGTACAGTGAAACGGGTGTGTTTTTGTTGTCCAGCAGGGGGCAGAAGAGGGCTTGGAAGATGCTCTGAACAGGCTGGTGAAGCTGCCCAGACACCACCCTCTAATGAAGGATGGCATCAGTGATGAGGGTGGGCAGATTTCTGTTTTCTTTTGATGTTTGTGTGTATCTGTAATCCGTTTAAATTAACGGTATGATGTTGCTGTGGATTAAGTGTGTGTGTGTGTGTGTGTGTGTGTGTGTGTGTGTGTGTGTGGTACAGAGCTCCAGGACCAGTCTGTGATTGATGAGGATGGGTTAGAGGGTGAGCCTTGGGCAAAGCCTCTGACCCAACTGTGGCAAAACAGACCTTATAATGAAGAACGTGAGAGAGAGTACAACAGAGAGATGGGCCTGCAGTCACCCTACTGCGCCGTCTGCATGGTCTTCCAAACCCACCAGCGGGTACACAACCCTGCCTCACTGTTTGTGTGTGTGTGTGTGTGTGTGTGTGTGTGTGTGTGTGTATGTGTGCATGTTTGAGTGTGTCTGTGATCCTGTGCGTGCATGCCTGTGAGTGTCTGTTAGAGAGTTTGGGAGTGTCTTTTATAATGGAACTGCTCATGCAGAACCACTCAGTGCTGTTGCCGGATCGTAGTCCTACCTGTCGTTCTAAGTGTGATAGCAAACCTATACTGATAGCTGGTGTGGTTACGAGCCACAAGGTTTCCTACAACTGTAATTATGTACATAAGTGCAAGTTTCGCTCTGAAGCGGATCAGTTTGCACCCACTGCTGACTCTTGTCCTCTGTGAGCTTATGGCTGTAGTGGTGACCAATGATGGTCCTGCTCTGTCTCCCTGTCCTAGACCCCATGTACAGAACCTGCTGCCACACCCCAATGTCCTGCTGCCACCCCCCTACGTCCAGCTGCCACACCCCTGAACCACACTCCCATGTCCTGCTGCCACAGGTTTAATCCCTACCCCACGCCCGAGCTGGTTACCTTGGTGATGTTAGCGGAGTCGTGTCTCAGAGAACTGATCAATGCTACACTGAAAGTGAACGGAAGGAGAGAGATTTCACGCTGTGGGTGGCGAACCCAGGCCTCCACAGCTTCACCCATGCTTAAAGAAGCGTAGAGCTGAAGCGAGATCAGATGAGAAGAGGCTGAGCTCGAGCTAAGAGCAGAGTAAACACTGGCTTAGCTGTTCGGCCTCGGCGACAGGTTCATGCTTAATTAATGAGCATTTGTTGTTATGAAACAGCTACATTTCCTTCTCATTAAGTCTTGAGCCTGAATTACAATATCTGGAGCATGCATTGTAAATGATGGGTAACTTGCTAAATTAATCTAACTGATGTTTCTTGGGGTCACAATAGGCTACTGGCTCACGCAAGTTTACGTTACCCAACTCCTGACAGAAGCGCAGGTGATTAATAGCAGGCATAATTAAAGCTTGTTTCAAAACACAATGAATACATATCGCTTGGATATCGCTTTGTACAGAACAGCGTCTTCTCCTAGACAAGCTGCTCACGATACTGACTGTGATTAGCAACCTCGATAAATGTATGTATTGTCAGACTCACCAGCCACTCTTACAGCCTTACAATCATATCTCTACATATTATTACATACTGGTACCAGAAAGGTCAATTTTGTGCTGCTTTAAGAGCCTCAAGGAAAATCGCAACTGTAACGGTGGTCTAGAACGTATATAAAAAGCACCTGCAAAGCGAAGAACGTTATGCATCACGGCATCATTAAAGGTAATACGCCACGGTAACAGAGCGCCACGGTAACAGAGCGCCATGGTAACAGTGCGCCACGGTCTCTTGAGGGCGACACTTGCACTGTACAGAAACCTGAACCTTTATCCAGTAACATGAAGGTTGGAGACTCCAGAAAGATATGTCCCTGTATAAGATGTTAGTATGTTTTTTTTTTTGCTGCAGGCAGCTGTGAATATTACTGAGTGTTGTTCAGTCTGGTTGTGCTCGATCTGGGTGATGACTGCTGACTACAGATTTACGACAAGGAAAGAGCATTCGTGGGGTGTCGTGTGTGGCGTGAAACATTGCCCTTACAACCTCTGCTAACGTTTTTTTTTTCCATTACTTATCTAACAAAGAGCGTATCGGTTTTGTCATCGTGTTTTAGAACACTGTCTTGCGCAGCGATCTGGACAACAGTATAGAGTTTGTTGTTATTATTCAGTTATTATGCTTTGTTCTGTTTGAAATTAGCCGAGAAGTTGCATTAGACCCAGATGTTAGATGTTAGATGGCAGAAATAACTGAGCAAAGTGTATTTGTGTTGTAGAGCCCCCTCAGATACTTCAAAGATACCTGCATATATTTTTTCCTGTTTAATACTTGCATACACGCCAGTAGTTTTTGTTTCCATTTTGTAGATGAGAGCTCACATCTGTCCTTCAGATGCAGTAAACAGAAACCCACGAGAATTTAAGAATAAATGTCTGTGAGGCCCCATTGATGTAATTCCTGAAACTTTGATGCTAAATTCCTGTTCGTGCATGTGCCCTCGGTGCAGTGTGAAGGTGCTGACCCAGAGTCAGCTCTGGTCCAGGCCGGGGGTCAGATGCGGACGAAGCCGCTGATCCCAGAGCTCTGTTTCAGCACCACGACAGAGGACAGCGCCGAGCTGCACCTGTCCACACCTCACCTGGAGCAGGATGGGACCAGCCTACTCATCAGCTGTGCCCGGTGCTGTGTGAGAGTACACACCAGTGAGTACGGCCCCGCCCTGCAGGCTCTCTCCCGCCAGCACAACCGCACTCTCCGTTCACTCACCCAGACTGTGTGTGTGTGTGTGTGTGTGTGTGTTTTTGATAGGCTGCTATGGTGTGGCACCTGAGAGAGTCACCAAAAACTGGAGATGTGCCCGCTGTATGGCCAACGCCTTGGCTGAGGTGAGGGTTTACCGTCCGCATTACAGTGTTGACACTCCCAGCACTCAGTGTTGACGATTGTTCAACAGTGCCAACAGCCACGTTACGGTGTTGACCGTTCACAATGCTCCGTGTACACCAGAGATCTTACATCTCTCACAAAGCTCAAACTCTCCAGGAAAACGGTTCTCTTAGAATGATGGGCATCAGTACGTAGGTGTTCTTACAGAGCTCAGAGCTCACCCTCCTGTCTTATGTTTTGTTTTATAGGGTTGTTGTCTGTGTTCATTAAGAGGAGGTGCCTTACACAGAGCCAACAATGACAAGTGAGTGATGGATCCATCATGGGGGAGCAGTGAACTGTATTAATGCACAACCAACCAGCAGCGCTGGGCTCAACTTCAGCCTTCTGTTGGGGTTTTTTTTTCTATCGTGGTTTTGTATTTACCGACCTGTGTGTGTGTGTGTGTGTGTGTGTGTGTGTTCCAGGTGGGTGCATGTGCTGTGTGCGGTAGCCATACTGGAGGCTCGTTTCGTAAACATCACAGAGAGATCTCCTGTAGACCTGAGTGGAATTCCCTTACAGAGGTTCAAACTGGTAAAAAAAAAAACCCAACATTTTAACACATCAAAATGTGTTTTTTTTTTTCTTTCTTTTGGGTGGTAAAGAGGATGTAGTGTTTTCCTCTGCGCATGTCATGAGTGGTTGCGAAACAGGCGGCCAACTTCTGGCAAAGATAAACACTTATCTCTGTTTAACCTGGAGTCACTGTGTTGCCACTGCAGCACAAAACCCCCCCCCCTCATCCTTCCACCACACGCTTTTACTCGAGACTCTTTTTGTTGGGCAGAAGTGTTACTACTGCAAGAGGAGGATGAAGAAAACGTGGGGCTGCTGTGTTCAGTGTTCCCACGGCCGCTGCCCCACCTCCTACCACCCGACCTGCGCGCAGGCCGCCGGCGTGCTCATGCACCCCGACGACTGGCCCTTCGTCGTCTACGTCACCTGCTGTCGCCACAAGGCCCCGGTGCAGGCAGAGGTCAGTCGGCTCCACCCTCCTCCCCCGAACACGCTCTGTTTTCCTGTTTTCGTCTGGACCTTTCTCGGGTTAACTTCACAGCCTTAAGGCCATCACAGATTGCCAGTAGGTGAGGGGGGAGACAGGGATTCGTCAACTGTCCTGGACTCAGCTGTTCTGTAATCAGCAGCTAAAAAATTCAGTGTAGTCTAGGTCCTCGTTAGTGTGCACGCAACACTTCGGACTATGCTTGATCTGTTTTATATAAGTTACTATAGCACATATATATGTGTGTGTGTGTGTGTGTGTGTGTGTGTGTGTGTTGATTCCAGATGAGTAACTGCTGCAGTGTACAGTAGTAGGACAATAGAGATATATAAAGATATATTGAAGTACACACAGGATGTACACACAAAACAGCGGATGAAGGACCTCCGAAACGTCCTGTTTCTTTGGAAACCTTATTTATTTCATCATAAGCTTTTGAGTTCTTGAGATTATGTGTGTGTGTGTGTGTGTGTGCT